>LKNJ01000174.1:41342-111374 GCA_002120245.1 Maccullochella peelii | reverse complement strand
ATATATATATATATAAAAATTATCATGATTCTTTTGTGTATTTTATATAAAACTATTTTAAATGAAAATACAGACACTTTTAGGAAAAGTCAGGTACAAGCAGCATTGTATTTTTTAATTCAACAAAGTTATTGCACATATAAATTTTACCTTATTTAAGCAGGCGACTCCAGTGTGAACAAAAACTTCCTAATTGAGTGCTTAACTAATCTTGTACACATTCTCTACAGGGAGCACAAACGTCACGTTCAGCATGATAACAGCTCTCCTGGTCCAGGTAAGATGTCACTGTCAGGCTCAAGGACACTTTAGCAGCACGTCTTCTTACAATGTTACACACTTACTACCCAAACCCCAGCATGTAGCTCTGTTGTATGTTTCAGTAATACTTGGTCAAGATTTTAACATCATTCAGATAAGTTGCACTCAAATAACAGCCACCATCCAATCTGCATCAGTTTTACTGATAATCACTTCCAGTTCATCAGAAAAGAACACTGTGAAACCCCCTTTAAATTGTTAATCTCCAGGAGTGTTCCATGTACTATTGATACAAAACCTCAATTGTGCTGTACTCAAATAAAAAGTTTCATGAAACTCAAAATGAACCCCATGAAAAGCTTGTCTTTTGCCCTGGTAGAAGCTTTAACAAGCACATTTTATCACAAAAAAGAGAAACATTTTAAGTGTCCTCAGCTTTGGAATCTTTACCATCGACATTATGAGCCAGATATTTTACAATGCTATTTTCTATTCATTGATGTCTTATTGTAATGGACACTTAGACTCAGCACCTTCTGTAACCTTACTGTAATAACCAATGCCCCTTTCCACTTCTAAAAGCCCTCCTTGGCATGGAACAACCTATCAGGCAACAATGCATGGAAGAGAAGCCCAATGCTAAAACGAACCTGCTATTTGCCAGGGTTCTGAATGACCATAAAGTGCAAGCTCTCTGTGCAAGCATACAATCATCCAGCCAGGAACAGTGACATGAGAGATCTCGACATTTGGAGTGCATGGATGGAACAAAGCCCTTAGCCCCAAGAGGGCCATATGAGGCAACCTGGAAACCCCCCCCCAAAAAAGAAAAAAATTGGCACCCACGCAACTAACACTCACTGGAGAGAGGCATTGTTATGATGACAATCATACCACTGGCTAGGTGTATACAAATAATTGGAGAATATCAGATCATTTTTGTAAGATGGGGAATTTTGTTTTTTGTGAAATCACTCCAAGCTAGCCTACTAATTCGACAGTTTGATATTTATCAAGTCTCCTGGACAGCAGGCTATGGAAAACCAAAAAAAAAGCAGCAAATGAAAGGAAAAAAGAGAGAATGTGGCTCCTCCCCATGCCATTAAATTGTCTTCTTTACCAAGAAACAGATGTGCAGCTTGGACATCTCCAGGAGCCAGTGAAGAAGAAGAATACATGTATCACTTTCATTAACGATGGAGTCATCCTCATCATCTTATGAACAGCACTCAAGACATATAGACAAAATAAAAAAATAGTTTGTCTATAATCGCAAAGGAGTGTGTGTCTGTGGACACAAGTGACGTATCAGCTTTTGTTACGAATGCCGAGCCTTTGAAGGAAACAACTATAATAGAATAAATGTCCCAGATGATCACTTCTCTGACACATCAGGGCCAACAGGGTTTGGGGCTTCAGCACAAATCTCAATTAGTTATAAGACAATGATTGTCTTAAAGCGAGTACAAATATAGATTTACAACCTGAGAGGCAATTTCTCATGCGTGTCAGTTAAGGGCTGACATGCGAGTTAGTTTTCATCATCCCAGTAATGTATGTCTTTTACCCATAAAACAAATGTGGACATTGCTACAATCCCTTCTCAGATTCTCCAGCAGCAGCTGTTTTGAATTCTGCAATCTGAGTGCATACGTTTGGAAAACATCAGAACCAATCAAGTCATAGGATAAAATACGGGCTGTCAGGGAGATTTTTCTTGGAGTGAAACAGAAATTTAAAGTTATTGTAGAATACAGCTTAAAGTGTAGTTAGATAGTAAATCTAAACATTATAAGTGGATTCTTTTGTTCAATAGCACCTTTTCAAATGTCCACATTTATTACCTCAGCTCCCAGGTTTATCCAAACAAATCGTTTTCCTTGTTGAGCAGGTAAAAATACTAACCCTGACAGCTCTGCACACCCATAGAGGTTTCTGGCTGTAACATCCACATCCACACCATTTAACAAAGTAAAGCATTTACTGTTATTGTTCTGTCTCCAACACCTGGGATCCATTTCTGAGCTGAAACTCAAGAGTGCATGTCTAAAATGGAGTGCCTGTGTAGTAAAAGAAAAAAAAAAGCTGTGTCAGTAAACACTGCAAAACACTTTCCTCTTTCCTTACAACACTTGGGCTTTGATATCCAAAACTTTAATCCACAATCCAAAAAACATCCCCACAATAAGAACGATCTTTCAAGAGGAGCATTTCCAATGTGCAGACATATAATCACATACAGACATAAATCAACCATAACTGTCTGTATCTGGGAGCTAAGTTAAGTTTTAGAAGTACTGAATTTCAAAGAAGTCTTGATGAGTTGGGAAATCTTTGTTCAATCATTTAATATGATGTGAAATACTGCAACACTATCATAATGGGAAATACTAAACCCTGGTTCAAAATCAGGGGTTTAAAGAGCAACCTTTAGGTTAGCATCCCTAGTTCACTGATGTGTGGGAAAGTGGGAATTAAGGATTTAGTAACTGGATTTGAAAAAAGAATCGATCTCTATATTTACGTACACTTCAGTGACATTTTTGTAAGGTAGTTTTCTACCTCAAAACAGAGAAACTAGACATGATGTCACATAAGGGATCAACAAGTCCTCAGACATAAACGACAGAATAGGTCGATTGCCAATGACCTAAATAAACGAAAATATAGGTCGTAATAAGCTGCTTCACAAACGACCAACACGGCCGTATTTTTGGGGGAGGACAGTCTCAGGGGAGCGGCCAAGCTTGGTCAAGTTCAATAAATCCTAATGCTAGTTTTTACACTGATGAAGTTTAAAATATGTATTTATATGCATATGACCACAGTCTTATAAGCCTCCAGGGGACAGAGTGCAGGCAAGGATTAAAAGAAATAACAGCCAGCAGAGAGAAACTGGTTTGTAGTGTGAGGAGAACCAGTGGTGATCTGGGGAGGTGATTGGTACCTAATAATACATTATGTGTTAACTAACAATAGCCTACCTAATGTGTTAGCTAATGATACCTGATGTGTTACCTAATAATACCTTATGTGTTAGCTAATGATACCTGATGTGTTAGCTAATGATACCTGATGTGTTAGTTAACAATACCTAATGTGTTAGATAACGATATGTAATGTGTTAGCTCCAAGCCCCCAGGAAGTGAGCCAGGCTTTTTCCCACAGACTTACATTATGAAAGAGACGTCTATAAATCAGGGGCTACTTTTTTTTGAGGAACAACTAGCCAGTACGAACACTTAAATATCCCTTATTTAAATCATTATGTCCTAAAAGTTGTAAAATGCATAAATAGCCGAATCCAGAGTTACAGACACACTGCCATTCATGTGAGTGAGCCTGAGACAGAGCGTTTGGGAGGCGGGGCTAAAGGAATCGCTAGTGCGCTCGCTCTATGGGCCGTACAACCCGGAAGCTATGCGGAAGATCCGGGTAATTTTATACCCAGGAAGTCGAACTTTTTTGGCTTCATGCGCCACTGAGCAACTTTCTTAGGAATGAACGGGGCCCCGCCTCTGACGCTGTATCCAGTTCTTTTTATACATCCATGGTAAGCTCACAATACCTAATGTGCTATCGCACAGTGCACTGTGGGGAAACCGACAAAAAAAACCAACATTTTTTTAAACTGAAGTTCTGTAGCTATGGCTTGTAAAAAATCTAATCTTTTCACTTTTCAAATCATAATTTCCATAAAACCTAAAGTGAAAAATCAGTCATTAGCAAAAAACCTTCTACCTAGACGTAGCTCTTTAGTATTTTTTAACATTTAATAGGCTCTAGAAATGGAACAGACTAATTCCTACATCATCAACATTACAAAAAGTAATTTAATATTAAGTAATTAAAGTAAAAGAGAAGATGGTGATGAGAGATACTGGATAACATCTTAACAATGGAAGGAACAAATATTCCTGTGCAACAGTGCACACATTTGACAAAGAATTATGTAGTAGCCTATTAATAACCTTTAATATGATATTCATGATAATTGTTTACTGTGCATCTTCATGGTTTTATCATGAAACTAGAAGCACACAGATTAGAACGAAATCTCCCTCTCTCACACCGTCTTCTACAAAATGTTAATAGGTGCTGTTTGATACAGGGTCTGTGCACAGCCCAAGTTGCACTGTGTCAGAGGCCTGGAAAACTTACACTTCCTGCTCCTGCCCCGCCATTCCAGGAGGAGATTACAGTGAGCTGAATAATTAACGAAAACAAGCTGGCAAACATCAAATATTGAAAAGGTAATGTTTGTATGCTAACGATTAAGATGGCAAGCGAAGCACTTACTTGTCTAAAAGACAGAGCTTGTCAGCCAAATGCATCTCCTCCTACCTACCTGGATTCTCACAACACTAAGAAGAACGAGGAGTCCTTCCCCCCTGTTTTAAGCATTGTTCTGATCAATTATTAAGTAGGCTGAATTAATAATGAAGGTTGAACAACCACATTGGTGAGACATCCTTTCTTGACCTCTTTCGTGCCGGGGGGCTTTATTTTTCTATAACTTTGCAACAGGTTTTGAAAATGTTTGTCATGGAGAGTTATAGTTCAGCCCTCATTATGCTAGATTATTAAAAGGCCCATTAATTCTAAGCACTAAAAGCACTCAAATCATAATCAGAACAGGGTACTTTAATTACAGAAAGCCTTTATTGGTGTTTTTCCACACGGGAAAATAAAGCATTGTCAGTCACTATTAAAAACTCCCTCAATGCAGCCAGTTACCAATTAGTAACTTTTGATCCCTTTTTGATTAGACGTCCCTACCACTGCCTCGTCTTTTACCGTCTTCTGTCAGAGGTGTGGACCTGCCTGCAAGAAAAAAGAAAAGAAGTACTTTTGACCGCCGTGTTGACAAATCTTGGTAGCGGATGGCCAATTCTCTCCAGACTACTGGTAATTCACTCTACTTGATGGGATTTACAGGGGGCTTTGCATATTCTGTACTCATCCCTGTCACTTCAACTATCAAAGCATCACATGGTCTTTCAGAGTTAACAACAGCAGGGGGATTCAGTGAAGAAGGGATTGTGGCCCCTGCAAAGAAATTCTCCCACAGGAGATGTAAGGTATATCACGGGCAGAATAAATTGTGGGCTCATACAATACCACAATTACAATACTGTTTTAACTCTGATGAAACTGAAGTGGACTGACTGAAACTGGTACTTAGGGAGACGTGGATATTAACATTCTCCGCTTCAACTTGTTTTGTTAAGGTGAGTAGTTCAGGCAGCAGGGAATGGAACCAAATACAGACAAACAGGGAGGCTCATGCAGTTCAATCATTTGTTTTCACTAAATGAGCTTACATGCAGGTACAGGTAGGCAGGCAGGTAAACAGGCAACTGGTAACAGGCAGGTCCAGGTTACAGAACATACGAAAGGCTCGTCAGGAACATGGAAACGAAACACATGGCAACCAGTATGAACCGACAACTGAACAAAGAAGTGGACCGGTGTATTTAGGGAGTGACAGATGAGTGAATGAGGTGCAGGTGGGGAGATGGGCGGGGAAGCTCAGGTGAGGGGAATGAGTTGATTGCAAGGAAAACGGGAGTGGTAGGATCTGGAAAGGCAGGAGAAAGTCTGAGGGCATCTGGTGGACCGGTGGAAAAAAAACAC
Organism: Maccullochella peelii; assembly: GCA_002120245.1. Classification (NCBI taxonomy): domain Eukaryota; kingdom Metazoa; phylum Chordata; class Actinopteri; order Centrarchiformes; family Percichthyidae; genus Maccullochella; species Maccullochella peelii. The sequence goes on along the minus strand of LKNJ01000174.1, from coordinate 105,476 downwards.
CGGGAGAACACAAACATGTCTGTAGAGGAGGGACAGGGAGATAGACTGTGACATGTTTTTAATATCGATGAATAAAATGGCAAAAAGACATGAGCTGATTTTAAGCCAAAGTCTGAAATTGCACGTCATTTCGCTCATTTATCTTAAGGGATACCAGCCAAACACTACAGGCAGAATGCCACCAATGCTTTTGACTGTGATAATTACACAAAATGTTGAATACACAGTCAACTGTGCTGGATGAATATACAAAAACCTGTCCAATTTGTCTGAGAAGAGTTGGCTTTCCGTGTTCATTAATTAATGGAGCACCAGCTTTTCCATGTAGGTAAATTACCATCGTAACAAGACCTCAACCACCACATTGCTTATTTATTAGAATCTGGCTAGTTGGTTTAAAAAAGCCTTAAAGCTGCACCCATCGATATTTTTATATTAAAAATTGATCAATTGACTACAAGTTAGTGAAAGGTTTTGCTTGTAGTGATGGACCCAGAGAGAATTATCACCCGACTCTGCAGTTCCCCTCAGCGGTATGGAGGGTTTTAGCGTCTTTTAGCTCATTGTTTTGGTTTTACGGCCCACAACTTTACTGTTTTGGTTGAGTGTCACCGCTCTCATCAGCATCGTTTCCAGCTGTTTTCAGCAATAAAGCACTGATAAACCGACTGACACATTCAGCAACTAGCTAGTGAACATCGTGGGGCATTTAGCAGCTAATGGCTCTGTTCTAGCCATCGTTAGTATCCCTGTAAGCCACGACCGTGTGACAGTGAGTGAGCCAGCATGCACAATACCAGAAACCGAAGCAGCTAAATGGAATTCAGCCATCATTCATTTTATTATTTACCTCTGTGCGTGTCTTCCTGTGACATGTCAAAATGTCTGCTGTGCTCCCTTACAGGAAATAAATTATTATCAATCCACTAAAAATGTTTCAAAGTTACACAGTCATTATTTTTCAGTCTTGTGAAGATTTACTTTAGCACTTCCTACAGGTTCCAATACCCAAACATAGCATGCACTCATTTGGTTAATTTGCAAAACATACAGCATGTCAGTGGGAACAAATGCTCGTCTCTGGTGTAGTTTCACTGATACAGGATTCATATTAAGTGTTTTCACAAATCCTGCCTGGTGCAGCTTTAACACATTACATTTATCCCAATGACACACTGTGTTCACCAAAGGCGTCTCGATACCAAGTCAATCTCTGCACTCACAACAGAACAAAGATTAACTTAGTGTCAAGATCATTTTGGGATCCTCTGTTCTGCCTCAGTGAAGCCTTCAATGGCAGTTCATGGCCATCCACAGATGCCAACCAAACAGAATGACAATCTTGTGATACCGACTTTTTTCCCCCCTCTATTTTAGTCCATGGAACAGAATCTCATTCAGTACTCGTTCAAAGGCAGCACTGCTGAAACTGGTCCCCCATTCCCATTTTCATGACACTACTGGCCATTATTATCTGTGTCTTAGCACTGAAGTGACACTGAACTCATCTCCAAACTGTTTTTCAGCCTGGCTTATTCTCCCAGGACTGAAAACTGTCACACATTAGTGTTGTTGTTAAAGTGCATGATATGCAGGAAGGAGTGGATAATTAAGCCCTGTGCAATTACAGTCTGTTTTTTTATTATTATTGAAAGGGGTTTTATCTTTTTTCACGATGGACCACGTGCCACTTGTTCTGTTTTATTAATTCTAATTGATGCTGGGTGCATGTGTGTGTGTGTATGCATTGTTCTCTGAGCATATGCACTTAAGCCTCCTCAAGGCGTGTTGGATAAAAGCCTTCGTCGGAATGCATATGAGAGTGTGTCAGGAAGTGGGGAAGTAGGCAAGTGTGTATTTGGACAGGATGTGTACCATTATCTGTCATTACGAGCAAATCATCACCACCATCAACAGCAGCACAAAATGATCCTCCAATACAACCCAATACATATGGTATGGAGACAGTTCATCCGATGGACTATCTGAATAAACCTATGCTCAAATACCAGGGCGAATCACGGCAAAGTAACATATTAAAACAGATGCGCTAATTCATCACAACTATTGACATTTGCTATGGATTCTTAAGACTAAAACTGTGTCTTTAAAGTGAAAAACCAAGTACACAGAGCACCACGAAAGCTAGACTGTCACTGACATCCCTCTAAAGATCATTTTTAAAGAATTAAATTACAAAGATGCTTAAAATAATGACAATAATCTTCCAATTGATATAAATCACATTAATAATAACAAAAAAAAAATTCTCATTTGGTCTCGTTTGTGTTTTAACTAAGCTTCTTAATTAGCCTATTATAATCAAATTCATCTTAAACACTTTGATATCCAAATGAGGTCTATATACCTTCTGACAGGGACTTTTGTTTGTTGCAAGTAAATTGTGTATCATACAGGAGTCAGTATTTGTTTAATCTCCTGCCAGCTACAGGTCACTACATAGAATCTCTCTATGGTGTTTGTGATCTCATGGAAATGTTTCCCCTCTCTTTAAATGAACGTGTCATCCAAGTAGCATAATACTGATACTCAGTTTCAGGCTGCAAACGGCAGTTATGACTCCATATTGATGTGTGGCTGTTATGAGCTATAATATCAATAGTGCTACTGCCCGCGAGTGTGTGTGGAAACGGCTTGGAGCTATTTTAAGGGTTCAGACTTGGACAGGCGACAGGGGAAATATATGGCAGCACAGTCGGCTGATTTACAAAGGGAGGCGAGGCTCTGCGCTCTGCGGCGCGGTCCGCTCCTTTTATCGCTTTGAGCACCGAGGAGGAGAAAACAAGTTTACAGCCTATAAAAGAAACGACTGGGGGTGAAATCGGGTAATCTGGGACATTTTTAGCAATTCTGACTCCTGCGACTTATTCCAATATTTATATAACACATAAGATCAACACATTAGACCTTTCTGAAATCCCTAAGATGTTTTCTAACCACAGCAGAAGAAATAATGTAGATAACAGACCCAGAGGAGAAATGCCACACCTGTTAGTGTTCTTTGTGCCAAAAAGAAAAAAATCTGCCTGAATTTGATTATCTGGGACAGGTCACTTTGTAATGATCAATATCACCAATTTTTAAAAAGCATTATAAAAAAATGACAGAAAGCTGAATAAGCAAATGTATATTATTCATAGAAATGCCATTAATTCATATAAACATATAAAAATATTTGTTCATAAAGAACTAAATAAAGAAAATACCAGGAAAAATACTTTCTATCTCTACAGGGGATTAAAGGATCTACCATGTTAATTCATTTAAATGTATTTAAAACATTATATTAAATTGTTAAAACATTTTTTAAAAATCAGCTAAAATTCGCACTGCTAACTGATAGCTGGAATCAAGTAACAGATAGGCTACACATTTTCAGAACTTTAATGCATATTTTGTTGCTTGAATAGATCACACACATAGTTTGATAACAATTGGGAACATTGTCTTATTTATGTCAGATTTATATCCTTAACATTAATCTTGCCAGAATCTTATGTCACTGACCTGCAATTCCCAGGAGAGCTTCCTGATTGACAAGTGCCCTGCCCGTTTCTGTGACATCAACCCCATGAAGTCATGTGATTTCAGTCACAGAACATCAACGCTAAACCTATATAGTAAAACTCCTGTTGACTAGATTTTGTTAGAACAGGAAATAAACACACTGGAGCTTAGGAGTCCCACATTACCCAATGTCCCAGGTTACCCGAATTCACCCCATTTAGATTTAAAGTAGCACTTGGTGAAACCACCGGGACGCCAAATAAGCCAATGAAACTAGACTGATATATTTCTCGGTGCAATTTAGGCTACTCCAGAATTTGGGGGATTAAAACTATCAATGCTCAAACTGAGCTGTAATCAGTAAGTGGAGGAGTTGACCAGAACCTTTAATGTTAAATTACACAGCGACACACATAAAGTATTTATCTATTTTGAGTATCAGTAACAGTGTTGGTATTATTAGGCTACTGTGGCGCACATCATCCTCAGCTGTATTTCTCGTCCAAATGATCCTTACTGTTTTCACTTTGTCTCCGATCGAAACCATCGATCCCTTGCCTGCCAAGTGATTATTCAGACATGCTCGCCTGAGAATGCCTCGCTGTCGTGCTCCCGACACCAACTCAACAAGGCTAAATGCACATCAGGCAACCCAAAAACTCTGCATCCTCTCATCACAGGGCTTTGCAGTGTTCCGTATCCGCAGCCACAGTGCTCCACAGCACCGACACCAAACCCGGGCATGGTTGCTGGATAAACGCATAAAGCCACAATAATAAGAATGAGGCGTCTGTTATAAGAGCTCTTCGAAACTTTGATTCGGTCCTCTAATGCTGCTTAAGTCCTGGTGGTCTACTAGTCTTGTACATGCTTAAGTTGGACAATGGGTGCACATCTAGATCTAACACAAACAGCGACACAGAAACTCTGCCATCTGAATATGACTCTCACCGGAGCAGTTCCAGCCGGTCGGCGTCTGGCAGTCGCTGAGGGAGGAGGGGAAGGCGCGCAGCTGCTCCACAGGTAAAGTGGCGAGAAACGAGACGAGGGTGATCCTGAGCCAGCCTCCCGCCGTCCCGCTCCACTGGCGCAGGCGTCGGGGCTCCTCGAGCGGTGCCTGCGCCGCCACAGAGAGACCCATATCTCACTGGCCCCGACAGCACAGGCGAGGTGGGGAAGAGACGCAGACGCGCACCGACAACTCCAATCCCGGCAGGTTCAACGGGGAGCCTAGAGACCGACAGCAGACCATTTTCCGAGCGAGACCGTGCGCCCCATGTAGCAGTGCCCCGTGTAGACTGACCAAATGGGTTCCGCCCGATCCAGGGGAGGCTGCTGCAATAAGAGGAGGATTGGGGGGGTGGGGTTGGGGGGACAGAAACTGCCGAGGGTTGGTGAGCTATGGAGGAGGTTGTGTGGGATGGAGTCGGGTGGAAAAGTTAGCCAGGCAGGCAAGAAGACTTGCGAGAAGGGGAGGATGCTCAAGGATGAGGAGAGAGAGAGGAGGAGGGGGGAAGATGGGAAAATAAAAACGGGAGTGATACAAAAGGAAGTAATAAAACTGGAAAACTAAGAGGATGTAGCCAGAGTATCCCACGGACAGGGTTTGGAGACGACGGCAGCTGTGTAATAGATCCACGGGTGAAACGAGCAGCTCTCCTGCACGAGCGGAGCGGTCCTCCCGTTTACTTTGTATGTGCGCTGCGTTCAGAGTCGCGGCGAGCTGCTCGCTCTCTCTCTCTCTCTCTCTCTCTCTCTCTCTCTCTCTCTCTCTCTCACCAGCAGCTGGTTCCCACCTTGGTTATGATCACGTGGAGTATGATCCGAAGAGGGAGGGAGGGGGTTGCTTCTCCGTAATAATTGGAATATCTTACTGGTGGAGTAGGCAAAGGAGAGGAAGACAGAATGAGATAGATTTTAAAAAAAGGAAAGAAAAACAGAGTGCTCCAGGCCTATGGTGCTATCAGTTGGTGATGCCTAGCCTACACCACGGACAGGCAGTAGGGGGGACTGCCTTTATAATTGGCCAGGAGCATTTAAAAAGTCTCCAGGAATCGATTAGTCCAGCCTGGCCTTGGATAATTGCTCCGTTTTGAAACGACACTGACGCTATTCCTGGGTCTCTGCCTCCAGGCAATCCAAAGAGACCTCAATATTATTCATAACGTTTTGGACATAACCTACTGCTGTCACGCGGGGCAGGATGCGGCTAGTACTTGGCACGCTTTCGGCCATGAAAGCCCTAGAAAGTGTAGGCCTACAGCATCTGCGCGAGTTAAAGAGGTCAAGGCCAACATCAGGTTGAGAACACTCATCCTCTTTGAACCCAGGAAATTAGCAGCTGTGCCCAGGGAAAAGCCTTTATATACAGGAAACAAAGGGGTTGTTGTTAAGGCCTGTCACGACTGTAGAGACACTTGACCTCATCAAAGCAAAGCAGAGCAGCAAAGCTGCAGTTGCCTGTAAACAAATAATAGCTATTCACTTGGTTAAAGATCATTACATGGGAGTATCCATCGTTTGTCTCAGAACCCGAGTGTCATGAGCCCCATTAGCTATCTGCTACACAGCAAATAGACACACACACACACACATAGAGGGGGGTGGGACCTAGAGCACCAGGACACATCTGAGATGTTGGTGACAGTGACTATGAATTTAAACACAACTGTCACAGAGGGCACCCCATCATCCGTCTCATGGGTGCAACTATTCTCATGGCAGTACAAACCACCACAGGTGATATCTCAGCTCATTTGCACACTAGGATAGAGTGTAAACATCATGTGACACTTATTTGGTTATACCTATGTCGTTATTTCCGATATTGTCATTGAATCTTCTGACTCTGTAATGTGAAAGGCTTGCTTGTAGTGCCGAATTTACTGAGAATTACCACTAATCCCTGCAGTTCTGCAGAGGTTTTATGGCTCCTTTAAGCTCATTGTTTTGGTTTTACATTTACTGCACGAGTGAGCATGTGAGGAGTCTCTTCAACTCCCGCAGGTAAAAACCCATTGTTCTTTACCTGCCCAGCACCGAACAGCAGACACAGTGACAGAGTGGCAGCTGAATACAGTCAAGCATCTAGCAGCAAAAGTCACAGTTGTTTTTTCTCAGATCTTGGTGGAAACAAAAACAGTGCTTACGTCCCGTGGCTAGAAACACCAGATGAATGCTAATGTTGCTTTGTGTCTACTGGATGTTCAAACCTGAATTAACTGATTTTTCGGCCACTTGGGGGCAGTGGAAACAAGCTGTACACACAACACTGACTTAATATCACCTTTTAGGTTGATATTGCAAACTCATTAGCACACAGTGGCTTATTTACACATCCAGCAGATACGCAGCAACATTAGCAATTATTGGAGTCATGTTTCTGGATACCTGATGAATGTAAGTCTCCACCAACTCCTGAGAAAAATATCTGGCTCTTTAGCTGCTAAATACTGCACTATGTTCACCTGCTAGTTGCTAATTGTCTGTCTGCTGGGTATCCGTGGGCTTTTAGAGCTTTTTTTGCTGGGAACAGTTGCCTGCTGCATCTGAAAATGATGCTGAAGAGAGCAGTAAAGTGAAGCAAAACAGTAAAGTTGCAGGTCGTAAAACAAAAATGAGTTGTAAGATGCAAAAATGCCCCGTAGAGCTGTGAGTTACTGCAGAGTCTGAAAATAATTCTGTCATTAGTCACATACACATAGTCATTTAATCCAATGTTATTACATGTATTAAAATATTGATTATAGCAGTGTTACTATAAGTGTGCATGTGTTAGTATGGCTGTGTCTATCTGACAACTGTTTTGATGTATTTCTGCCACACACGGGCTAAGTTGATTAATGTAGCTTTAAATTTTGGGTCCGTTTATTTTGGCTAATCATTTTGGTTAAAGTAGATGTTTTTCTCAGGGTAATAAATAATGTATTCCTTTTATAGAAATTCCACAGGTTTGCTGTGACATCATGGCTTGTGTGAACATTTTGCACTGTATGCATGATGTGTGTTTGTGTTTGTAATCTGTCATTTAATTGTTCATGAATTGCGTTTAGACAACACAAATATAGTTGAGTTTTAAGGTTCATTACTGACCTTGGAAATAGTAGTTTGACAAAAAAAAAGTCTAAGCACAAGGTCGACTTATTGTAAAATCGTCCAGAGCTTTCAGCCACATCTCATGGTTGGACATATAGGGGGATACTGTAACTCCATCTGCCGATGAATGCTAAAAGATGTGGCTGAAAGCTCAGAAAAATGTCCAGTGTTGCAAGTCATTTTTATGAAGATACAAATAGAAATTTAGTGGGTACAAACAATGGTGGGTTAGCTGCAGACCAGATGCTGGAGCAGGCTAGCTGATAATCAAAGAGTTGGTGGTTTAATCACCAACTTCTCCCGTCCACTTGCTGAAATGTCCTTGAGCAAGACACTGAACCCCAAGTTGTGTGGGGGAAATGTAATTTGCTTTAGACAAAAGCCTAATGAATGTGACGTTTAAAATGACTACAATGTAAAGACATGTAGTCCTTGTCTGTTAATCTGTCATGCAAAATCAGAGCAAGGACAGCAACAGAAGTTGAGTGAATATGTACAGAATGAGCCTCCAACTATGACGAGGAAAAGAGAAGGCTGACTAGCAGAATAGTGGTGAGGCAACCTCAGACTGCCTTTGTACTGTTGCTAATTTGGAATTCAAAGCAAGGCTCTTTGCTTCCAGCAGTCTTCATTTGTCCACTGAAGCATTTGGGCATACTGTACATTTGCTGCTTTCCAGGCAACCTTGTGTATAATCTGCTGTGTGAAATAGGAGCACAATAAGAGAAACAGGCGTAAAATATGACAGTTTTGGTGTAATGGAATTTGCGAAGTTGGTTAAGCCTTTTCTCTGCAGGCAATAGAGAGTCCTCCATATGAAGTGTTTGCTTTTTTTTCAGTAGCACAGCTGTGGAGAGGAAGCTTTAGTCCTTGCTTTCATCAGTGACACCTGTAACACAGTTGCCAACCTTACTTTCACTATGAGTCCCCCCAAGTCTTGGCAGAAAGAGAAAAAAAGCGATTTGCCAGCATTCTGTTTTTGAGAAATCACCAGCAGGGCCAGACTGGCCATTTTGGGCCAGCTTTCCTGGTGGGCAGTTTCAACCATTTTGGCTGATGCAACACATTGCAAAAGAAAGAAAAACAAAATCTCAACAACTGGGGGCTGTGACACTGAAGACTAACCCAGTTGAGTGGTCCAGACTGGTTGGGGGTGGAATAAGCTATGACATGGCCATGGGTCATGATCAGACCATTTAGCACATGGTCATAGCTCAGCTGCATTCAATGCAGTTATTTTACACAAGGCCATGTCCGTGAACGTTGGCAGGTCCAAATCAAAGGTCCAGGGTTTTTTTCATTCCCAGTCCATCCTTGTTCAATAAACCAATAAAAGCACTGGCAGTTGTTTTGTAGGCATATGTGCAGAGGCCAGACGCCACCGCACTGTGATTTAAAAAAGGGAAGACTCACTTTAGATAGGAATGGGTAGACTTTTTAGGGTTTAATTTTACTGGCAGGGGATATAAACAACGCAGCCATTTAGTGCTTAGATACCAGGCTAGGCTGCAAGGGTGAGTCAAAAAGCCAAGAGGAATCTTTGAAGAGTTTCCAGTCTGACTCAAAAGATTTGGACCACTGTGACAGCATCTGGTCCTGCTGGCTCATACCACAGGCATCACTGAAGTGATGTCACACACAAAAGCACACATTTCTAGGCTTAGAGAAAGCTTTACAAATATCAAATCATAATACCCTGAATAATACCTGATCATCTAAGGTGTCCTGTCAATAGTTTTATAGATATGTCTTTCATAACGGTCTATGGAGAAAGGCTTTCTGGGCCATTTTTCTTGTTTCAGTACTGTGGTTGGCCAGTGGGACAAGGGCAGCAAGGCTGACTTTGTCTAAGCGTTGCTAGGCTACTATAGTTCCCGATAACATTTTTTGCACGAGCAGGGCCCTTGCAACAGCTGGTGTAACTTGCTGCCCTTGCTGACCAAACAAAGCCAGTTTCAGATTTGCTTTGTTAGAAGAGCATTGTTATTTCAAGAGGGACATGTACCAACTTGACTAAAGCGATGACAAATGGGTTAATAACATTGGTGGCAGCAACGGTGTTTACCTCTGGCTAATGTAGTAGTTTTGTCCCATCAGCACCGTGTTGCGTCTTGACTGGAGTGATTCTGAGAGTGCTTTTAGGCCAGCTGATGGTTGACCAATGACTAATTTGTCACACACAATGTTTCATCCTTTCTCAAGGTTAGTGGTGCCCTACTTGCTAGAAGCTAAGCCATCCATCTTCCGTAAGCTACTTTTACAGACAGTTGTCTCTCTTTTTCTTATATACTGTAGCAGCAAAGCATACCTTGAGTGGTGAAAACCTTTGTTGCTTTCACTAAAAAGTAATTGGTATCAAAAATTGGAAATTCCAAGTTTGTGTCTGAGTCATGCACAGTGATCAATCCATCATTGAGGAGTAAATTTGTAGCAAATCCTGCTTTGTCCTGGCCCTGATTCTTGTCCTTGCAGGCAACAACAGAACATTTGATGTGTCTGGTCTTGCCACTTCTGGCAGTAGAGACACCTTGGCAGCTGGCCAATACAAAGTGTAGCCCTGCATTATATTTTTTCATGCAGGACACTAAAGGAATTGGGGTTTGCTCATTTCACATTTTCTACGTTAGTAGATTTATTTTATTAATTTTACACAACAGCTTACTATTGAGAGCAGTGTGCAAAATGCTCTATGACAATCAGGGGGACTGCCACACACAAATTTTCATTCTAGCCAAAAAAATGTTATCAAAATGTTGTCGCGAGGTGACCTGCTCTGCACAATGAGGAACTAAATAAATGTTAAAAAATAAATAGATAAATAATTAATAGCAGGCAGAAGCTCCACGTTTTCAGTAAATGATATTCACTTGTGTTTCCTGCTCAGACAAACTCAATAGACATACACTCACACCTCTCCAAAACTATGTGTAATGTTACACACAGCTGACACAGCGTGGATACCTTCATTAATTCAGCGGGATTTAACTGTTGACTGACCTTGTGTATGGAGAAGAGGAACAGAACCGTGGAGTCAGAATGTATTATTGCGCCTATATTAATCGTATAATTTGCAGAATTACAACCGGCACCAGTAACCATGTCAGCAGGTGCCTGTTAACTGTCATCAGTCGCATTTTCTGTGTTGCTCCTTACCTTTCAATATTTAAACATGAAAATACATTTTAAAAGACAGATATATAGTAAATAATTCGATTTTGCCATCTTCAGGGGGTCCTAGTTGTTAATTAGGGGGTCCGAGACCCCCTGAGACCCCTGAGACCCCCCATATTTCGCACACTGATTGAGAGCTTGAAATATAAAAAAGTTTAAACTTTGTTTTATGCCCAATACTGCATAAAATTATCACTTATTTTACATGTGGTTAGGATTTGTTTTTGTGTATACCTGTCCAAGACATGCATGGCTTTGAACTTTGAATCAGGAGTGTAAAATCATCTTCACTTTAACATTCCTGAAGTGGTCAAGAGAACTTGGTCTGGTAGGTGTAGGTGGATCCTTACAGAGCAATGCCAGCCATGCTTGAGTCAATCTTTGTTCAAAACTGTACCCACATGGTTTTGTAGGCTGTAAAGTGAACAACCATCTTGGTTTTGTATTAGCTTCACCTTAGGGGCCAGACAGTTGTTCTCTGCTGTCCTGCATAACTCCAGTAACAAAAGTAGATGTGTGTAAAGGTCAGCACAGAACAGATTTGTTATAGCAGAGTTTCTTTTTGGTTCATACTTAAGAAGACCGTCGAGTGTTTGGCTGCAGAATGTAAAAGTAGCTCAAACTTAAACCTGACTGCAACAGAATACACTTTGCACTGTTATTTCTGCATTAGTCTGACTGAATACCTCGTCTGGTATCAGTGACATCCATGCAGGCGTTGTGAGGAGGAGGTCGGCGTTAAACGCAGCCTAGCCCCAGGCTAAAGGCTAATTACATTTCTGACTTGCTGAAATGGACACCGAATCCTGGGAGAGCATTCTGGAATAACACTCAACCCTGTATCAGATATCTGATGATTGATTTTTACCTCATAATTACTCTAATGTATTAATAAATCATCCATTTCTTTTGTAAATCTAGGGGCTGACCATGTCATGGGAAACATTTGCTGATGTATATTACTCATGCCAAAAGTTGAAAGGTTAGAGTGCATATAGAGGCGTATGGTATATAAGTGTGTCAGGTGATTGCTAAGATGCGTTATCACAACATGATACTGGGCTCTTGGAAGTATTGGTAGTTTCTTGTGTGTGTGTGGGGTGGGGGTGGGGGTGTAAGCGGTGTATGGTAGTAACTGGCGAACCGAGTGCTTGTGAAATCATCTTTAAACTTTTGGCACACGCGCTGATTACATGACTCTGATGTGTGAGTTTCTCTGATTGTGTAACTGCAGAACCAGGAAACTATGATTAATTTCAACTTCTTGAGAAGATATTAGGCAATTGCACTTTTCTTTCAACTGGAACTGAAAGAAACTATTCTGTACACTATGGCAGCATGCAATAAATGTGTTTACTGTGTATGTGTGGTTCGAGGGCTCAAGTACAAAACTGGCTACCTTATGCTTAATTATGTTTTTTATAATTGCTGCCTGAATCATGTTCCCTGGCAACATTTTTTCTAGTGTATGAGCGCATTTACCTACCGGACACGTGAGTTTTAGGAAGGTGGTCTTTGTGGATGATGGGCATACAAAAAGTAGGACTGAGACCAGGGAACTTTCAGGTTAAAAAAAGTGCGATTCTTTCCCCCAAAAGGGGGCGCAGCCTTGGCACTTGATGACGTAATGCCGGTCTGATGTATACTTAAACTATTCCCTGGCCTGGTGCATTGGCCTAATGGCTGTGATTGGCTGGATGGCTGCTCAATCAATCTAACTTGCCCAATAGGTTTTCATGTATGCCACTTATAAACCAAGAGGTACAGAACCAGAGCCAGAGTAGGATCATGAAGGACGCTTACCACCCCAAGAACTGACTGTTCAAGCTGTTGCAGCCAGGGATGCACCTTTAACAAATAAAGTTCTTGAATCTAGAAAGGGAAGATGGCATGACTGAGTAATTTGAGGGCATTAATAACTAATGCAGGAATGAATAACTAATTTCAAGAAACAGTCAAACAGTTTCTTCTTGATACTAACAGGTCTACATATTGGCAAGCATGGCTCTATACTGTATTTTGTAAACATGTCTACCAGAAAATAACATGCTACAGAATTTGAACTTTGTTGTTCCATCAAACAGAAAAGAAAAGAACTTCAGCGTACCAAAGATACTTTATTTTTCACAGGTAAGTATGCTCTGTACATGAATAAAAACAGGAAAGAGTGCATCCATCCCTGACACAAAGCCATTCAGTCCATGAAATATCCATCATAAATATCACAGTGTGCTTTCAGTCCAATGAACGCTTGAAGGAATGAATGAGGAAGTAGCTTTTTCCTCTTTCCCACTCATGGGAACTAATAGAGTTAGCCTGAGGGTAATAGCCTGCGGTAGAGGAGAAAGGCAGCTGCAGTGCAGTAGTTACAGTCAAGCTATACCACTTGGTGGATACTTACACCTAAAGCACCACGCCGAAAGATGATCCTTTACATTTTTTGTAGGGGTGCCACCAGTGGGAGTAAAGCCACTGTTCCTGGCAGTAACTATCTACAGAGCTGCACAGGCCCACACAGTTAAGGGAATTTTAACTTTTTCATCTGAGAATTTTTTTTTATTTGCCACTTCCTTAAGTGGGCAGTTGACATGTGGTGTAATGTACCCAAATCTCTGCTAGGCAAAGGGCAAAAGGCATCAAGCAGCTCGTCTCTCCTGATTGCAGGCAGCAGTGCTCCTCCGAGTTAGATGGTGAGGGAGGAATAAACTTACTACTATCTACCCTCCTCACTGGGTCTCTGTGCTATCTGTGTGTCATCCTCTGTTTGATTACACAGATTCCAGTCACCACACAAATTTAAGATGGTTGAATTATGATAACACAGTGCTGCAATTCATACAGAAATTAAAAAAACCTCAGTACCCTAAAGAGTTACAATTTTTACATTATGCCACTCTAAATGAGTCTAGTGGTAGTGGTCATTTCTATGGTAAGGATTTGCCTGTTCTTGCACATTTCTGTAAATGTTTGGAAACTTTATTTTATAGTTGATAGTCAATATTATAGTGCAGTTATTTTAGCAGTGTTCTAGTGATTAACCCAGAACACTGAAGTCACTGGGCTGCAGTGGCGGAAGAAGAAGTACTCAAAAGTATCACAATCGAAAGGGAGAATCACCCAATTCATAATAATTATAAATTAATCATCTGAAACATGTCAATGATGATGATGAATGATGATGATTTTAGATGCATTAATGTGTACATCACTTTAATGTTGCAGCTGGTAAAGTAGCTGGTATATACTGCTGGCTAGCTTAGTCTATAATAATACTTTTGATATTCCATTTATTCCCAACTGTGTTGCTACTTCCATAAACATAAAATCCATCTCTCTGTGTGCACCACCAGCTAAAATGCTGCCTGCTTATATGTGTAAATGTTAAAGCATTCATGGACTGGCTATAGGTTGAATCACTATTGTCACTCATTATTACTGGTGGTGATTAATAAAATATAACTGGTAATGCCAGTGAGGACATCAGTAAGCTTAAGATTTTATTTTATTTTTATTTGTTTTTGAATAAATGCAAATTGTGGGTCAGACAGAAGAAATTCAGAGGGAATCACAACAGACAAATTATATAAATGCTAACAAAAGAAGCAAAAAAGTAAATGGATAAAATAAAAAAAGCTATCATTCAGATAATGATAAAAAATGATATGATGAAGTGAGTGTGTATGTGTGTGTGTGTGTGTGTGTGTGTGTTTGTGTGAGAGAGAGAGAGACACTTTCTTTGACATTTCTGGAGGCTTTACCAAGCTCATAAATAAAGTATTTCTTTTTTACTATCCTCACTCAGTGGGTGATGTTATCTGTGTACTTCTTATTCTAAACATCGTACACGGGGCTGGGATCGTCAGCACAATTTTTGTGTGATTACTGTCCTCAAGTTTTAATCCTTTCCAGTGCATGTAATTTATGCTCCAAAAAACCCTCACAATAAATCCATACCAGAAAATACAAACACTGTTTGTATACATACCAGTCAAGTTTATTGGTATGTATATAATGTTTCGAGCCCTTGGTCCTGTTTATGCAAGTTAAGTAACACTAAAATTATGCTGACAGTATAATAATGTGTGCTTCCCATGTCAGGGCTGAGGAGATAAGGTCACACAAATTGGGGATGGGGAGACCAATTATTTTAGCAGCAGCAAATTAAATTCTGGGAAATTTCTTCTGGTTTGTTACAGTGAGCACAAAAACCAGATAGTTCCATATACAGGAGCTGGAGCAGAGAAATTATGCAGCACTACACGTAATTATATACATCTTGAATTAATATATATAAATGTCATGACAGAAGTACTTCAGTGATTTGTGAAGTGTATTGTACAAATGATGACTCAACCACCTCTAGTCACTGCTGCTTTTGACTTTTTGTATTTTTAATTTGCTTATCTGCCAAGATAACCTTGTCAGTGCTCAACACAGCCATGAAACCAAATGCTGAAAGGTCAGTGAGGACAGGAGTGAACAAAAATCAATACTGGCTGTGATCTCAGAGGACATTTTGAGTTACACAGGTTTTGTCACTTAGAAAATGACTTTTTTTGTGGCACATTGTAGACATGAGATAACGTAATGAAGAAAGGTTATTTTGGAGTGTGGACGTGAATGTGTGTGTGACCACAAATTCTCAGACTGGAATTTGTAGATTTCAGCCCATCGGCTACATATTGTAACGCCAGAAATGCCTAAACTGAACTGCAGCATGTTCTCTAATAAGGTTTGTAGGGCACACACGTTTTGAGTGACAGCAGGCAGTTATGAGAAATTAGTGCAATAGCCAATGGCAAAGGAAAGAACTATCTTGAGAAGATGTTATCTAGGCTACATTACAGACAGAAGGAGAGGGGATCTGTTGTTGTCAAGCTTGTATCTTCATTTTCTGGGTTGACCTGGTTAATTTGTTTTTGGCACAGCTGACCGTAACTCATTTCACACAGTTATGGACGTGGCACTGGTCCCCTCAAGGCTTAAAAAGAATGCCGGGTAGGTGTGTTGTGTTCTCTTTGAGTTTGCAAGGACATATTGAGCACCCCTTGGGTACAGCAAGACCACGGTAGGTCATTGTCACTTAGTAAGTAAATCTGGAGTGGACACAGGGAGGAGCTGAACTATCTTGCGATGAGAACTGTTGTACCTGTTGCACTGTTTTATAGGCACCACAGGTCATTGTCCTAAGTCCTACACCTTGTACTTTGGGTCTTTAAAAAGTCATAGTGAGATTTTAAGAAAATGTAATGTTATTTTAAAATTTTAACACCAGTGACAGTAGTATATTGAACATAACTCAGTGCAACAAGATTATGGTAATAGACGCAAAGCCCTGACAACAAATACCTCTGACCTTAATAAAACAGTAGCCAAAGAGACAAAATGTGGATTTTGTTAAGCCAAATGTGAGATTATGCAATATCTAACTAGAGTAAGAAAAAAACAAAAGTCCACACCTCACCCCGGCTGTTGAGGTTCCCGGGCCTCGAGAAAATTATTCAGTGACAACACATTTAGTGTATGGAGGTTTGCTCAAAGGTCAGGGACATCCTGAACATAATAATTCCTTCAACAACATCCAGGATCCCCTGAGGCTCACATAACTCAAAGGAGGAAAGCCCTGCGGAACCATCATACTGTCTACAGCATTTGAGAATAAGAATCATCAATCATTACTGGCCACGTATGTTTACGTATACAAGGAAGTACAGGACTTTGACTCCAACTTTGAAAGTCTTTTTAAATGCTCTTGTTCAGTTACAGTTTCATTTTGGATTCCAACCCAGGAGATGACACACCGGTGCACTACCACAGCACTCTTTACGGAACACTTTTTTTCAGGACAGCGCATTGTGAAATCCATTAGGACCACCGCAAAGTGTTTTCCCTTTGCAGTGGGTGAAGTCAATGCCTTAAGTGTAAAAGAGAGCCCAACGGCAATGCATGTAAAGATGCTTTTGGCACAGCAATGATGAACTCTCTGGCATCCAGGGAAAGTGTCACATCACGCCAGCACTTTGTAGTATGTGTAGCTTTCATACCATTTAATTAAGGCAGCACCAAAAATATGTAACATAGGCCTAAATACATATTGGCACAAAATGAAGTAGAGGGATTGGCCATCAGAAATAATCAATATTTACACTAAATAACAGAATTTAACTAGCCACCATTGAAAAAGGGAATAAGATAGCCAATTAATTAATTCTCAGTCTCAGTCTAAAGGTTGCTCTGGAGGTCTTGACTCGTGTACAGTGACCTTAATACTTAATACACACAAACCACATAGTAATTTAGTTCAGCTACAACTACTAGACGTACAAATGAATGAATAAATGCAACCATGAATAAATGCAATGAATACAGTGATGAACAATTAATAAATGCATGAATGAAGCCATGAATACAACGACAGACAATTAATGCATTAAATGAGGACCAAGTTGTATTAACTTGTGTAAACACAGGAAACCACTAAGTGGATAAACTTTGATACTGACCAGTGAAATCACCTTAATTGTTCAGCAGCTGTGAGGTTATTTGGAAGCAGAGTGAAATACTTTACGATTCTTTATTTCATTCTTATCACGCTACAATGACACCTGATCTATTTGCAAAGATCTTCACACCAATACGTGGATCCTTCTGGAGACTACTTATCCCTGCACTTGAGGCAACTGCAAGAATATAGCAAGAGGAAAAATGGCTACTAAAAAGAAATCTATTCTCATCTACTTGGTGCTTAAGCAGAGGTCTGTATTGCAGCTATTATAGGTCTGAATTGCATCATTATATAGTAATAACTAAAAGCTACACAATCTTTCTCCGATCCTCTTGGCCATTTAAAACTCTTCAGGTAGTGCTCTTGTTAAAGTCAGCTCGCTTTAAATGTTTTGGTACAGGTCAATTGAAGAAATTCAATTGTGGCCCCAGAGGGCAGAGAGGCTACATCATACTTCCAGGCCCCTTAAAGTAATTAATGTTGCAGTTGGCTCAGTAGCCTAACTAAAATCCTTCTTAAATCTTCTCATCTGTGAGGGAGGGGATTCTGCAGACCTTAGGGCCTCCTGCAGCAATGAAGCAGCCACAGACTGTTCGCTCATGCCATTAGCTTGAGCAGCCCACTCGACTAATTGGTTAGGCAGAGTTCATTTGGCTTCCTCTCTGATTTGGCTAGCCACTGGGGATAGGAGGAGTGAGTAATTAGAAACTCGAATTAAATCTAGTTCTCACAAATGGCTCGGTGGAGACCGATGGCACACAATGTTGACCGTAGGTTGGCTTAATGTGTGGTGAAGCTGTCCAAAAACCAAATAGTCAAGACAAGAAGTTGCAAATGAAAATTTGGGTAAGCATTACATGGTGTGGTTTAAGTGTACTGATTAGGGGAATAAGTAATAAAGTATATCCTAATATAAGATGTACTTATTTTGTTTCTGCAGCAGTCAGTCAGCATGAATGATGTGTTCTCTCTAATAGTATAAAAGTTTTTACCTAAACATTTTTTTGCTTACACTGAGTGACAAAGTGGCAACATAGAGCTCTTCTTTGGTGTTCCTATAACTCAAAGGAATAGTCTGACATTTTGGAAAATACACATTTCTTTTCTTACTGAGCGTTAGATGAGAAGCTCGATACCACTCTCACATCTGTATGCAAAGTGTGAAGCTAGAGCCAGCAGGTGATTAGCTTAGCTTAGCATAAAGAGTGGAAGCAGGGAGAACCAGCTACCCTGGCTCTGTCCAATGTAAAAAATAAATAAATAAATAAATAAAATCTTCCTACCAGCCAGTGAAAAACTAGTCATCTGGAAATTGGGCAAATGCCAGAAGGGCCACCCAACTATGGGCTGCTTGGGCCAGTCAGAATGGGTCATTGGGCATTGATAATAATAATAATAATAATAATGTATGCATGCAGCCCAGTTTACATTTGAGATTGGCCTAATTGTACCTTTTTAATAAACACATTCTCCCACTTTGATGTAGCTAGAGGAAAGGTCAAGTGAAGTATGGCAGTATAACGTAGGCCAGCATCGCCAGGCTAAAAGAACCTGAATAGGGGCACCAAAGGGGGGAGCAGAGTAAAAGAGAGAAAAACAAAGAAAGTGCTGTTGGCTGAGAGTGGAAAATGTGGAAAAAATAACAGATTTATTATGCCACCGCAGGTGTAGCTAGCGTCACCGACAGTGCTGTTTTAGGTAGCAGCGCTGACGTTAGCCTGGGCAAAGACACGGACATTGCAGAGCCAGACCAGGGAGACAAATAAGATGACGAGGGAAACAAACAAGAGGAAGAGGCCGAAGACTCAGACTTGGACACTGGACTTGTGGCAGAAACTGATGATAAACAACAAAAAGCCTTGGAAAGTGGATTACTGGCGGAGCCCGAGGCAACTGAAGCAGGAGGGGGGAGCGGAATAGCAGGCGCAAGCGTGGCTTCAGAGGATGCTTTTTCAGGCGCCCAAATTCCAACACACTGGAATTGTTTTTAAAGTTTCACCTACCTCAGTCAGCTGACGAACCAGAACCAAATCGCCGCAAATATGCATCGCAACGTAAGTGGGTCAGCTATCCTGCCGACAGTCATTCTTTATTTTGTGCAGTGTGCCTGGCATTTCCTAAAAAGACTGAGACAAACCCCTTCACTGGCGGATGTAACGATTGGAGGCACATACATCAGAGGCTAAACAAGCATGAAAAAACTTAATCATATGGAATGTGTGGCATACTTTTCGTCAAGTAAGGAAACTTGTTTCCTTGTTGTCAAGCAGGCATCAATAGTTTGCTAGATTCAAATCAAATGTCAGCCAGTCGAGAACAAGTGCAAGAGGCGACACGTTCTAGAGCGCGAGCGTGTAGTAAACATAGTAAAAGCATGCACTCAGCTATCAGGATAATACATCTGAGGCTGCATACTCATTAGCTGACATGTCGGCTGATCATGGGAACTTTTTGGAAATATTTTTGCTTCTTAGTAAATATGACAGCAGCATGTGCAGGGGTGCATTGAGAAAAGCAAAGCGGGCAAGAGAAGAGGTCCATTAGTGACATTAAAGTCCAAAACAGCTGTGAATTCGGTTGTGGAGTCCATCCGGCAACTAATCAGTGTCTCAGCCTATAGGATCCATGTCCACAATGTCATTCTTGATACAGCACCGGAATGTATGCTTCCTGCAGCACGGGGAACTTTATGATGATCTAGTGTGTCTGGATCCTCGTAATTTCCCAATGATAAAAGCCAATGGATTACCCCCAAATGCACTTCAGGACACAAGTAAATAGCTCTCCACTGAATGAGTACACTGTCAGACTGTCACAGCCTGTTGTCTCAGAGATGGAGGACAGTCAGATGGAGATAGATCAAGAAGAAATGGATCTGGTGAGCAAAAGATGTGCAACGTGCAAGAACTGTGCTGCTGTTTGCTCCTGCAGCGGTTGAACTTGTTCACTCATGCATATTTCACAATAGACTTGGCCTACACATTTTTGTTGACCCTCTCCTGCACACAAGTGGCATGTGAAAGAAGTTTCTCCACATTGAAGTTTATCAAGCATTGTGCTGGTTGTGCCTTTAGTGGACCGTATCATGTCGTAGCACCTAGCGCTCTGCCGCTCTCCGATTGTGTTAAATTGTTGTCGGCACATGTGAGCGACTGTAGTTCTGTGTTGGGAATTACTGCATTCTAGTCAGTCTATCGTTTTATCTCAAGCTTTTTATGTTAACATTTGGGTGGAGTTGGTGTTTGAAAATAGGGCCGGTCTGCTGCAAATGCCAGGGCCGTTTTTTGATCCAAGTTTGTCACTGCTAACAGCACCTCTAAAGCTCACTCATTAACACACAGTACATTAAATTAAACAAATTAGATCTAACATGTTAATAAGTGAGCTTAAAAGGTGCTAACATGCGTATTTAGCTATCTTTGGACAAAAGCAGGCTAACCTAGGCAGGTCTTTATGCTAAGCTAAGCTAATGTCTCCTGGCTATAACTTCATCTTAAACGGACAGACATGTGAGTGTTAGATCCTCTCATCTAACCCTTGGCAAGAAAGTAAATAGGTGTATTTCCCACAACAAGTCCTCCAACCTAAACGACAGAATAGGTCGTTTGTCAATGACTCCCAAGATGACATATATAGACATACCAGACCTTTATTGTCATGGTAACAACAACAACACATGGTTAATGTTGTGAAACAGTCGCAGTTTGATTAGGTTTAGGCACCAAACTACTTGGTCAGGTTTAGGAAAAGATCATGGTTTGGGTTAAGGCTACGTAAGTACGAGACACGAACAGCGGTCTCTTGTGTTGTTTGACCCATCCATCCACCCCGACCTCCTTCCTACGTGGACTTTGGTGCTTTTTATAGGTCCCCGCCTAACAATAAAAGCAAATATGGGTTGTAATAAGCTGCTTGCACAGACGACCTATTCGGTCGTATTTTTGGGGAGGACAGTCTCATTTCCCAAGATGTTGAACTATTCCTTTAACCAAATGGACATCTGCGGGGGAAAATCCTCTGAATCTTTCTCTTTGACAGGTAAGTACTGGTTATCTTTGTAGGAAGTCTTGAGTCTTGTCTTGAGAAACTTGAATGAGAACCCTCTTAGGAGGACATTAAATGTGTGGCTGTCAAATTGAACTTGAGCTTAAATGCATATGACGACAAGGAAGATTTGTTTATTCAGAGCAGTACAGTTCATAGTGGTTAAGTAGTTAAAGTAACATAAAGGAGAGGTGAGGCAATAAGTTTGAAGTATTATTGTATCCAAGGCCTCAACCCAGTGCGGTTGTTATTATGTCTTTATAATACAGAGTGTCATGCTGAACATTAGTGAGGATGTTATAGGTGCATAAAAGATCCGTTGACTGTCCATCCAACTTTCTTTCTTTCAGTAAAGCGATCAAGGTACAAAGCAATTGTCCAGCTCTTGAAATGGAGCTTGCTGTTCTCATATTACTCCATCAACAGCCTCAGTAAAATATTTACAACACTGTGGAGAACGAGGATTTCCCTTCATTTTGTATTTTCATCCGACAGACAACCTCCAACCACCAGGGCCGATACACTTCATTCAGCTGAATGGCAGAAATTGATACTCTCTTTACTCAAACTACAATTTTCTGTGTATGTGAAGAGGCTCTGCATTCCCTGCTCACCTAGGCTATGCCCTGTAGAGGCAGGTGTTAATACTCTTTTTGGATCCACACCACTGCATGTCTTTTAACCAAATTGCCTACTGTCAGCTGCTCCTAAAAATAAAGATGCAAATCACTGGACAGAAATTTGACACTAGATCATCACTGAGGAAGCTGAACACTTTGAGGCTGGCTCTGTGGGAGAGTGGAGCTGGTTATGCCCCTGCAGCCCTTCCACAGTAATCTGACATATGCAGTGCTTTGCACTATTACAAGCTTTGAGGCACTGATCAAAGGAATGAGCTCTAACAGGGCCAGGAAACAAAAACAGAAACAAAGGAACAAATGATTTTGTTCCAACCCCAGTTTGATGTTTACCTCTTGCTCACCACAACCTCCCCGCCTACTGACTTCACATAGCCATCTCCTTATCTCATTTTCTTCACACACACACACTCCTTCCCCCATCCCAGTCCCTCCATCACCATTTCCCTCATGTGTTTGACAAAACAAATGATTTCCTTCAAAGGAATTCAATCGAAAGCTTCTGGACTCCAGTCTGTGTGGTTTAGAGACTGACCGATACCACGGCATGGCCCACTTTATTGGCCGATTTCAGCTTCAGTACATGTATTGGTTACAAGTTTTTAATAACCAAATTTAAGGAATCTGTATCACAGATGTTTGCTTATATTATGAGTTTATTATGTAAAAAAAATGAATATCTGCTGATATAGTTGATCAAATGTCTTAGACTCTCGAATACTTACCATTGTAGCAGCAACATTTCAAATCAAGCAGAAAGGACATTTTACCAGTGTTAAAGTAACATCCATAATCTAAAGTAAATACTTGCTTTACACAGACCGTTGTACATTCTCCGTCAATAGGCACTATTCACATGACAGCATGAGAGCATTGAACCTAGATTTATGCATTTGTCAGTGGAGGAGGAAGTAGTCACATCCTTCACTTAAATAAAAGTAGAAGTACTGCAATATAAAAATACTCCATTACAAGTAATCCTGCACTGAAAGCATCACTCAAGTAAATGCACAAAAGTATTATTAGCAAAATGTGTTTAAAGCATCAAAAAAAGAGTAAAAGTACTCAGAATGCATAAAAACTAATCCTGTGAGTATTGTACTATTATGTATTATGTCAATGGATTATTATTATTGATGCGTTAATGTGTAAGTAGATGAAATGTGTAGGTGGAGCCTAGTTTAATTGTTTTATACAGTGTTGGCTGGTTCATTCTATAACAATGCATCATATTTTATAAACTCATATGTTATGTGTGTAAAATCTTAACATATAAAGTAACTAGTAACTAAAGCTGTAAAATACATGTAATGACACTACCCTCTGAAATGTAGTCGAGTGGAAGAATAAAGTAGCATGAAATGGAAATACTCAAATTTGTACAAAAGTGCAGTACTTGAGTAAATGTACTCAGTTACATTGCATCACTGGCATTTTGTGGAGGAAGTCCTAAGAGCCAGGGATGCATTTTTTTATTTGACAAAACACAGTCTTCTACCATAGATTTCATGGTTTTGAGAAACAGGATTTTCATTAAGAATATTTTTTAATTTTATTTTTATCTCCACTGTACTATAACAGTACCTCCTTTAGTTTTTCTGCCAGAGTTATGTTTGTGTGCTGTTCATACAAGAGCAAAGTGTGCAGAACAGGACATTTTACTTCTGGGATGTCACTGTAAAGTAGCTCTCTGTACCCCTGGAGGTTGATCCCTTAGGTGTTAGTGAAAGTAGCAGCAGGTACAATGGATAATTCCCAAGCAGCCTGTGCTCTCTATACAGGGCAGGTACTTCGCACTGACTGAGGTGCACACCTGAAGGAACATGTTGTACTCACTCAAGCACTTTGAAGATATTAAATTCTGTGTTCTGAGTATGGTGGCACATCTGCAGTGAAATTCCTG
The DNA here is from genome assembly GCA_002120245.1 of Maccullochella peelii. NCBI lineage: Eukaryota > Metazoa > Chordata > Actinopteri > Centrarchiformes > Percichthyidae > Maccullochella > Maccullochella peelii. The sequence continues at coordinate 81,592 of LKNJ01000174.1, read as the reverse complement.
TGCCGTTCATTGTTGCATTGGATCAGTCTGAATATGAATGCTAGAGAAGGACTAATGTCCAAAATGTACGTATTATACTTCTTAGGGCAGGAGTAGGTGAGAGCTGTTGCCCAAGCAGGTAGCACAGAGCTGGGATGCAATGACCATGGTAAAGAGGAGAGCTCAGGGCCTGGAGAAACAGCCATAACTTCTTAAGGTGACCCAGAGACAAGTGAGACCACTTAATGGGAACACTGAGCACTAGAGAAACAGACAGGATTGCTCAGGAGGGGGGTCCAGTGGCTGTAGCAACAGGCAGGTATGCTTTGAAGGTAGACATAAAAAACCACTGAAGAGCCAGAAAAGCCAGCGACACAGCCCCAATAAAGCCAAGCCATCTAGGAATGGCAGAAATCTGTAATCTGTACAGGGCAAAGCTAGACACTGGAGCTGGTACTGCGCTCAGAGAGGCTGGATGCTGGAAGGACAGGCTCAAACGCAGATCTGCATGGCTGCAGCAAGAAATTAAGGGAAACAGGATTGAACAGAGAAAAGAGATAAACAAATTAGTGCAGATAACTGTATGAGAATGTCTACAGGTTAAGTGTTTTCACACCTAGCCTGTTTGCATCATTTGTTTAACCAAAACCAGACTAAACAACCAGACCAGTCCACTTCCAAGTGGATTCATGTTCAAATTCAAAAGCTAAACTACTATTAAATCTATCTACTGATTGTCAGTTGATCTCAAGTGATCTCCCAATCTGTATAAGTGATGTATAGCCTATATTTATGAAAGATTAACAGTAAGTAGCAAGAGTAAGGCCTATATGCATCAGTATGTGAGTACGGGGGGTTTCCTTGATACTTAAGAAAGGGAATATACTTTCTGTATATACTGTATACAGTATATAAGTCGTTTCTGGTCATTTCAGTATGCATACTGTCATCATTCAAATTGTTAACCAATTGTTGATGAAATGTGTTAATAATATAAGTTTATTAACACATTCAACTTAAATGTATTTATTGGTTATATTCAACCTTAACTAACCAAATGTTTGTTGCATCCATATTACCTGCTGGTCATGTGTCCAAACTGCCAAACAGGAAGTCAGAGCATCCAACGGGCTTTATAGTAGAGGGAACTCAGACTGTACCATTGAGTACAGTGGGGGGGTTTCATTGTGTTAGGGAATAGTCTTTTTAAAGTACCCTAAACAACCAATATTGGTAATATTTCTATGTTAAGACAATTATAATAATGATTTAGAAATAGTTTGTATTGTTTTTACATAGAAATGTTATTAATCTTAACCTTAATCTTAATTCATTATGAACTGCTGGTTTGGTGTAAACTACAAGTAAAACACACTGCACACCGGATGAAGATCACTTGTTGTTCTCCCTCCTTCATGCCATAGCCACTGTCAGTTCGTTGACATCTATAAAAATACTAAATACATATATACACACTTTATTTATTTTTGTTACGCTTTTCGTTGTAGAATTCCTGCTGCTTCTCTTTGCTGAAGCATGTAGTCGAGCTAAACTCCAGACAGCTGATAGCAATAAAGGGTTACACATGTGTGGCTTGGCTCAGACTACAGATTGATTTTGATTTGAAATTGGGTTTCATCGTGCACACACATAAAGATAATTTTGACGATGATCTCCCCCTTAAATTGTGAACACTCTCACACAACAATAGTTAATAGAGCATGTCTCGCAACAGTATATTATTAAGACTACCTTTCCAGTGTTTCCAGTGGAGATACACTGAGTGCTCTCTTTCAAACACATGTTCACTTTCTATTTTTAGCTCCTTTTCTACCCTATATTTCAATTTTCAATTTCATTTAAGCTTCGTGTTTTTAATAGGCTTTAGTGGCATGGATGTGGATGATGACTTTATTGTCAAAGATAAATTACATACAGTATGATTCAACACATTTTAATTAGAAGTAGATAAAAGATCTCAACATGAGCTTACCTGGTTCACACACACACACTTGTTCAGAGCATGATCACAAACATGTCTAAGGCACATATGTACATGCTACTAGGACAGACAAGAAATACATTAAAAGTGTAGACATAGCATCACATGACCCAAAACACCAACACACACATGCAGTATTTTGTCTCTTTTCCCCCATCACTCCAACACACTCACACCGTCAAACTCGTGTCCATGTCTCTTGTCCGCCAAATCCAGAGGTGTAACATATCTGCAATGCACAGACCCGCTTGTAATTAAACACCTCAATGAGCAGATTACGAGTTTCCCCATTTGGAAATTTCATTACCATTTCCATAATTGGATTCCAAATTTAATTAGTGCTCCTGGGCTAAACAGCATGTGATTCGAGGTTGAATGCAGATGCTGTCAGAGGTCTTGAACACTGCTTTAACCCCACTTGCTCTTCCGACACCTTGGCAAAAAACAAACTGACCAGTATAGAAAATTAGATTACTTGTATTCCTTTGCCAAGCACCCATTTTAAAGACAAAAATATTATTGATATGCATTCTGAAAATGTCAGTAAAAAATTAGCACAAAAAGAATTACTGCCACTTGTTAACCTCTAATCATGTACTTATTGATATGAAGCTAAAACTGAACTCAATCTAATTATAACTATATATATATATATATATATATATTAATAACACATTTTTACTGAGCAGGGAGTGTTAATGTTTTTAGCTTAGAAGAATGTGTCTAGTACTTAAAAATGTATGATTTAAAATAAAAACTTTTGACTCTGAACTTAACACAAAGAAAATAGTACAGAGAAGACTGAAAACTGTTATTGTGATGGTAATACTTTGGCACAGAGGCTTTGAGCTAAATGCTAATGTCAGCAAGCTAACAATGACAATGCTAAAATGCTGATGTTTAGCAAGTATGATGTTCACTGTGATTGTCACCATGCATGTTTTGCATGTTTGCATGTACTAACATTTGCTAATTAGCACTAAACACAAAGTACAGCTGAGGCTGATGGGAATATCATTAGTGTACAGGTATTTGGTCATAAACCAAAAGTCACAATACCAAAGTATTGGACAAATTCAAATTTTTACCTTATGATGGCACTTTCATGTCAGACCATCCAATAGTTGTCCAGATATTTCACTCAAAACCACAAATGGCAACCTCATGGTGGCGCTAGAGGAAAAATCAGAGGATCACTAAAGTCAGTAGGATTCATGGGATATTGTTACCAAATTGTATGGCAATCCATCCAAATTTTGCTGAGATATTTCATTCTAGACCAAGTGAAGTGGTGGACCGACTGATCAACAGACCCACATTGCCATCCCCACAGCGACTAGCGTGGCAACAACTTTCTACTGATGGGCCAAACACTAAAGTAATTAGCTTTGATAGACTAAAACCCAAGAATTTGTTTTCTTGCAGTGGTCGTGGTAAAATAATTTTCAGCATCTGACTGGGAAGGAAATTGAATAAGTTCAGAGGACGTCCCCTGTCCAATAGGTTTAAATATGATTATCCCAAACGGCCTGTGTGTGTGTGTGTGTGTGTGTGTGTACTTGTAAACCAATACAGTATTTTATTTGAAGGAATAGTTCGGCATTCTGGGAAATATGCTTATTTGTTTTCTTGCCAAGATGTTACAACCCTGGGGGGGGGAGAAACATGAAGGACAAGCCAAAGTTGGATGAACCAATTTTAAGTTTATTACATAAATGAAATAAAACAAAAACAAAGAAGAAGCAAAGTGGTGCAGGGAGACTCTGAGGCTGCTGAGAGGGAGGTGGAGGAAGGGCTTTTTAAAGCAAGGCCTGCTGCCACTGACCGGTCACGGCTTCCTGAAACAGATAATCAGAGGGCATGTACAAAGACAGATATACTGTACAGAACATAACAGAGAAGATCGATATCTCTCTCATTTATACTCTAAATATGAAGCTACAGCCAGCAGCAGGTTAGCTTAGCTTAGCACAAAGACTGGAAACAAGAGGAAAAAACTAGCCTGGTTCTGTCTAAAGGTAACAAAATCCACCTAGTAGCACCTCTAAAGCTCACCAATTAACCGCTTTATCTTGTCTATCTACTGGAGTGTAAAAGGACAAGTTGCAGTTATACTGGGGGGTATGTCTATTTCTTGGCTGGGAGCAGTGACTTTCCTTGTCTGGTAACTTACAACATGAGTCCAGGAAGTCACTGCACCCGGCCAAGAAATAGTCCTGCACATAACTGCCTGTAAAACACCAACTTGTCTTTTTACCCTACAGTATTTGTACAGCAAAATCCACTTTAAAAGTTTGCAGTGGTAAAATTGCCTTATTTAAACAACATATTGCATTTATTTATTCCTTTATATACACAACCAGGGGCGGCATGGTGGTGTAGTGGTTAGCACTGTCGGCTCACAGCTCTCGGTTCGACCCCCCCGGTCAGCTGGGGCCTTTCTGTGTGGAGTTTGCATGTTCTCCCCGTGTCTGCGTGGGTTCTCTCCGGGTACTCCGGCTTCCTCCCACCATCCAAAGACATGCAGGTTAATTGATGATTCTAAATTGCCCGTAGGTGTGAGTGTGAATATTTGTCTGTCTCTATGTGTCAGCGACCAGTCCAGGGTGTACCCCGCCTCTCACCCAATGTCAGCTGAGATAGGCTCCAGCCCCCCCACGACGGATGGATACACAACCAGAGCTCCATATTCACTTTTTCCAGAAAGACACCATTCAATTTGAAGCTTCTTGGCCAGTCATCAAATCATTTAATAGGATGCATTTTTCCACAGTCCAAAGGTTTCATTTCAAGTCAAATGCACTTCCCTGGAAGAAAAATGTGCGTTATGTAAGCATTCTTTTTATGTCCTCAGGGGCCTAGATTAATTGTAGAGCCACCTCCCATTGAAAAGTGAGCATCACACTTGCCTTGGAATGATTATGATCATAAATTAAATAAAGGGCCTTGAGGACAAGAAAACAACTCTCCACCAAAGTTAGCCCAGAACTCAGCAGAGTGTGCCTGTTCAAATTGAATCACAATGTGTGTGTCTCAAGTGATTGCAAAGACCTCAGACATATAACACCCATGACATTTGTTTTATAAATGAGAGGAAGGAGAACAAAATAATTAGGTAGTACAAGAAAAAAATAATTTTCAGCTCTTGGCACATGACTGAGACTTTCAGGAGACTGAAGCCTGAGAGCTGCAGGCCCAGACCTGACCTCCACAGGAACAGAGCCTAAGGCAACACGACTGTGAGGATGTTTATCTGAAAGGTGGAACAGGTCGGGTTACATATCAGAGGCACATTCCAGCATGTAAACGTAACCTGTCCACCAAACAGTGAATCAGCCCATATGTCAGGTGGGTAGACATCTTAAGTGTACTGACTTTATGACATGTGCTTTCACTGCTTTTTGAAAGAGGCCTCACATAGATAAACAAGATGTTGGTAAGATGGTGGTGTGCTGCTACTCAGGACTGTCTTGACAAAAAAATATATAAATCAATCTGTCAAGATCAGAGGTTTTCAAAGTGGGAGGCTCAGTGAATGGAAGTGAAAAAATATGGCATTAGTTATTGCATTAGTTAACAAAAAGGAGCTCACATAGAATAGCTCAAATGTGTGTGATTTGGTTAAAGAGATTCCACCTTCAGAGATACAGTAGTTTGGGGGAATTGTACTGTTTTTCCCACTTTCCCAGAGTCAGAAATTAATACATACACCTTTTATGTATTTGGTGTGGTCTGAAGTTATGTCAAACAGCAATATTATGCTATCTTCACTCAATTGTTGAGTGCCTATGGGATCAAATAACATAATCATGATTCCATAGGCATCCAGGAACTGAGCAAAACTAAGCAAGTAAACTATGGGGGCTGGATGGGGGGGGGCTTTTTCCAAGCTTTTTCTGAGGTGAGGCCCACAGTGTCAGACTTTGATAGATAGATAGCTGGATAGATACAATTTGCATCTACAGCAGTCTCAATCCTTGGGACACAGTACTACATGTTTTCTATTCTATTAAGTAGCTAACTGCAATTGGCATCAGTCTGGTCTTGTTAAGATGGCTATAATTAAAACTTGCAAGCCTATGGATCCATGGGAGTAGCACTACCCCACAGCACACTGATGCCAAATACACATTCAACACAGCATGGGAGTGATCTCATAAAGCATAAAAACTACTGATAAAATGTTCAGATTCAGCCACAGGATTATGCACACTTCAAGTGCTCACTCAAACACTGCAAAACTTCCAAAGGTTCGGATATAGTGATTTTTTCTTTAACCCTGAAGAGAAACTTTATATATCTCTTCTCCTTTGCAGCCTGTCTCTTTCACAGAGCAGAGCAGACAGTTTAGTTGCCTCCGGCAAAGTTTGAATTACTTTGAAGCGACTTTGTTCCATCCCTGATATCACCTTAGCCTAAACTTGTCTTGAAATCTACACAGAGAGGGAGGGAATAGAAGCAGATATTGATTAGTGTGCTTCTCATGAAAGGCTCCGAGGTAAACAGTAAATACTTGTGGAAAGACGCAATAGAACATCATTGTAAAGTTTTCCATTATATATAATGAATTTAAACAACACTGTAACTAGGTGGTAAAAGGGAAAGAAAACTGCTTAAGGCTATCAGTTAATTAGGTGGTTTCTGTTGCTATCTAGAAACAGCAAATCAGTGTTTAGTTTTATAGGGATGGATGAGGTTGGGGGGTAAGTCCATCCAATTTGAAACATACTTTGACTAACCAATTTCAACGTGCAAAAATTGTAATGTTTGCTGCCTCTAATATCTAAATAATAAAAAAAGTGGTGGTATAACTGATGTTCAAGAGGACTGCAAGTACACCCAGACCTTTAATGCACCCTGAGCTGTCTGTGAAGTGTAGATATGAGTGAGGCTAGTCTTTCTGTTCTCCATTCCCTATGGCATGGCTGGTAAGCATTTAGTCCTCTAGATAACCTCTGACCTCAGGGTTCAACCAGATACCCTTTGGTTGGTTATGTCAAAAGGTTCCAGTTGCTGATCTGTGTTCACATTAGCAAGACGTATGTCAGTATTACCTGCTTGTCACTGCCTCCAGGCAAAACAGAAAGGTCTCAGAAATCCCCACATATTTGTACTTATGTGGCTAATGTAGCCTCGAGCTTGTAGCCTCAAGCAAAAATAAGGAGCGGGCCACAGAGGTCTGGTGAGCTCTCTTTTTTCTCTCCACAAACCCAGACTTTTTTCATTTTCAAACATGTAGTATGTAGCCCCAACCAACTCAGACTCAAGTGACATCACTCAGTTTATCAGATTTCACACAGCTCCCTCTGGAGCCACCAAAGACTTTGTACAACTTTTTCACATATGCAGTAGTACTCCCCTGTAGTAGTACTCACCTGTAAACATACCTTGATGTGTAAAATTGGCAGAGTTCCCTTTTAAGTTTAGGCAACTAAAAGTATTTGGATGAAGTTAGAAAAATATAGCCTTCCTAGATACAAAAGAAACTAATATTGAGTGTTGGCAAGGTCACTTGTCAAGAAAATCTAAACATAGGTTGTTTTAAGCATTTGAACAAAGTGTTTAAACAAAAGACCAATGTGTGTTTTTTTTAAATGAGGATGGTCTGTTATCTCTTTATTTCTCTCTTTTGCTGTGTTTTTAAGAAATAATGCTCAAAGCACATCATGGTGGGCAAAAAATACACCAAAAAGGATAGCGTGGTAGATATAGCTTGGCCTGTCCTTTCTCCAAACTTTACTTGTTTGCAAAATTTTCTCTTTGTCAGTCACATCCTGCTGTAAATTCAAATGGTACACAATCCCACCTGGAAACTACCCAGCATAATCACACTCTTCTACTGACCACTGACTAGCTAAGTGGAAGTAGTGGATTGCTTTGCCCAAATGCACCTCAACAACACATTTTGTGTGAGTTTTAGGCCTAAATCAGATAGTCCAGATCACACACACACATAAGCCAAAATTATGTCTGGTGGTCAAACCAGAGCTGCTGTCGTATGTAACTGTCAACAGTGCCACCCCATCCTAATGGTCAAGCTGCGTATGCCTGATTAGTTAGTTATTTTACTGCAGTAGAACATGTGTACACTAACTTTCCAGCCATGGGTTGACCACAGTAACTTCATGATCTGTGGGTTTCAAAGAGAAAGCCGCCAGTAAGCCTCTCTGACCTCTGGAGTCATTAACAGTCCATTCATACTTTTGTTAAACAAATATGTGTAATACCACAAACACCCTCACTCGACACTCGCCCTGGAATCTATTTAAATCCATCATCACGCTATCCGTTGCAGCTCCCACTTAGAAGCATAATTAATATGCAACAACAAAGCTAAGGATAATTACATTTTCTGTCCATTTTCATAGTGCATCAAGTGCCATCCAGCGTGACACTTGATGAGAGGAGAGCTCCTGCTGTCTGCGTATGCATAGACATTGGCATAGGGTGGAGTGAACTTCAGCTATGCAGAGTTTGTCTACCGTGAGGAAAAAAAATGAGGGTAAAAACTACAGAAGTACTATAAATGCTTCTGCATTAATAAACAATGCAATGTGCTACAAGCTGAAGGCAGTTAATAAGTGAAGAATTTGATATGTTATATTTGCAAAAGAAATGATATAAAATAGACTGCAAGGGTAAAGTTGAGATGTTGAAAAAGTTTTGTTGTCAATCAAAGGATATGATTAAAATGTGGCTGGTCTGCATCAGCTGCTGTTGGTGTTTCAGCACACTACCTTCCTTTGCTACTTATTTTTTGTACAGCATATCTGTAATCAGTGTGTGGCTTTTAAAACATGATGTACATTCACAATTCAAGTACAATAATGTGTTTATTTCAAGTGGTGTCTAATTGTAGTGTAGTGTGGTGTCATTTCTCCATCAAAGATACACAGTAGGTGAAGAAGTTAAGTGCAATTCCTTTTCCCAGGTCATGTGTTTTTGTGCCCAGGCCACAAGAAAAAACCCAATGTACAGTTTATAACCGTTTATGTATTTATGTGACACTTTTGGAAAATGTATGCATTATTAAGGAACAGTGATGCAGTATAACATCAGTGATATACAGTATATTAAAAGTATAACAGCAGGTGTTGTTATTTACCATATATATATATATATATATATATATACACACCCACACACATACACACACACACACACACACAGACACACACCATATAAGGACTTGGCTTTCTCGAGTCAGCACTTTGAACTTCATTACCTTTCAACAATATGGTAACTTTGACAATAATTTAACAATTCACTGTACACACACACTCAGCCTAGCTTATTTACTTAGCTTAAGCAAGATAGCTCAAGTTAGCTTACCCAAACTATGTTACGATAGGTAACTTAGGATAGCTTGAGTAAGCTGCTTGCCAAGCCTTTGCTAATGTGATGTGGCTGGACCTGGAATGAACAACGAGCGGTGTGTTTAGAAAACATGGTTTGGAAATGTACAGTATAAAATTAATTTCCTGATAATAAATCATTCTTGGAGTTCTTGGAAACTTAAGAGACTCTGATATTAAAAAAGAGCCACAACAATTTCTCACATACCTACAGTATGTAAATATATACAGTAGTGTGTGTGTTTATTTACAATATGTACATATTCTATCCATACAGATGACAAAAGATGATTCATTGTCCAATATGGGAAGATGACAAGCATAACCTTGTAAGGAAATTATAATTCTATTCTCTAGATAGTTGGTTTGTCTAAGGCTAATGATTAAAATTAATTAGCATCAGAGCATTTGACTGATCAATGACTGAACCAACGTCTAACTTGAGGAGTAAAAAGATTCATAGGGAAAATATTTACTGTAGGAACACTTGATTTAATGATAACTGAAACAAAATGGACTGTTTAGAGATGTGAGAATCATATTATTTATGATAAGAAGGCCTTGGGCCACCCCGTTAACATAATATGATGTGTGGTGAAGGATGACGACAGGATGACGTGCGTTTTGTAGGCGCTATTCTGCAGCTCAGCCAGGGGTCCATCATGCTGGCAGCATGGAGCTCGGCGGTCACTTGAAGCTCTCAGTAGGTGGTGAAGAGGTGAATCTTTGACTTTCAGGCAGGTGACGTGCTTGGTGGACGCAGCCTTTAATGTGGGTTTAGGGCCATCCACACATGTTGTTGAGGTAATGTTGGTGATCCTGCACCAATCAGCTGGCGATGACTGTTTAGGTCGGTCACTGGGGCAATGGAAGCAGATTTGAATGGAGTTAGACTCACAGCATAGACAGGAACAGAAAGTCTCTAGGTCTCTGCTGCAGCTGGCACAACTTGCTCTGTTTTGTTGACGCCTCGTCCCTGGAATAGCGGAACTTTTTGCTTGACGGAACAGTCAGAACAACATGGACAAAAGCCTTGAACAGACATCGTGACCAAAATGTGAAGCTTAGTTTGCCCAGCTTCGTTCACATGATTGGTGAAATGGTCCAACAATGGCAAATGTAAGGTACTAATTATACACTCAGTTGCCAGTTTATTAGGTACACTTAACTGAAACTAATGCAGTCTAATCCAACAGTCCTGCAATAAATTCTCCCTTCATGAAGGTTATATTGTTCAGTTTTAGTTGAAACAACTGAGCTGCTGATGTATGATCATTTTAGAGGATGTAGTTTGTGGTGCTGAATTGTATCGCATTATACTGACAGGCTTTCCTATTATTTTGTTCACCCAATTTATATTAACAGAAAACCTCTCTGTATTATGCAATAGGGTTCAAGCTCAAGACAAGGACAATAGAATCACTGGTGTAAGCCATCTAATATCTTAACATTTGCAGCTAACACTTGACAACAATAACAAGAGTTTGGAGAGGTGCAGCAACTGCCCTTGCATTAGTGTGAATTAAAAGCTAATCAGTTTTTTGGTGAGCAGGAAAGCAGGCCATAAGATGAGCTAAAGGCCTCTCCTTCTCCCCTGGTGATGCATGCTGGTGCCCCGCTAATGGTGGCTAATTTGCTAGCGAGGCATAATTGGGTTCTGGAAGCATAAACTCCACGGGAATTGTGAACACCAGCAGAGATAGTAGTTGGGCGAGGGAGATTATGTGTGTATGTGTGTGTGTGTGTGTATGTATATGTTTGCTCACACTACGTGTATGCATGACATTACACATAGCGGATCATTACTGTATTTAAGTGTGCATCTCTTTAGTGTGTATTGGAGGGTTTCACCATTAATTTTAATGACATTAATTCTGTATGTGTGTGTGTGTACAGTCTCTGAGAAGGTGTCTTTATGTAAATGAGAAACTGTGGGAGGCGAAGAAAGGCTTCAACGCACGCTGCTGGCACAACAATTCTATGCGGCCTAAACACTGGTGTGCATGCAACTGGCAACTCAGTTTGTGTGTGTCTGCGTGTGAGTAAGCTAGTAATATCTCCATCTTCAAGTTATGTATTATGTCCCCTATCAATATCCTGCTTTGTGCCTACAAACAGTTAAGCACCTTGAAAGCAGTGAGCTTCTCAGAGTGACTTGTGTGCTGCTGATGACCCCTAAGTTTCAAATCTCAGTCAAAAGAACCTTTCCACCACTTTTACTACATCCTGACTCAAAATAGAAAACTTGTCTCCAACTGTGTTGACACAGAAGGGTGTGCATTTCATTGTCTCATTTCTGAGCTGCAGAGATACTTGATGTCTGCCATGCTCAGTTCAGCTTGTCCTGCTCAATTACACACACCCGGAAAGGCTTGAGGTACCTTGCTCACTTTAGAGCACTCCACTGAAACCTCAATTTGTGAAAAGTGAACTTGTTTTGAAAGTATTGATGTTACTTGCTACGACTTGACTGACATCTGTGGAATAAGTTCATTTTTTCCCCAGAAAGTTTGTTTCTTTGGCTCAGTTAATCAAGGGGACTATTTTATCATTTAACATTTATTGATCACCATGTTTAAGTTTGAACACTTTAAGAGGGTTCAGCCTGAGACCGTGCTCCCTTTAAATCAAATGTGTAGATGTTCAAATAAAAAATAAAAAAATGTCTCATTATTCTCACACCACATTTTATTCTGTTGTCTGACATGTCCAACATACAACATTGCAAATGTAGTCTTCAAGACTGAGTTTTGGTCATACGTAAATCTAGTAAAGATACAGTTGCCAACTCTGAAGCATAGGCCAGAGATTCTTGGAACTCCCAGAGGCTTTGCTGAATTATGAAAGTTAAATCGGAGAGATTTGTTTGATTTTTGTTTTTTGAAGTCTTTATTTTGACAAAACGCTCTTATGAGGAGATAAAATGAAATGATGAAAATATATGGGATCACCAAAGTTATTACAGTGAATTCTAAAGGGGAACATGTGTGTAGCTAACTTCATGGCAACCCATCCAAAAGTTGTCGAGACTTCACTCAAAAGAAAAAATGTCAACCTCATGATGGCTTTAGAGCAAAAGTCAGGGGATCACTAAAGTCAGTAGGCTTCATCCCATGTGGACTATTAATGTTTCATGGCAACCCATCCAACAGATGTTGCAATATTACAGATATCACAGAAAAATGTTTGCATTGCTGGTTCCATGGCTTGTGTTGTGGTGCTGAACAAACAATTTTCATGGAACTGCACTTTACAAACAAAATTTAATTTGCTGCAGTACTGTTACGAAGTGGACCGGTATATGTAGCGAGGCTGATGGGGGAATGAGATGCAGGTGAGGAAGTGGGCGGGGAAGTCCAGGTAACTGCAGAGCAGAGGAGGGAAGTGAGAACAGGTGTGTAGTTGGGTGAGGCAGTCAGGTGATGGGGAGAGCCCGAGGGCATCTGGTGGACTAGTGGATAATAGCACTGAAGGGCCTGGGAAAATTGAAGTGTGGCTGGGGAGGACGGACAGGGAGACATACTGTGACACAATACTGCGCCAGAACTGCCACTGATGTTGTTTTCAATAATTTAATACTAGCTATTACGTAAATGTTAATAAGAAGAGCCACAATTGTCTGATCTTTATTTAGCTCCCTGTGGCTGCCACTCTCCGTTCTGCTTGATCACTCAGCCTCACATGCTCTTTGTTAGTTGAATGACATATACATTGTGATATTGCCGCGTCCTTTAAATCCCCAAACCCCTGCTGTAAAATCTCCTGGACTGCAGTCAGATAGAGCTGGCAACCCAAGCAGAAGATATGTTTGCAATAGTATTAGATTTAAACCAGGTATAAGAAACTGCAACCCAGGAACCAACAATGGTCAATGCGCTTGGGAAAACAGCAACCTTATCTTATTTTCTTGAGATGTCTGAAATTGGGTAGGGGTAAATCTGCTGTGCCAACACCAGCCTTGTATAGGAATAGGCTATTCAATATAGATCTTGACAAGTAAATGGAGTTACTGCTGCCTGTGTCTGATACACAATAAAAACTTTTCAGATATTATCTTCATCATCTGTAAAAAAAAATCCCATTGCACCGTTGTGCGTGCAAGATCTTAATGTATGTCTTCCAGAAGGCCAGGGGAAAACTGTATGTGTCTCTCTCTCCTCTCTCTCTCTCTCTCTGTGTGTGTTGTGCAGTAATCTGTTATTTTAAAAAATGAAAAACATAAAATTATTAAAATGTGTGTGTGTGTCTACACTCAGGAAAGTAAGCTCAAATGTATGGGCTGCCATGGCAAGAAGATACATACTGTGTTCATGCACCCTACATATACCTGCAAGTGCATGATTGTGAGCATCTATCCGCATTACACAGCGGGCATCAGGCTGAGAAAGGCTCAGGTGCGGGTGTGTGGGTGTAATCAGGCCCCCTTTTCCTCAGCTGACAGCTCTTTTACTCTCTCTGTCTGAGGTCAGCTTCTTCACTAGTAGCCAATATATTACTGTTGCCTGGCCACAGGGTCGTCTTTGGAGAGTTTCAGGCCCTTTCTGAGATAACCACTAAAACTCTGTCCCTGCAAAATCAGGAAGGGGCTGTGACTCACCTGCCTTCTAGCTTGTTTTCCTCCCTGGTGGACAGTTGACTTTTCCAAGGCTGCATTTCTTTTGTAATTGTCTGTGTGACGCGGGGATTTTTTCCTACCTCTGTGCTAGCACCTCATGATTTTTTATAACATTAATCCTGTATCTGTTTAATCCACAATTTAAGGCATTATTTCTGCTTTAAACAATTCGATTTTTATGATTTTTTGATAATATAGTAGCATATCAGCCATATTCTGATGCCATTCTAATATTGTTGTAGATGCCTCATGCCTCATGTATCAACCCCCCACCAGTGGATAGCATCACATACTATGGCTTTGTATAGTTGGTGAGTCCAACATGGGTGCAACTACGACAACAACAATAACAATTAATTCATTGTGAGAATAGAAATAGTTCAAATAAATCCTTTTCTCCACTGGGTCAGCCAAAATATGTTAGCCGGGACAAAAAGGCTCTGTCAGGAGGATGTAGTGGAAATAGGTTAGTCATACTGAATATTAACATGTCCAAATACGATAAGCCTCCAGCAGAGAGCTCTGATCACTGAAACAAAAACTTAATGCTGCTTAATGTCTGGCTCAGTATGTTCCCTCTTGTTCTAAATAAAATCAAGTAAATTAAGCGTTAAATTTGGTCCCAGTTGCATGTTAAGCAAAGCAAATGCACACTAACTTGCTTGCAACACATGAGCTGGCTTTGTGTTTGTGTGTTATTCACTAAAGGAGAAGGTATAGAAACATCTCTGCAGCCATTAGGCCACAATCATCGTCTGGTTTAAACTGGTATAAAGTGACTTTGGGCTCTTTCACACTGTGGCTCTGTGGTTCCCCAAAGAATTTGGTCAAATTAATGATTTTTTCAAACTTGGGTGCAGACCAGGAAATCATGCTGAAGTCCACCGGTACAAGCATGAATGTAGAACTTTCATATGAGTTTACCATTACATATTATTCAAGATAAAGAGATGTGAGCAAAATGTTAAATAACTGGTAATAACTGTTATTTGGAGTCTGGTGTTTGAAGTAATTGTTTGCATGACATGTCCAAGAGAGAAGTCATACAAACTACATGCCACAACAGAAATTCAGTCCAATGAACAAGTCTTCCTTTTCCTCAGTCCGACTCCCCTTGTTTCTCCATCTTTGTTTGATGAGAATTTAATATTTTTGCTTGTTAGCACACAAGTCTCTGTTAGACTTATGTAAGCATAAGTTAGTTCTGCTTGCAGAAGCCTAACTGTTAAATGAATAAGCAGTGTTGCTGGAGTAGTTTTATAGTTTTCACATCAATTTTTACAAAACTGGCAACACTGCATAGGGACTTTGAGTAGTGGTTAGTTTTGAAAACCCCATTTGTGTAGTTTTAGCCTACAAATATAGTATGTATAGACTGGATGAATAAGGTTGTTGTTTGGAGTATTTGTTGCATTATGGTTTTGCCTGCGTTGTCACATAATTAACTGCCACGCAAGCCACCAATTAAAGCTTGGTAAGCAGAGGTGTAATGCGTAACATTGCCTTAAACCCTGGTTTGCCCCTTACATGTAGTTACCTAATTAGCTTTGAAGTTTCATTATTTAGCAACATCCTATTTAAACATGTATTCTGTATCAGCTTGTTCCAACATTTCTTTGAAACTATGTACCTAATGATTTTACTTAAGAAGATATTCAAACTATTCAAAAGGCTTACTTTTTGGGCACACTGTAAAAGCAAAAACAGCTTAAACAGCATGAATTAATCCTAACACCTCTGAGACTACGGCCGAGACTCAGTCAGCAGACTGTTGAGCTTATGGCTGTGCCTCCTGCCAAATAAATACATACATAAATAAATATCAGAATAAAGCATAATGTTCCTTGTAAACGCCCCATGACCCCTCAGATCCTCTGCCAAGCCGTTCCCTTCCAAAGCTGTTTCCAAATCTCATCTTGTTGAGGGGGACAGAGCTTTCCCAGGTGGAGCCTTAAATTGGGGAACATCTTGATGGACTAAATTGGACACAGATTATTCACTCCGGAAAGCTAAAGACAAAGGTAGCTGTCTACAGAAAACTAGATTGACTCTGTTAATTGGTTGAAAATTTGCAACTGTCACTCTTTAATTGTGTTGGCAGCTATATTGTATTTATCAATGTCTGCACAATGTCGAATAAATAAAACTGTTTCGGTTATTCTATCTGGTTTAATTCATTCTATTCATATATTGTATCAGCTGGGTTCATAAGGTTATTTGCTGACCAATGGCCTCACAATTCAACATATAATTACATTTTTGTAAGACTGTTGGATTCAGTAGCAGTTAAATGGGTCAGCGTCAAGCATTTTGACACTCCATGTCTTTGTTGACTTCACCAATAAATACTATTCACAGCAAGACATGCTTTCAAAGAGGGACTGTCTCTGTAGGGATCCTTTCCATAATGTTGTCAGACACTTCGAATAACAATCTGAGCCTGTCAGTGGCAAAAACAAGACTTTTCACGGGCACAGCTGCCTGCAAGGATTGTGTTGCAGCCATCGCAGCCCGTTCACGGATGCCTGGTAGAGGTGAGCTAACGGACCAATTCCAAAACTAATGGTAACATTTCGTCATAGTCATTTCGACCCCAAAGTTTGTAAAAATAGGGCTTACAGGTTTAAAAATACCGGAGTTTACCTTTAAAGAAGTTTGGAGAAAGCTGTCCATGTAAAAGTGAGTTGACAGAAGTTTCAGGAAGCAAGGTAAAAGTAAGAAATAATAAAGCAAAAGAGGGTGAAAGATCAGTGTGGGAAAGAGGAAGTGGGGTCTTCTGTCGGGGACAGCAGACTAAAGGAAGCATGGAGGATGATGATCACGGTCAAAGACAAGGAGAGAATGATGGATGGGGGCTGTGGCAGGACTCTGCGGTGAGAGCCACGCTCTCCGATGGAGCATGGAAAGGCAAAGGCAGAAAATAGCAAAAGTATGGTTGCCTTGTCTTTTGTGACGCTGCATCACTGGCTACAACATTCGCCCGGTCTCCTTGTGGACACTGGAAGGACAAAAGCTGTTTGAAGTTATCTATAGCCTGTGGACAGAGCTTAATGGTATATTTGATTTGAAAAGTGAAAAATAATGACAGACTGTCTTCTTGCCTGATATTTCATTTTAAGTACTAACGTATTACATTTTAGGGACAAGACGTATAATTAACTGGTGAATTAGCAGAATCCACTTAAGTAATTGGATATCCAGACTGAATAGAGGCATGACACACTAAACCACAGCTTTGACAGCTGCAGGGTGATGATTTTCAAATAAACACTTTAACTAAGATGGCTAAGAACAATCGTGAGTCAAATATGAGGGTATCTCTTTTGAAGAATAGTGTCAAGAAAATGGGATTTAGAGATGCAGAGCACACTTGTCCTCCTTTTGCTTTGCTTTTTTTTTCTCTTTTTAAATCTGCTACTCCCTCCTCTCCGCTTCTGAAAAAAGAACAATCTAGATAGTGAGAAAACATTAAAGATCCAGCCCCCAGGGCAAACCCCTGCTGGGCACACCTGTCAGTCAAAACTCTCCCAGTGCAACTCATTGAAGGATGATTTTCTGTTTGCAGATGACATCAGCGATAGAACGATCCCCCATTTATCTCCAGGCTGTGCTAAAAATTACCAACTAGACATTTGTCAGTGTATTTGGGATATGGCTGAATTGATCCTTGTCAAGATGAGACACACAGGGAAATGCAAGGACAAAAGAGAGAGAGAAAAGGAATTAAGTCTTTTAAATTTGATTTCAGACAAACCCCACTCTCAGAGCCTTTTCTTTAACCAGGAAAGTGACTGTTGTGACTGCTACTGTAGAGCTAGTTGTGTTACAAACTGTCCTTTTTAAGATCATCAGAGTAGAAAGTTTCCTCTGAAATACAGTATTTCTATCAACCTTCGTTATATTGTAAATTGTGCTAACTGAAAAATTCTCCATATATTAAATATTCTAAACTTAAAGCTGATATAATCAATACTTTTATATTAAAAATGGATCACACAACGTCTTGTATGTTAAAGGGAGTTATCATCTAACTGCAGTTCCCCTCAACTCTACTGATGTTTGTAGCGTCTTTGAGCTCATTGTTTTGGTTTTCTGGACCGCAACTTTGCTGTTTTGGTTCAGTCTCACCACCCTCATAGTTTTCGGCTGCAGCAGGCAGCTGTTTTCAGCAAAAAAGCTGTAAAAACTGAGTGTATAGTACCGTACCGGCCCAGCACCAAACAGCAGACAGACTAAACAGCTAAAGAGATAATTCCCTCAGGAGTTCGTAGAGACCAAAGCAGAGCTAAAAGGAGAGTACATATTGGATTTACATTCATCAGGTGGCCAGAAGCATTACTCAGATTAATTTTAATGTTGCTCCATATCTGTTAGATGTGTAAATAAGCAACTGTTAGCCAACAAGTTCGCCATATCATCTTAAAGGGTGATAATATGGTAAGTGTTGTATTCACAGCTTGTTTTCACTGTCCCCAAGTGGCCAAAAAAAATCTGTTATTGCAGGTTTAAAGCTAAATTTAAAGTTTTTTGAATTTAAAATGTTTGGCTTTCCATATAGTGTTCCATCCATTTAAAATGAATGGTAAAATTAGGGGTTCATCTTCAGAAGTTCATTCAATTAAAGTTCATGAGTCATTTAACCTCTTTAACTCTGCTTGGACATCTACGTCCGCTGCAGACATTACTGTCTGTCAGAGGCTGTAGCGGGCTCAGATTTACAGCTAGAGTGAAGATACTGGTATCATATAAATGATGACAGATGACCAAAAAGAAACTGAGTTATCTGTTGGTACCAACCATGTCATGCTAGCTGGTTGGGAAGGGGGCTAAATAACGCTCCAAAGTTAGAATAAACTTTGGTGAAGAGCTTAAAAGCCCAGATTTTCAGATGACCTTATCTGTGGAACCTTCAAAGTAATTAAGTTCATTTATAATATATAATTAACAAAGAACTTAAAAAATGACAAGCTACTTAGTGAATAAATACCTGAGAGAAAAGCTCTGACAGATGTAAACCTGTAAACGACCCTGCTTCCCTTTGCAACATGCTGCAGGTTGCAATATTCACTAAAGTAGAACAATTTTCTCTATGGAGCCATTCTTCTTTGGCCCTAAATACTGTTGCCATGATCGCTCTCACAGACACACCCTTGCATCCTTGGTAGATTCCATCTTGACCAGCCTCTCATTTCCCTTTGGTGTTCCAAGCTTCCAGCCTTGGCAACTAGGTATATAAATTTGTACTCAGTCAGTTAGGTCAGGTCCTCCTCTGCACTTACGGCAGGCATGCAGCTCCTCACCTACAAGGCCTTACATGGCTGTGATCCAGCCTGTCCCATCTGTCTTAGCTCCTTAACTCATACTGCCTGACTTGCAGTTTGTCTCCTCTCCGGGACTCTTATTGCTTCAGATTTTGCACACTAGGCGATGTAGACTTCTTCAGTGTTGTCCATCATTGATACATGCTCAATCTCAAAATGCAATCACCAATTCTCAGCATATAATGGAAATATTTTGTAGCAAGTCGTGCAGCTAATTGCAGCTCTGAGGGAGTATTACATTAATTAATTACTGTATATTATATTTGAAATGAGTTAGGGCTGGTAAATAAAACATTACCTTTTTAATGTTGAGCCCAGTGCTGTCACAAACAAATGTACTTCTTAATACAAATGAAAGCACACACCATGTATTCTCTTTGAGGGGCTGTATATTGAGGTGTGTCGGTGTAGGATGTAGCAGTAGTGCGGGGGATAAAGGCCACACTGCTGTAGAAAACAGCTGGGTGTTAATTGAAGGGAGATCCTCGGCGGTACTGGGCCCGGCTTCTGCTGGGGTGCTACAGGGTTCAGGCCTCAGCAAAATCCCATGGTCCCAGGCCTGCTGTTCTCCTCTGTTAGCTGCAGCACAGCAGTCAGAGAGGGTCAAGAGTTCCTTGAGCTAAACAGCAAAATCCAGTATTTCCCCATAAGCAGTCAGAGGACTGCTAAACTTGAGTCGTATTATATTGACTAAAAAAAGAAAAATAATAATCAGTAAAAAAAAAGAAAGACGTTGTATGGTCTCTTACCATGGTCTCTTACAATTGGTCAGGTGAAATGGAAAATACATTTTTATTTGCTCTGCAGAGGGTGCAACCCTGTCTACTAAAAATTATGTTTACATATAACTATGTTGCTTTCTGCGAGTGTTTCTGCCTCCAGAGCTGCGGAGTCTGGATCTGTGGTTGCAGAGCTGCGGAGTCTGGATCTGTGGTTGCGGGCCGCCTGCTGCCCCCATGTTCCCGCTCGGCAGATGCTGCTGCTATTATTGTTTTTGGCTTAATAATTAGTATTACTATTATAATATAGCTATTCGTATTATTTGTATTAATATTAACATCAATACCATTACCACTACTATTACTTTACATATATGTAGAACTGTACTGTGCTGTACTACTGTATTCTCTCTCTCTCTCTCTCTCTCTCTCTCGCTCTCTCTCAACCCAACCGCTCGAGGTAGATGACCGCCCACCCAGAGCCTGGTTCTGCTCGAGGTTTCTGCCTGTTAAAAGGGAGTTTTTCCTTGCCACTGTCACCTAGTGCTTGCTAATGGTGGGAATTGTTCATGTAGACCTGCTCTATATGAAAAAGTGCCCTGAGATTATTTTGTTGTGATACGGCGCTATACAAATAAAATTGAATTGAATTAAAAACGACATGCTGTTGTTTGACAAATATATTTCGGAGGAAACATAATTGCTGCTGAATGAAAAATTGCTTCTATATCGAAATTGCAATTTGAAAGTGAGTGAGTGCAACTTTCAAACGGCAAGAGCTACAAGGCTTCAACTCAACCTAATGTGTAAAAGTTTTGTCTGTGACCCCCGATATGGCTGCTGAAATGTTAACTGCTGCCAGCAAATTTAGTTAGCTGTAACCGATTGACTTGAATTCTGTGAATTGGCAAAACTACAAAATGAAATGCTGTTTTTGTTTAATGTGTCTTTGCATACTAGCAGCTGCTATTAATGCTAAGCAGAGATGGTTTTGTTTACAAAAAGGCCAGCAGTCTTTCTCCAGATACAAACATTCTAGCTGATGCATCACATTTTCAGACAGGTAGCTAGCAGCTAGCTCGTTAGTGTGAATGACTGACAGCTGGTGGTATTGAACAGCAGTCAGAATCTCTAAGGCTACATCCACACTACTATACTTTTGTCGTAAAACAGCGTTTTAAAACGAAAACGACCTCCGTACACACGAGCGTTTTATCACCGTTTCAGAAATAATCTCTATTCATACTACACGCCTGGAAATGCATATCACGTGACCATTCATGTGTACTGGGCATGCACATGCCGGTGTAAACAGGAAGCAGATTGTCTACTCTGGTTGGTTGCTTATTTGCAGAAAATACTATGAACGAAGAACAGCAATGGCGGAAAGTAAGAGTAGATATTTCTATGCTTGGGCTGACGACCAGGTGGAACTGTTACTGAAAGTAAGTGTTAATGTTGAATTAACCACCAGTAGTCAAGGCTGATGTCGTTTGTTTTTGCCTGGGAAAGGGTCATGTGATATTGGCGTGATGAATCAGGGAAGGACATAGTGCACTATATTTACTGTCCGCCATTTATTAGTGTTAATTAATAAGTGTCTGAATTTTGAGTGGAAAATGTCTTGAAAGTTTGGAAAATGCTTCATTTTAATCGTTATGTTCTCAAGGTTAGGAAAATGCTTAAAATTTGAATATACTTCTTGGAAAATGCTTGAATTTCAGCATAATAAAGGAAAGTTCTTTTCTTGTGTTCACTCGTCATTCATAGCTAGATACGTCCTCTAATGATCCCTTACTCTGGAAATTAGGGAGCTTTAAATAATCATGATCAAAACATACAATCAAAGTTAATATGAACAGCTGGTAAAATAAACAAAGTGACAATATACATTGATTGCTGTGGGTGTAAAGGAATTCTGGAAACTTTATTTTTCACAATTGCATGTGATGATAAAGGCTTTGAGAGCCTGGAAATTGTTCATTTAGGTACCTTGAAAGTGCTTGAAAAGTGCTTGAATTTTACTCTTATAAAGCTGTACGAACCCTGTGTATGTATTTTTTGCTAACGATCCCACAAAGCACATTGTCACGTTAATGGTCTATGGGAAGTGAAAATTGACTGTCTTGTCACACATTGTCACACACTCCTGTCAGTCTTTTTACTGCTCACTAAAGAGTAAACTAGTGTTTCTGTTATATAGGGAGCAGTGAATGAGTAAATGAGGCAGTGATTTCGGACACAGCCCCAATCAAACTGTAATGACTTTGTAATGGACCTTTTTCACAGCAGACATGTTGACATGTTGTAGAAAAAGCACAGCTGTAGCTAATGAAATTAATAACAACTGTTAGGACTCGGGCACTGTGCATGCTGCCTCACTGTGACACCTAATGGAACTGAGTCATCACTGACAATATTAGTTTCATCTGTGCTTTCCTTAAATAATAAGTCAAAATATCTGAGGTAACACGCTCTATAATGTTTAATACAAACCTTGTTTAATATAAGACCACAAACAATACAGGCCTAGAGTTTATAGAAAATAATTACAACTTAAATTGCAATGCCAATATTGGTTGAAAAACATGATTTGTTTTCCACAGATATTCAGCCCTAGTCTGGACAACATTGGTGACTTTGACCCTGCAGGCTGGGGTTAACATCCTGTGTACTGTATATGTTTAAGCTTAGGCTACTAAAACTTTAAGGTTAAAGATTAAAGTTAGAGAAACATCGTGGTTTTGCCATCCTGCCTCATGCTTCAAGTCAGTCTTTTTTTTATAGACTTTTTTTGTTTAACTGTGACCACGATCTTTCCCCAACCTTAACCAAGTGCTAAAAAATGTTATAATAATAATAATGAACTTTATTGAACACTTTACACATTCTTACAACACTCTTAAAAAGGTTACAAAGTACTTAACAGATTATTTAAAAAAATGTACATCTTACACTAATATTAATAATCGTGCTTTAGTTGCTATGGCTGGATATTGTAGGAAAAACATATGAAATACATTGACAGGGCATGTGTTGCAGACCTGTTCATTATTAAAATTGTGTAACTTTGCTAAGACTTATAATAAAATTCTCCCTATTATGTTGATTAAAAAAAACTAATCCTGGCTTCCTGTTTCTCCTAAAACATATCTGCTGTTTGTAGTGTATAAAGTAATTTTCAGGAGACAGGTTTGAGACAGTGACAACATTGAATTAAGTTTCTGGATCTCCTGAGAATGTTCACCAATAATGTCAAATTTACTGCACAATCCATAAGAGATTCTTTCTGGGTCCCTTCAGTTTTTTATGTTTTATGAGAGTTTTTTTATTTATATTTTATTTTAATAAAGAAAGTTGTCTCAGCACATGACACAATACACATCAAAAGGGCAACTTTGAATATGCATTTTCTTTCAGAAGTATATATCTAATAAATGGAAGATGTTTTATGTAATTAGAGATGGGTGTATATAGCTGTGGATAGTTCAGTGTGTTCAATACTAACCACCGCAGCTGCTCTCTGTCTGGCACAGGAGTTTTCAATGTGGTTTTCAGAACAGGATGATAAATGGAGAGGCCTCATATAGTTCAGCTGTTTTAATACAGGTAGAGACATCACTCCTCATCATTTCTTCATCTGTCACATTTATGGATTTCTGTCTGGGCTAAATTACTCACTGGAGCCGCGGAAGAATCAAGCCTTGAGGTTTATTTACAGATCCTCCCATTAGACATGTCACATATGCATTCCCCCTGTCTTGTTTGCTGTCTGTGCCCTCTATCAGCTCTCCATTTGGCTTTATAACTTACCAAGAAGCAATTGGATATATGAAGGGACCGAAAAGAGAGAGAGGTTAGACTTGTACTTTTATTTTGAAAATTACTTGACTTTTGTAGTTATTGTTATGCACCAAAATACCAAAGCAAATTCCTTGTATGTGAAAACCTACTTGGCAATAAACCTGAGTCTGATTTTGATTGTAAATACTGAATATTCACTTTTACATTCATGCACGGTTCACATTAACATTCTTCATAAAGATGTTCCTTCATTTGGTTGACATGTCTCTCCAAAATCTTCCATAGGTGTTCATTTGGGTTGAGATCTGGTGACTGTGAAGGCCATAGCATATAGATTCACACCATTTCCATACTCATTAAGCCTTTTATAATGTTTCCCCACTCATTTATTTAGGCTTGTTTCTTTTTGTCACCTGTCTCTACGTGCACACTTGCCTGTTCTTACTATATTAACCTAGACCCTTCAAATCCATGCTTACCAGGATGAAAAGTGATATTTAGTAATTATACACGATTGCTCACAGCTTTAATTAATGTTTATAGACAATGTGATATTCATAGGGCTCAGTAAAAAACACCACTCAAGGCCCTCTTTGTTATTCTGGTTCACAAGGTGGGAATCAAGGATACTCACACAAAGGAACGTACACACATACTGAAGCTGGCGGAAGAAAAATCCACTCTAACTCCCACAACGAACATTTCATTTTACAATAATTGTACAATTTCCTCTGTCGTTGGCCCACATCCAAGAGGAGTCTTTGCCAAATCTCTCAGCCAAGTTCATGATTTAACATAGCTGTGAGCCTTGTCAAAGAAACCTGTGTTGAGAAAGAGATAAATGATTGATAATTACTGTATGGGTCTAGTTGCAGACACCTGAGGGTGAATACCACAGGCGTGACGTGGTGCGTATATCAACAAGCACTCTCAGCAGTCTACATATAAAATATATTTATATACTTAAAGAGTTGAAATGCCTTCAGCTGTTAGTTGACATGCAATTCCAGGACTTTTGACTGTCAGGACCACTTGGAAGAGAACAATAGTTATTTCTATCAGTGTAATCTCCACTTGTATGCAGAGGGCCATTTAAACCAATTCTAAAGAAAGGGGCCCATGCAAGATGTTGACCGATTTGTCGTTTCAGCCAATGCGCCATATGTATGTTTATATTCCAAGTGACAAAGCCCTCTAGCGGCCAAACTAATTATGACGCGAGCAAAGGAGGAAGTCAGATGACATTGTTATCAAGCGATGAAGTCCATCCACACACATCCATTGGACGGGTCAAAACAATGAAACACTGGACTTTAACCGCTGTTCATTTCCTGTTTCCAACCGCGAGTCAATGTTGTTGTTTTTTTATTATCATTCCCTAACCATAGCCAAGCATTTATTATTGTAACCATGTCAACAAAGGTCCTCTAACCTTAATGAAGTAGTCATTTTAACCTTAACCACAGAATTGTCACATCAAAAAAATTATTTATTTTTCATCTGCGATTTGGTACAGTTTTGGAAGGCATAGATGAATGATGTTGTCCCGTCACATCAGAACATCACAACAACATATTTTGTTGGATTGAACATACAGCCTGTAAATATTTGAACTTGTTGATAATTGATTAGTTCAGTTCCCAATTTGGGGGTCAGCACCCACCACTGGGTTGCAAGATACATCTGAGGGGTCATGATAAACAATGTAGGAGAGAAGAAGAAAATAGAATTCTGCTATTTGTTTTTTCTGACTTTTCTAAAGTTGTGTGAAATGCTGGAGAGTATTACTTTGAAATTAAATTATTCAAATGAAACAATGTGTGGAAGGAACATCATCTTTTGGCTGAGGTGCTTACAGCTCATAGACTAATGCAACCAAGAGCATAGATTTAGGTATGGACCATGGATGTATAAAGAGAACTAAAGAACACTTTGAAGGCGGGGCCCCATTCATTCCTATGAAAGCTGCTTAGTGGCGAATGAAGCCAAAAAAGTTAAACTTCGTATATGTATAAGATTACCCGGATCATCCGCATAGCTTCTGCATTTTACGGCCCATAGAGCAAGTGCAGTAGCGTTTCCTTTAACCCCGCCTCCCAACCTATCGGTCTCTGGTTCGCTCACATGAATGGCAGTGACTCTATAACTCTGGATTCGGCTATTAGTCAGTTTCACAACTTTTAGGACATAATGATTTAAATAAGGGCTATTTAAGTTTACTGGGAAGTTGATGTACCACAAAAAGATTATATGCTGATTTACAGACGTCTCTTTCACAATGTAAGTCTATTGGAAAATGTCTTTTTGGGCCATCATGTGAAGTTGTAATTACACGGTTTGGCCACTATGTCAAATTGGCTTCAAAGCCTGGCACACTTCCTGGGGGCTTGGTATGGACAGTAGTAGGGACATATCCATTCTACTCATTTGTCCCTACCAGTATTTGTGTTAATTGCTCAAACATGTCATTTTAACATCAACCCACAGTTACTGTAACATTAAGGGAAAATGCAGTCAAGAGCAAAAAAGGGAGGACATTAGGTTTTTTTGTCACTGACATCTTAGCTAATAATAATACACTGTAAGAAAGCAAACATTTATCATCTTTGACATCAATAACCTTAATGTGTGGCCTTAATGGTTTTTAAACTAACGCCATCCCTCCCCCCTTCTCTCGAGTGGATCGTGAGTTATTACATGGGTCATTATGGGCATTATATATACTGCAGGTCAGTATAACATGGACATTATTATAACGCGCATTAGCTACAGCTTGTCCTTCTGTTTGTGAATAATACCAGTGTTAAAACCAAACCTATGCCCTTGGTTGCAAGCCAAAAAGACAAGTGGATTAGTCGTTCAACAGAAAACCTATCACCAACAATTTTGAGAATTGATTAATCATGTTCAGTCATTTATTGATAAAAAATACCAGACTTTTACAGGTTCCAGCTTGTCATGGTGTGAGCATTTTCTGATTTCCTCTGGTTTATATAATCTGACATAGAATCTCTTTTGGTTTTGGACAAAATAAGCATATTTGAAGATGTCACCTTGGGCATGGGGAACTTGTAATGGGCAGTTTTCACTATTTCCTGGCAAATGATTAAGCAATTATTTGAAAAAATAAACATCAGAATAATTGATAATTACTATCACAATTTGTACTTGACAAATTTGTATCAATATTGGCTCCTGTCCAGCACTGGACATGGGCATGACTTGGGTAAAGAACAAAGATATCCTCATATCCAAAATTACAATAGGGAATTTAAATGAAAAGCACAAGCATAGCTGTACAAATACAATATATATTCCATGTATACTATATTATATATTGTAGGCAGCTAAGCTCCTGGTACAGTATACCTGTCATACAAGCAGAACAGTCACTCCTCCTACTGCAGAGCTATTGATCCCCAGTAACGATCATATTAAATTCCACCACATTTATTCAACTGGTTTAGTAATGCCTATGAATTCTGCAAGAAGCAGTGATTTTTCTCATGGGTTTAAAGCGTGTCTCTCAGCATGATCGCCCATTAAATTGGCTCTTGCCACTGGAATTCTAATGAGTCAGTTTGTTTGAGGTTTGTGAGCGAGGCTATTGTGATGCAAATTTATATTGCAACCAGCGCTTAAGACCAAAGTAAAATCTGGAATACCTGACATCAGATTTGAAAGTCCCAATGATTTGTTTATCAAATAATCCCACCACACTTGCCCACTCCAAACTCTGTAATGATATCAAAACACGGGGAGCTTTGATATGCAAATGCTGTGTAAGGAGATATAAAACATTTTTTCACCACATCAGGCTGCAACAAAAATGCTGCTTAGTCTCATTTCTAACACAAAATGCTCCATTAAATTCTATTTAAAGATGGCTATGGTGAACCCTTTTGACAGCACCTTCTACACTAGAACACACCAAAGTATCATTCTGCATTGTGTCTTTGTTTGCATTTCTGTGCACGTGTCTTTGTTTTGCCTCTTGTTCTGTCGCCAGTTGCCAGTTGCTCTTGGTCTACACACCTATCTAACCCATGACTCTTTTTATCCAACAAGTCCTCAAAGCTAAATGAATAAATAAAACACGTATATGTGATATGTGATGCCTTTTCAGATCTGACGCAGAATGATTCAATCATTTGTGACGTATATGACGATTTTCTGATCTGCAAGCATGGTTTAAAGTTTAGTCAGGTTTAGACAAAAAAAAAATGTAATAGGTCCGATCTATTATGTAATTACTCTAGTAAATGCATGTAGCTATAAAATGCAGCTTTCTCTTAATATTCGATTACAAATTTAAAATTAATGTTAAATTCCCTAAATTCTGATTGAATGTGAATGCAACACTCACACTCTTTTAGCAATGTGTATGTATCTTTTCATCATATAGAGCACATGACAGACTATGCATGGCAGCTTCATTGTTTCAACCAACCCATATTGCTCTGCTGGAATATTATTCTATCCCCAGGTTTGTTGTGTGGCCATTTGATTAAACGCTAATTTTTTTAGGAATATGTACATTTTGGCTGCCTTGTGATGAACTGATACACTGATACAGATGTTTGTCATTTTAAACAATGCTTTGATTTGTGAATTATAGTCAACATCTCCTATGTGTACATTGCAATAACTGTATCTGATGCTTCCAGTCAACAACTGCGAGGGAGAACATTCCTTTTGTCAAATGTCAGGGATTAAATATGAGCAAAGGGTAAGGATGACACAAATACACCTGGACCCCTTAGTCTAGAAAAGAAATACTTAATCACTTCGTAATCCCTGGTACACTGTAATTACCAGTGACTGGTCCACCAGACTTCCTTTTTGCTATAAATAAATACCACATGTTTTGTTTCATTACTTGTACAACTTACTGTATGACAGCCACCCCTGCTTTCTTCCAGACATTCATGGGGACCTAACAATGCTGTTAGTGGCCCACCGGGCTAATGTAACATCTTGGAGGTTTTCATGAGATCAGCTCATCAGGAACAAGCATAAACATGAGGAGGAAAATAGACGGAGGATGAAGCTGTGGCCAGACGGATAAATGAACAGCCAAGCCATCGGGATCCAAGCAATGGTTGTCTAAGGGGCAACTGAAATGAGCCGAGCGCATATATACACACCCGTATGCCTCCCTCGCATCAAGAGAGAGAGAGAGGGATAGCACAGCATGCCACTTTCTCCTTCATAATGGCTTTGTCTCTTTCATTTCACTTTTATTTTTTCAAATGGCACAGAAGAAGAGAAAAGAGAGATCAATGGTGGAGCATAAGACATTAGTCAGGGGAGTAGCGTGTGTGTGTGTCTGTGTGTGTGCGTGCACTCAAACATTGGTGTATGTAAGTAGTGTTTTTGTGAAGCTTATTTTTGCATAATTTGTGCCAATAAGTAAGTATGTGCAGTCATGTGCATCTGGTGTGTAAGCAGAATGAAGGACTTGCTGGGGTTTGGTGGGCCAGGGGTGTTTGGGGGGTAAATGATGTGTTTGGGAGTAATGTTGGGGTTCTGTGGAGGGGTTTGAGCCGGAAAGTGTTGGCAGAGCATCACAGCAACTGGCACAGCAAGGAACAGAGCCGTTCCCCCGAAAGCTAAAAGATACACACAGCCGGGAAGGCTATTATCTGGCTGGGGAAGGGACTTGTTTACTGCTGGCTATCACTCACAGTGCTAGCGGGCAACCTCTCAGAATAGAGAGTCACGATGCAAGGAATGCAGTGATTCAACAAAGGGGCGTGTTAACAGTTTAGCATACTGTAAGCAAGGAAATATGTGTTAAAAGGAATAGCATAATCTCCTATATAATTTTCAAACTTGGCTGATGGTGTTGCATTTAGCATGTCAACTTCCACAAATCCCTACCATGTTGTTGTTGTTTTAGCTTTTGGTGTATCTACCATGAACAAATAATGCCATGGGAGATTGGCAGCTTTAACATGATACCAAGCATCAAACGTTATGTGTTGCCAGGCAGAATTTCACAAAAATGCTGCTGGGTTGCTCTTGGCTTCTGTTCTTCAAAGTAAACAAGACAAAAGCTCCCATTACTTTTTAATTATGAAATGAGTGAAAGGGCTGCTTGGGAATATTCTTTACATTTTTATCTTCAGTAAAAAAAAAAATTGTTTTCACCCTTTGACCAGTGAGAGGTGAGTGATGCTTTAACTATAGCTAAGATCATTTTACAGTTTTTAAATTAGCGAATAAATGACCTGAGAGATTGGGTGGCCTGGTGGCTTATGGCCTTTACAGATGCAAACGCGATTTGCGCTGTGCTCGCTGCTGGGTTCAGCACACCTCTGACTAGGTGGTCGGGGAAGTCGCAACGTTTTCCAAACTTCTAGCAGGACTATGTCATTTTGTTGTTGCCACCTATTTGGTTGGAAACGTGTTTCCAAGATAGGGCTTTCCTCCCGAGGTTGCGATACAAGCGTAAACTTGTGTTGTATAATTCAGGGAATTCAGACAAACAATATTAGCTTTTCCTCCATTTTGCCTTCTGCGCATGGCTGGCTGCCTTGTTATTCATCACAGTGCGCGGCCCGGCAAGCGGCCCGACACAGCGAAAAGCCGTTGTGGCATGGCACAAGTCACTGGAAATAATGGATTTCAGAGCGCAGTGGTGCCGTTGTTGCCTTGTGCCTGAAAGGGCCTTTAGAGGTTTAAGACCATGTAACCTCAACGTCTGGCTGCCGATCTTCGTTGTACAGTATATCAGCCCTCTTCTCTCTCCAGCCCTGTCTCCTAGAAATTACATCCATATGTACTTTATGTATATGTTTTGAAATGAAACATAATTGCTACCTGACAACATTTGTTTCTAGTGCAGAAAGCGTTAAGTCTTGGCACATAAGTTGTACGGTGGTGGTCATGCATGCATGGTGGGTGCACAAAGCCCAGAACTTTAAAACTGAAGCATCTGGAGTCCTGTGTGTGGTTAGGTTTAGGCAACAAAAGCACTTTGGTTGAGGTTAGTGAAAGATTGTGGAGCAGGGATGCTGCCAAAAATAGACACATTACATGTCACTCTAACACATTCTCTTTAGTTATAATTACACTCTTTTGTACAGATGGACATATTAACAGTGATAGGGTGATCTGAGCAAAGTTGGAGACAATCCATGAAGATCATTTTTGGACAATATACAAAACTCAGAAATAACTGACCAAAGTAAATACTGAGACATCCTTTTACCATCCGCATTTATAAACCTTCTCTGAACAGCGCTCTAAAAGCTTTGAAGAACCTGAAGTCGTTTACATGATGCTAAGAATATTGAGTATTGATATGTGTTAATTGTTCTACCTTACAAAGAGTTTAGACCTGTGATGTCATCAGCCTAACTGATGCAGCTGGGCAATCAGCTGGCACACCCGGTATTTATTAGCTGTTGTTTTCTAACACCTCTACCTTCTCCTCGTGATGTTTTTGAAGCAAAACAGGCCTCTTGAAACAGAAAATATGCCTCTGTCATTTTTTTTTATTATAGACCATCTCCATGCTCTGATCCAGGGGCACTGACCCCAGCTGAAATCTGATTGGCCCCTGTTCACTTCAGAGCACTTCATTGGAATTCATTTTGAAAGATGCGCAAAGTTGCTCAAATTCAGAGAGTTGTGATCTTGTGTGTGTATATTACACTGAAATGTACTGTATAATAAAATGAAATTGCTTTATTCAGCTCTGTGTGTTGTGTCCCTAGACTATAATAGATGAAAATTCACCAGAATGCAGGAAATGAAGTGTACCCAAATTTTCCTGGGGGAGGACCCCCAAAACCCCTGTATAATACCGGGCACCACTGCAAGTATGGCCCCTTTGTGGCCCCTGATTTAGAAAAATCATAGATCCACCCCTGAGCAACTCTTACATATAAGTAGATCTCCTGGTTTCTTTCATACAACCATGGTCTCAAACTTGTCACTGTATAGAGAACATACAACTACTGTAAACATGGTAGTTTATGTTTTACAATACTCTATTGACTATAGGATGAGCTGTTTTCTATTACCTCGTCTCCTCAAGCTGACCAGTGTATAGAAGCAGATCTTGAGTTGAGTGGAAAATTAAAGAAAGCCTCACAGAAAGGATTTGTACAAAACATTTGTACATGACTCATAAAGCAACACGAGTGAGAACATTAAACAGAGAGCAGCAGAGTGATCGAGAGAAGAGAATGTGGGACGCTGTGCCTGCGAGCTGCCCACAGCCACAGTGACAGCTCAAGCTTGACACTTACACCAAGGGTTACTTATGTATTCCTTTCTTTTGAGTCACACTGAGAAACCACGGTATGTGGGGGTGAGATGCATCTGTTACTGATCACGCTGAAAACATCTATGTCTCAGCCAGACCCTGGTGGGAAGAAAAATCACTTAATAATAAGTATAATAATTGTAATAATAATAGTAAACTTAAGTAATTCACATAGACATTTTACGTGTCAAAACACATGATCTTAATATATGACAATGACTTTCTTGTATTTCAAAAGATCTGCATTTGAAAGATGTATAATGTATAAATGTTATAATTGTTGTGTGCCTTTGATACATAAACAAGAAACAATGCAGGAATAAGTGATTTTTAAGAGACGTAAAGAACAGAATCTCATTATTTTAGGCTAAAAGTGAAATATGACAACGCTAAAAGGCAAACTTCCATGACTAATGAAAGAAAAAAACCCACATATAGCTCAATTTGTTCCTGGCTTCCCTTCAAGATTTTCCGGCGGATTATCCAAAAAGCTCACAAGAACAGGCCCTTCCCTACCATCCAAATGGCTGCCAAATTGCAAAAACTCAGCTAAAGTAATCCCCTGTGAAAAAACACTAATCTGCTCCCCAAAACCTGCTAATTGTCCATTTGGTTACAGATCCGGGTAAACACAAAAGAGCACTGCTCTCTCACTGAGCACAGTTTACACCCACCCAAAGATGTCTTGAGCGAGATCAGTGCAAAAAGCCTGGAATAGCTTAACACCCATTATGTCTGAAAACACATTGTAAATAAAGCTGTAACAGCACCTGGTTTAAATAAGCTGAAACGCTCAAAGTTCGACACGTCCAAGGCTTAGGACACCACCCACATCATGTAATATGTTTTATATAGGAAAGCAGAAAACCTTTCTTTAAAGAGTCTGAGAACAATAAGCTTTGAGGTGTGAGTTCCAATTAGGCTGTCAGAATGGCAAAAAGCAGCTGGTACAGTAATGTTCTGGATGTAAGAGTTACTAATTGCTGTAGCAAAGTGCTGCAAATGGAAAATGAGAAGAAACTGTGTACCATACCTTCATTAATTAAGCTGAGATCTAGTTTACAGGATGGTTTGATTGCTAGCAAAGCAAAAATTCCTACTAAGTGAGAAACATGGGTAGCATTTTTGTGGCATCTTGACGGGATATAGTTACGATCACTGCTCACCAAGTAAAGGCTTGTTGGAAGTGCTGGAGCTGAAATGTATAATGAAAGGGAAAGCATCGGGACACTCCTCTCTGTGCAACATTCATTGATTGGGACAAGCTTTGGTCTTTCTAAAGCATCAACACATTTTAATTAATGTATTACATACGCATTATATGTATTACACAGCCTTGAAGGCCCCTTGACACCAACACAGCAACCGGCTTTTCCTTAACAACATTCTGACTTTCCTTATTACAGAGAGGAAAAAAAAGATTTTTTTTTTGGTTATGTGTGAAGTTGCACTACTGGACTCATTTCTGCACATTTGCACAATGCTTAAATTATGTATATGCGTGGCCATTGAGAATTCTCAATTCTGATTGGCTGGCAGGTGTGGATTAACCTGACAGTATAACTGGACACCTACATATGATGTATGTGAGCTTGAAGCTTGGGGTTATTTGTGTAACCAATTCATTAAAAAAGATAAAAAGTTGTTCAGTGATGTGTTTGATGTGAATCTGGATGTCCAAATCAACTGACAGTAGGAGGAGGAAAGAGAGGAAAAAAAACATTAGCTGCTGTAAAGCTGGAAGCCTGCGTTGTCTGAGGGACAGCTGCAGGGGCCAGGAGAGACGAAATGTGGCCAATCTAATAAAGAGAAGTCGCAGGTAAACGTGTGAAAGACAGTGATAGTTAGCTAAATGTCTGTGAGAGAGAGAGTGCTACCTAACGTTGTCTCCACTGGAAAGTCTTAATGTATGTAGCAGAATGCAGCACCGTTCTCTAGTCTTGTAGGTTAAGTATGTTCAAAACTTTAAATCAATTAAAAACATTGGCCTACAGCAACTATAGAAATGCAAGATGAAAAGTGTGTTATCTAAGTA
This sequence comes from Maccullochella peelii, assembly GCA_002120245.1. NCBI lineage: Eukaryota > Metazoa > Chordata > Actinopteri > Centrarchiformes > Percichthyidae > Maccullochella > Maccullochella peelii. The sequence continues at coordinate 47,484 of LKNJ01000174.1, read as the reverse complement.
AATGAACGACTGGTATTTCATTATGATTACATATTGCATTATGTTGACAAGTGGCCATGGTAGAAGTGGAATAATACCCAACGAGTTGTATGGAGGTTAAGAACCACCCAATGCAAAGCAGAGGGGGGTTTACCCCCCGAAATACTTACTTACCTTACAGCTGTCTACACGAGACACATTTCAGCAGTGCTTTTCTTTTGTCTGTCTCACATGCATCTGATGAAAAGATACATTACATTTTTAAATAATACGAGTGTCAACACTTTGCATTTGTAAATTGTGACTTGACTCGTCTGACACAGAAGAGAAGCTGCTGCTGCAGCGCTGCTAATGTGCTTCTTTCGCTTTGCAGCCGGTGCAGATAAGGTGTTATTTTGTTTTAGGTTCTTATCTTGTGTTATCTTATCTCATTTTATCTTTGTTTTTTATTTCAAGTTTATAACTGATTTGTCTGCTCTGGCTGGTGTTAGCATTTGCCTGATTATACCTTTGCAACAGAAATGTTACACAGGAGTCATTCAGTTTAATGATGTACATGTTCACTTTTTGTTCATTTCAGGGCGTTCTTGTGCACAAAATTGTATGAAATTGTTTTAACAGTTTAAAATAAAACATATTGAGTTTTTCTTAAATCATACCATAGAAGTAGAAATAGAATTAAAAATGTGATTTTTTTTTTTTTTTTTAAATAATACTACAATTACGCTTGGATATATCCATACTGGAATGTTTGGCTAATCTCTACACGTCTAGATTAATATATGAATTCTAAGAGAAATTGTCCAAGCATAGTTTATATGATTTAGCAAATACCTCATCAGAATAATCCATAAGATAGGAAGAAAGAAGAGTACATTTACATAAGTACAGCTGTGAATATTTTATCTTTTGTTTTATTTGAGTGGGTTTCAGTACCAAGATGTCAGGTATGATAAAGTGTGATAAGTGTTAGTGCTAGATATATGAGATGTGTGTTGGATTGACGTGTTCGGCTTATTCAACATGCTGATTTTGAGAAGTCACCTCCAGGATGAGTTGATAGATCTTGACCTTTTTCTTTTCCAGCAGGGAAGGTATGTGGTTTAATTTGCCATGCCTAGTGATAAGGATCAATTACATTACATAAATGATGTACTTAGCCCAGTGGCCTTGTCTGAAGTGACTTCTCATTTTACTCAGTGCTTACGCTAAAGAAGACTGTGGTTTAGGAGACGGATGGACTCCAAACCACTGAAAAGGTATCAGACCTCCAACCTGGGAGCTGATCAGTCTCCTCAACCACTTTATTGACCAGTGTCCTAGAGACAGTTGACATACAGCCGTGGAAAATAAAGAAAAGCCATACATCCTATAAATTAATATACAGAAATGTTGTTTTAGGGTAATCTTAGTGTTGCCGGTATTGTGTGTATGTTGGTCCATATATCACAAAGGATACTGAAGCTTTCATTAACTTAAAGCTGCAGCAATCAATATTTGTCTTATCTTAACTGATCAAATTACTATGTATAATGTGAAAGGGGTCAATCGAAATGATAATCCCACAGAGAATTATTACCCAATTACAGCTCCCTTGAGCTCTGCAAAATCTTTTAGTGTCTTTCAGCTGAATGTTTTGGTTTTACGGCCTGCGACTTTACTGTTTTGGTTCAGTCTCACAGCTCTCATCAACCTTGTATTTCTGGCTGAAGCATCTGTTTTTAGCATAAAAACTCTAAAAACCTATTATACGCTACCTGCACAGTAGCGTGCAAATGGCAGACAAAGCTGGCGACTCTCTAGTGAACATAGTAAAACATGTAGCCGCCTAAGAGCTAGATATTTTTCTCTTATAGAAGAAGAGTGAATATTGGCCAGAAACACAAGTCCGAATGAATGATGCTGTGGTGGCAATCTGAAAATAAACAGTCTCAAAACTGAGAATTGTCTTTGTAGTATTTATTAAGCTTTCTGCAGAAAGGATAAGAGAAATCACACAGTAGACTACACAACTGTCTGTAAGACTCTGACAGTTACGCTGTGTGTGTGAAGAACTTTTAAAGGAGAAGAGTGCTTTGTTTAGACAGGTTGTCTATGGAAACCAGGGGGGTCTGTGTCAACCGCCCCATCTCTGCGCTATCTCATATCAGTTCCTGCCAGAGGTTTCCGAATGCTCTGTCTGCTGGATGTGTAAATAAGCAACTGTTTGTTAGCACGTTTACTACTTTATAATGTAAAAATATGTAAATGTTGTGTGTACAGCTTGTTGCGCTGCCCCCAAGTGGCCAAAAAAAACAAACAATGAATGCAGGTGTAACATGAACTTTCACTTTCCAATCAGCACTCATTGGTATTACACAGAATGTCATGTTGTACTCATCTGCAAATGTTCACTGCCAACATCTTTCAGGTTGTTATTTTTGAATGTATGATTATGGTAAAGATGAGGTAACTAAAAATACTTTATGATATGATTTTATTGAATTATATGTCATGTAAAAATGTGGTCATTTATCTAAATGCATAACTACTGTACTTGCACTCATGTTTTTTTTGTAACACTTTCTAAAACTACTTATGGAATAAAGAAAGAAATGACAATGTCAATTTTTATTATTTTTTAAATGTATTCATGTAACAAAGTTACAAAGTGCTAAAAAATAATGAAAAATAATAAAACAGTAACACAAATAAGGATACAGGATAAATTAAAACAGAAAAAAAAATCCTCTAACAAACAATTAAACCCTGTTCTTTTCTGGGTTTCAACACATCATTTGTGATAATAGGCTTACCACTAGGTAAGTAACTTAACAGATGTCTTCTAAATGGCAAAGTGAAAATACATTCAGCCATTAATTACTTCATTAGCCTGCTGCTGTTGTAATTATTGCATCAATAGTGCTCATTAAATGATCTTGACCTCCAGATGGACATTTTCTGTCTTTCCCCGTTACTCTTTTTCCTTCTGTCTCCCTCAGCCTCTGTCTTAGTCCACCCGCCACGACTCTAGCTGCATGTAAAAGTTAAAACTCACTCACACAATGCTGGACAGAAAACTGACAGCTCATTACGACTTTCAAAATTGAGTTCAGTTCTGTGTGATCTATTAATCTATTCTGTGCTTCTGCCTATCCACGGTCATTTCTCTTTTCATTAAGCAGAACAATAGCCCCAATGCCATAGAATTCATTACACGCAATCAAAAGCAGATCCTTAGGGCCCATTTAATTCACTTTCATTATTAACATTACCACTATTATTAATATGCTTAAGTAGAAAACTGCTGTAACGTTGTGTGTCGTTGAATTGAAATGTTAATCCACCCATTTGGCAGGTGCTATTTTCTCACTGGAGGCAATCGCCAGCTCTCTAAACTGACTGAAAACTTGAAATCAATGTGTCACAGCTGACATTTTTTGTATGGGAAGAACAACAACAAATTTAATTAGAACAATAAACAAGTCTTTGATTTGGATTTGGATTTTTTTCTTGATAGCTGATTTTTCAATGAATCCAGCTCATTCATTTGAAAACAACAGCCACATAGAATGGTTTTAGACATGCACTTGATTGCTACATACATAATATCATGCTGGATGATATATGAAGGAGGCTACAGATAGACATACTTTGTAAAAGGTCAGTATCCAAACCAGTTTATGATTCATGTATAAGTAAATAAGGAGCTGCATTGTTCTTCTGTTGCTGTGTAGGGCTATTTAGCTTCAGTATAAATGGTACAGTATTATAAATAAAAACTTTAATGTTGTGTTTTTCTAACGTAAACTTGGACCCTACACAGTGGATGTGTCGATCTTAAATGGGGCTTTTTGTAACAACCTTGGCTCCTTGGCTTTGAAAGTAATGCTAGGTTTCTACTGAATGTAGTAAACTAGTTAGCCGGGTGTGCTAACGTTTACAGCTTACATTAGAGCAGGTAAACACACTGTTTGTGTTTTTGTTTTTGGTGAGGCAATAAGAAAGACATTCAAATTGACCATTCAAACACATTAGTCTTTAAATCCGCTTTTAACATCCTACGTTTTGTCACAGTGACTATTGCTTTGAATTGCTTTTGATTTGTTTGAAAGGTATACATTTTGATTGACTGATTGATTGAACCATGCACACCACTTCGGCATGAGGTGAAATCTAAAGTTTGACAGACCTGCTGTGCCTACTTCCTGTTGCTAAGCTATGATTGCTAATCGCTGTTTGGATAACGGGGTTTAATGAATGGTCAATTAAGGACAATTCCTAAGCAGGTAAATTAAATTAATCCACATCACAATGCCTACTTATGACCTGGTTGTGCCCGTACGCTTCTTTTGCATTGTGTAAACAGCAGGGAAATTCAATACAGATTCTTGATTACTTCATTTATTCCAATCTACATTTCAATTAAATTAAGTAAACTGTTAGTCTTGGACAAAAATGGTACCACTATTTCAAGATGTGTTAACTGTTGTCTGTGTCTATAATTTAAAAGCTGTAATGTCTTTTTTTCTACTGTGCAAAAGTGTGTAATTGTGGAACTCCTAATGAAGTGCAATACCCCTAACAGCACAGTGAACCTGCTCACTGGTTAATAATGCAGAAGTCTTAACTGGGCAGCTTTGACAGTGTGTGAGTGTGTTCATTTGTGTTCATGTCTGACCTGCAACTTTCCCCTCAGGTTGTTCTTCTAATTAATATGACCATTGGAGACCTCACCAAATTGTTTTTTAATCACATGTCTTAAAACTCATATTTTATTGCCAAACATTTTCCCAACTTGAATCACTGGTTTCCATTCCATTCCAGTCAGAGCCACTGGTGTCCATTCATTTCCTACAGTATGAAAATCAACTTGTACAGACAAGAAACTTGCTTGAGACAGCTCCATTACAGTGAACATCACGTCTGCTTCGCTATGCCCAGCTTTAAAGCCAGACTGAAACTTATCAAAGAGTCTATTGTGATTCATGAATGCAATCAGCTGCTTTGACTGCATTCATTATTTTTCAAGGAGCCAAAAAAGATCTTTGATTGGTCTAAAAAACCTGTTCCCTCTGGGATATTCCGTCTGATGTCATTTAAATTATCTGAATTAAACAATTAAGTCTTCTTTTCTAACCCATATCCTTTTCTTGATAAAAAAGAGCCACACGCTGTCATGCCAAAAATAACATATCCCAAGAGGTCATTATGTGGAATGCATGACCAGATTGGCTGTTGAAACAGGTGACGTGCCTTACATTCTAAAACCAGCCACTGGCGACTTGACAAGCTGAGTCGCAGGCGATGGCATCAGCTGGCTTGATTTGAGCTGAGACGGACCGGTTCACACCACTGCAACTTGTCTCGTTGCGAATCTTTGGTCTGAACTGGCCTTTAGTCACCACATACAAAGACTCCATTTAAATATACTGCATTTGTATCCTGTAGGGCTTTTATCCAAAGCTCTTTACCCAGTTCAGAAAGCAGTATTTAAGTGAGTGATGGGTATTCAAGGTTCGTACAAAGTATTGAAAAGGTCAGGAGGTTAGGAATATGCTTGAATTCGAATATACTCCTTGAAAAATGCTTGATTTTCAACATAATCTGTTGTTTCATCATCTACACAATCCCTCATGTAAACCAAAAATATTTGAATATTTAAAATGAAAACATCCCGTTGTCATATTTGTTTGTTGGTTCCTGGCTTGAATTTTACTCTTAAAAAGCAGTTCGAAACCTGGGTATTGTAGGATCTGATTGGCAGCTTTATATGTTTATTGACAAGAACCAGGAAAAGGGATCATATTTCTCCCATATTAGCTTCTCTGCACTGGCTTCCCGTAAAATCCAGAATAGAATTTAAAATCCTTCTCCTCACCGGCCCTTATTGGTCAGGCACCATCATATCTTAAAGAGCTCATAGTACCCTATTACCCCACCAGAGCACTGCGCTCCCAGAATGCAGGGTTCCTTGTGGTTCCCAGAGTCTCTAAAAGTAGAATGGGAGCCAGAGCCTTCAGCTATCAAGCTCCTCTTCTGTTGAACCAGCTTCCCATTTGTGTACGGGAGGCAGATATCCTCCTCACATTTAAAAGTAGGCTGTATACAGGCTGTAAGACTATCCTCTTTGATAAAGCTTATAGTAGGGCTGACTCAGGTGAGTCCTGAGCCACCCCTTAGT
>LKNJ01000174.1:0-41118 GCA_002120245.1 Maccullochella peelii | reverse complement strand
GATGCACTGAGCTCCTCTCTCCTCCTCTCCCTCTCCATCTGTATGTACTCTTCCCTTTCTCTCCTCTTTCTATCTATCCTTCTGCTGCTCTCTCTCCTCTTTCTCGCTTTCCTTCTATTGCTTTCTCTGAGTGTTTCTGCCTCCGGAGCTGCGGAGCTGTGATCTGTGGTTGTGGAGCCTGGATCTGTGATGCGGGCCATCCACTGCCCCCGTGCTGCTGCTCGGCAGTCGCTGCTGTTATTGTTGTTTTGGACTTATTATTAGTATTACTACTACCATGTTGTTATTACTTTTATTTGTATTAAAATTAATACTATATCCAATACTGCTGCTTTACATCTGTATGTAGAACTGAACAGTGCTGTGCTACTGCATGTTCACTTTCCTCACGCTCTCTCTCTCTCTCTCTCACTCTCTCTCTCCCTCCCCTCTCCCTTAACCCAACCGGTCGAGGCAGATGACCGCCCACCCAGAGCCTGGTTCTGCTCAAGGTTTCTTCCTGTTAAAAGGGAGTTTTCCCTTGCCACTGTTGCTTGTGCTTGCTCTTGGTGGGAATTGTTGGGTCTCTGTACACATAAGGAGTCGGTCTAGACCTGCTCTTTATGACAAAGTGCCCTGAGATAACGTTGTTATGATATGGCGCTATATAAATAAAACTGAATTGAATTGAATNTCCACTACTGCTGCTTTACATCTGTATGTAGAACTGAACAGTGCTGTGCTACTGCATGTTCACTTTCCTCATGCTCTCTCTCTCTCTCTCTCTCTCTCTCTCTCCCTCGCTCTCTCCCTCCCCTCTCTCAACCCAACTGGTCGAGGCAGACGACCGCCCACCCAGAGCGTGGTTCTGCTCGAGGTTTCTGCCTGTTAAAAGGGAGTTTTTCCCTTGCCGCTGTCTCTTGTGCTTACTCTTGGTGAGAATAGTTGGGTCTCTGTAAACATAAGGAGTCGGTCTAGACCTGCTCTTTATGACAAAGTGCCCTGAGATAACGTTGTTATGATATGGCGCTATATAAATAAAACTGAATTGAATTGAATGTCTTTTGAATGGTGGGAGGAAGCCCGGAGAGAACCAACACGGACATGAGGAGAACATGCAAACTCCACACAGAAAGGCCCCAGCTGTGTTGCACCAACCAGTTTCAACGTCCTCTGTCAGAGTGTAAACTGCTCCACAAAAGAGGAATGGTTCGCAGTCAATGCTAGATATCTTTTGAATAAACTGCTATCTAGCTTGCTAACTAAGATAGGCAGTGCTTACCATCTCTCGGCAAATATTTTTTTCTAGGGGAAACCACAGGAAATTTCTGTGCAAAAATGCATTCTTATGATTCATAAATGATTAATTGAAAGGGTAACTGGAAGTAAAAATCGATAATGAAAGTAATCGTTGTTGCAGCCATAATTACTTACAGTAAGTAAAGTATTGCAGTAGGGGAAAGTAACTAAGTACATTTATTCAAGTACTGTTTTAAGGTACTTGTACTTTACTTTTTACTTTTTCCATTTTCTGCTACTTTATACTTCTACTCCACCACATCACATATTGTACTTTTTACTGCACTACATTCATTTAACACCTTTAGCTAGGCCTACTTTGCAGCCTCAGATTAAAAATACAAAATACAGTCAACAAATAAATTACAATGTATTATTTCCAGTTAGAACAAGATAAGACAAGGGGGGAAACCACATGCTATAACCAGCAGATAAAGTATATCAAATAATTAATATTAGCTCTACCTTTAGCTGCAAGTACAAGTATATAAGTATAATACAAGTATATTTTGATGCTGATACTTTTACTTAAGTAAAATTTTAAATGCAGGACTTTTACTTTTTAGAATATTTCTACACTGTAGTATTGCTACTTTTACTTAAATAAACGTTCAGGGTACTTCTTCCACCGCTGTTGTGACCGGCGGTGGTTTTTGAGCGCTTTTGTCCCCCCGCGGTCTCCGTAGCTGCTTGTTTTCACGTACCTGTAAGTCCACGGGGACAGGGCGCGGTTGTTCTGGTCGCCGTGCATTTCTTTGGCCATCTGCGCGCACGACCGCGTGTTCTGGTTGGTAGAAACACTCAGCTTGTCCCAGTATCTCCGATACTTGTCAGCACGATTATTCAACTCGCCCTCGCTGATGCATCTGGAGCTCCCAGCAGCAGCAGCAGAAGAAGAAGTCTGGTCGTTCAAAATCAACAGCGAGCCGAGGGAGATCTATAAACATTAAAAAATAAAAAATAAATAAACATTACAAAACGCTGTGAAGACTTTAAACATAACTCCATCAAAAAGCAGCTCAAGTACGACAAGTAAGTGTTTCTCCCTCTGGGCCACAGTCAGAGTTACCATTTGCAGATTGACCCATGCCATCCTGAACCCGGGCAGGTTTGACTGTGACCAGCAGCTCCATTGGACCCGGTATATATACACACACAAAATCTATTTATGAATATATGAAGTCCTGTGCAACCTGCCGCTGGAAAACCCTTCTACCTAGTATTTCCTTTTACTGAATCACAGAGAGAGAGAGAAACATCAGCATCTGACCCCGCCCCTCTGCTGTGGGCGGTGTGTCTGATTATAAACATGAAAACCTCTAAAATTCATCTATGTACGTTTTAATCTCATGTCTGTACGTAACAATGCTCTCCAATCAGTGGTGGAATGTAACTAAGTACATTTGCTCAAGTACTGTACTTAAGTATAAATTTGAGGTACTTGAGTATTACTTTCTTCTTTTCTTTTCATGCCACTTTCTACTTCTACTCCACCACATCTCAGAGGGAAATATTGTGTTTTTTTATTTGACAGCTGTAGTTGCTTTACAAATTAAGATTTTTACAAACAACACATGTAAAGAGTTTAAAAAAGATGATGTTTTGTTATTAATCAAGTACAGCTGAACCGATTAGCTGATTAATCAATTAGTCGATTACCAGAAAATGAATTAACTGTAAAAGCATTTCCTGGTTGCAGCTTCTCAGATGTGAAGATTTGCTGCTTTTCCTTTGAATGATGTTAATAATGTTAATGTTGTTAATAATGTTGAGGTTCGGACTGTTGGCTGTGAAGGAGTCACTTTGGGCTCTGAATCATTATCATTGCTCATAATCATCTAATGATATCAGATATAATAGTAGAACAGGCACAGGGGACGTTACTTTAATACTTTAACTACATTACATACTTACAGACTGAGTAGTTTTACTGTAGTAAAGGATCTGAATACTTCCTCCACTTCTGTCTCTGACTGTCAGCTTGGAAAGCACTTTGGGGTGATTTTTGTGTATGAAAGGTGCAATACAAATAAAGTTTATTATTAATATTATTTCTTACCTTATATCTCAGCGATGCTCTGTTTATTGGGCTATTTATTTATTTATATAGCACATTTCATACACAGGCAATTCAGAGTGCTTTGGATTAGAAAAGAAAAGCATTAGAATGGCATTTTATAACAATACATAATAAAACCAGAATAAAATCAATTAAGATAGAATACAATAAGATTAAAAAAACAAACCCAAATGAAATAGACCAGAAATACACTTAGAGTGCAGTAATAAGCTGTAAGTTGCCCCAAATGCAAAGGGAAGCAGAGAAACACATCATTTATTTCTATTTATTGATCTTTTTTTTTTTTTACTTCATCAAAACTTAATAAGTCAAACTTAATTGTCTGTGTTACTATTTTTACAATTTCAGTAGGATAAGACAAAAACATTACTTTTACGATTAGTACATTACTACTACTACTAGTACTACTACTACTACTGTAATAATAATAATAATAATAATAATGATAATAATAATAATAATAATAATGATAGGAAAATGCTTCACAGATGTATGAAAACATTGCAGATTTACCTTAATATGAACAGTCAAAACATGAATGTAAGATATTTCTAATTATATTCTAATAATAAAAAACACACAATTCAGGTTATTTGAAATAAGAGTTGCTCATGATCCTGAGGTCAAATCAAAGCAAAGAGAAAAGTCCAAAACATGAAAACAGATTTCAGAACTTAGTTTTTTCTTCTCTCCCTCTCGTTTTATTTTATGACCTCTCAGATTTATCTGGTGGACCACTGGACTAACCTAGCTAACCGTATATAAGCACTTAAAACTAGCTAATTGTATATAATTTAGTTAAAACTAGCTGACTGTATATAAAGTATTTCAAACTAGCCAACTGTATATGAAGCAGCTAAAACTTGCTAATGGTATATAAAGTTGTTTTAACCAGTTCCACCTCGAGCAGCTGCAACATTAAAGTGATGAACGCATCAATAATTATAATCCAAATATTATTCTGAAATGGGCCATTCTGCATAACAACTACTTTACAATGTTTTTGAGCTAATACTTTTGTACTTTTTGTACTTTTTGAATGCAGTGGCCTACTTTAACTTGTAACAGAGTGTTTCTACATCTTTTTTTGACATTGATTCATTATTTTGTGGATGTTATTGGATAAATTTAAGTTTTCCATTTTTATCACATGATGACAGGATTTTCTTTAAGAGGCGGGGTACACCCTGGGCTGGTTGCCAGTCAATCACAGGGCTGACACATGGAGACAGACAAACAAACATTCACACTCACAGTCTCACCTACGGGCAATTTAGAATCATCAATTAACCTGCATGTCTGTGGATGGTGGGAGGAAGCTGGAATACCCGGAGAGAACCCACGCGGACACAGGGAGAACATGCAAACTCCACACAGATGGGTGGGGTTTGAACCTCTTGCTGTGAGGCGACAGTGCTAACCACTGCACCACCGTGCCCCCCCTTTTGAACCTGGTAGATATAAATGTTTCCAGCCTGTATTTAGAAACACAGAGAAAACCTAGTCATGTACAGATGTGGCTCTTTTTCACTTCCTTGCTCACAAAGCAAAAGGGGGAAGTAAACACAAACATGACTAAACTACAAACATCCGCTAAGCGGATATGTTTACAATGTTCACCATCTTAGTTTAGCATGCTAACATTTGCTAGTTAGTAATAAACACAAAGCACAGCAGAGGCTGATAGGGATGTCATTAGTTTTGCAAGTATTTGGTCATAAACCAAAGTATTAGACAAATAGAAATTTAGATTCATGTCAGAAAAGTCAGAGGATCACCAAAGTTATTACAATTCATCCTAAGGAGGACATGAACATGTGTATATTATAGCAGTCCATTCAATAGTTGTTTAGATATTTCACTCCAAACCACAAATGTTGACCTCATGATGGCCCTAGAGGAATAGTCAGTAGATTACCAGAATGGATTCATCCTCTGGGGACCATGAATGACTGTACAAAAATTCATGGCAATTCCTCCTGTAGTTGTTCAGATATTTCAGTCTGGACCAAAGTGGTGTACCGACCGACTAACAGACCAACATTGCCACCCACAGAGACACACAGCTAGCATGGCTAATAAAAAAGGGGGCATCCACCTCCCTGTGAGACTCACAGGTGAGCTCACTTCCTGTCTAGATTTCTTTTACTGTAAGGCCTTCACATCAGGAAGCCAGGCAGGGAAATGCTGGGTATTGGAAGGGATTTTCCAGTTACATTATGATCTTGTAATGCACTTGTGAGCATGTCTTCATTATTTTGATGAATGTATTTGTATTTCATTTTCAAATCCTACACATACAAGAGAGGCTTTTAAATCTCAGAGCAATAGAAAGTAAATAGGACAGCGCAGACACTGTCCTTGCAAGAAAAACAACAGCATTTGTTGTTCAAATTCCTACTATGACTTATGATTACATAACTTGGCAAGGACCTCTAGAGGCCGTGTGAATTATGACTGTTGTCTGTCAGGAACAAAGGTTGATGTAACGTGAGGAGGTCATGGTGAATGAAACACTTTCTTTTAAACGTGACCACGATCTTTCCCTAGCCTCAAGTTACGACTCTGTTTCCTATTGAGGTAACCAGCCAGCTACCATCTTGAATTGGGAAACATTCTATTTGAATAATCTTTAAGGATTCTGGAAATACCTTCAGAATAGCTGTAATGTTGTTAATGCTTTTAGCCGTGCCAGCAGTGTGGCTTTAGGGACAGTACTGTCGTTCTGTCAGTCGGTCTACCCACCACTTTGGTCCAGACTGAAATATCTCAACAACTGTTGTGCCGGGTTCAGACTATTCAATTCAGTTCAGTTTTATTTATATAGCGCCATATCATAACAAAGTTGTCTCTACCTGGAACGCACATCTGATGGTTCAAACACAAGTCAAACAGGCTGCAGTAACTTCTGGATGCCTTCTGTCTGACTTTTGCAGGACTTTTTGTCAAATATCCAGACATGGTGGAGAGACTTTTGGGGACATTCCCAGTGAACCTGCTCTCCAAGGCACCATCTGTTGAGGCAGCATCTTCCCGCTACATATCATCAGCAGTGGAAGTGTTTCCTACCAATAGGAATGAATCGCACCTGTTTCTCTGTAGCTGCATGCCTCTACCTTTAATGTGAGCATAGGTTTGGTTTATACAATGAAGTCAGGTGTTCTTCAACAAAAAACAAGTATATACGAGTAATATCAATATAATTTTCTTCATTTATATAAATGTATATCTAGCAAATAATAAATTATGATTACATTGGTTATTTTGTTTTTTGTGATAATGTTAGTATACCAAAAAAACCCTAACCCCATTAACGTTACTTGATAGACACTTGATACCTTTTGATAAAAAGTTATATAAAAATTGCTTGACAAAGTCAGCAATGAACCTTTAAACTCAATAAATAATTATTTTTATCTTTACTACAAAGAGCTCTGCCTTTTTCTGCATTATATTTGATTGATCAGTTCTAGTGTCTTTTTAGGAGAATTATCTGTAAATAAAATACCTGAACGATTTTTGTTTTTTTCCCTGAAAATGCGAAGGAGTTTTGGGACTTTTTTAAGTCCAGAGTTGTGTCTGCAGGCTTCCTCACAAGCTGCATGCACCCGCATCAACCTCCACCAAGAAGGTAGGGCAGCTTGTATGAGCTACTGCTTGTAAAGCTTAAATGCTGCGAGCAGGTGGTAATAACTGAAGCCAACTCAGATGAGCATTTTAACATTTTGATCAAGCTGGACACTCAAGAGGACACAGTTTATTCAGATGTTTTATCAAGGTGCTTCTTGGTAGAAACATCAATCATGCCAGTGGGGTGATGCAATGTCGCAGCAGTCTCCTCCCCGACAGTATAAATGTTTGTCGCCTGTATTTAGACGCACAGAATGAAGTCATTGTCAGAGCTGGCTCACACTCTTTTACTAGGTGACTCAGCTTCTGTGACAAGTGACTCATATCACCTGACGCAATTGTTCTGCCACATTAGGCGTCTCTTATCAGCTTTATGGGGCTGTTGATCTGCATGTTTTTCCCTGAAAAGACCCTAAAACCTATGAAGTAAAGAAGTTTTCATTAAAACTTTGTGTCTCCCTCATCTTCCCCTTTTTGTTTTTTTGTGAAGCAGAGACACGGAAGTAGTTGAGCTTCATCCTGGAAATGAGATGAAAGGAAGGGAATTCCCATTGCCAACAGCACTCAAGTTTAATCACTGATATCCTTGTTTCAGCTGTCAGTGCGGCATTGTTTGCATTTATGTTGACTTCAAAAAGACAAATGTAATGTCTTGATTTTTTTGGCATATGGTCTTCCATCACAGCTCTTAAGATATTCACCTTTCTACTCTACAGATACACAAAAACAGAGACTTGTCATATGACTGATTAACTTCTGTATGCTGTAATTCATTTTTATGGTCATTGTTTTTTGGGAAACCTTGGAATGTTGGAAACCTTGAATAAATTTAACAATGGTGTTTATGAAGAACCCCTGCCTTTCCCCTCGTTTCTATTTCCTTGTTTTTGGTCCTAATTTCCTACACAGTCCATAATTCTTATCTATCCACAAGCCTGAATTGATAAGGATAATTAGGCATCCACTGAGATATACATTAGTTATTTGAGCTAGTTCCCTTAAAGGGAAACTCCGGTATTTTTAAACCTGGGCCCTAGGCATCTGGCATCCGCGAAACAGACAGTGTAGTGTAATCCTTTGGGGCAACTGCGCCTGTGAAAAGTTCGTCCACTATAAGTTCTTGTTTTTGCCACTGACAGGCTCAGGCTGTTATTCTAAGTGTCTGACAACATTATGGAAAGGATCCCTACAGATACAGACCTTTTGTTAAAGAGTAAGATCCTTTTTGTTTAACCAGAAACAGAAAGTCTTGCTCAAGGAAAAGTCTTGCTCTGAAATCTCACGAGAGGTTGAGTTGTTGCAGGAAGACAAAAGGTTTTTACTCTTTAACAAACGGTCTGTCTCTGTAGGGATCCTTTGCATAATGTTGTCAGACACTTAGACTGACATTTGACTTGGCATATTATTATTTTTCATCCCCTTCCTGTCCAGTGAAAACCATGAATCGCCAAATGGGAATGTTTGTGGATGAAGTGTTTCCTTATTGTTTGAGAAAATTCTCCTTGTTCTTAAGCTAAGTAAACTATTTAAAACTCTTCTTGGATCAGCTGGTCGTGATGGTGAGGGCGAGTGTCAACAGGTAGGACCCGAGTACAGACAGTCGAGGCAGACAAGATGATTTCATTGATTTACTGGTAAAGAAAGGCTTACAGGCAGGTACAGGTAACAGAAGCTCAAAAGCGAACGCCAGGTAAGAAAGCAACATTGCGACTTGGACGATTTGGCCAAGGAACAAGTATCTGAGCCAGTGTTTATATATAGAGAGAGTGGCTGATGAGGGAATGACAGGAGAAAATTCTGAGGGCACCTGGTGGACATGTAGAGAATAATCCTGAAGAGAGTGACAGAGAGGCGGACGTCGTCACAAAACTGAAAACAGGGCTGTATTTCTGAGCCTGACACTCTGCATAATTACTTTTACTTTGGATACTACATTTTGCTGATACTACTTGCATACTTTTACTTAAGTAAGGTTTTGAATGCAGTACTTTTACTTGTAATGGAGTATTGTAAGTATCTATAACTACACACAGAGATAACGACGGTTGTTAAGTCACATTATTATTTGTTACAAACGATCACTAAACCTTCAGATTTTTGCTTTGTTGGTGAGGAAGCTGATTTGTAAATATGAATTAAAATACAACTTTTCACCCAACTACGTATGTGCAGTAATAGATATGTATTTTATTAATAATATAATTTTAAATAATCAGCTTGTCACACAATAATAAGCCCTGTCGTCATGGACTGATGTTTATATCTGAGTTGTTGAACCTCACACAGATTTATGAGATGAAAATGTTTGGTCTGAACTTTCTGATGATCTCATACTGATATATATATATAGATATAGATATAGATATAGATAGATAGATAGATAGATAGACAAACACCTACACATTGTGACACCTTGACTATTATAACACAGCTGTGCAGGAGAACTGATCTAATTAGCATCTCTTTGTAAAGTGTTTGTCAGACTTCTAGCTGCTAACAAGACCTCTAATCTTGTATCCGGGAAATTCCTTGGTCCTCGTCTATGGCCCTGCTATGACTGCTGTTTAAATGGACCGTTCACAGAAATAATAAACAACCCTTATTTTTACACACATGGGAGAAGTTCTGCCAGAAAGCCTTTAGAAAGTCAGGTGATATAGTATAATGAGCAACAAAGTCCTTGTAGTGAGGAGGTTGGGGTGGATGAATGGGTCAAAAACCGGACTTTTACCCAGGAGGCAGCTATTCGTGTCCCGTGTCA
The DNA here is from genome assembly GCA_002120245.1 of Maccullochella peelii. Lineage (NCBI taxonomy): Eukaryota > Metazoa > Chordata > Actinopteri > Centrarchiformes > Percichthyidae > Maccullochella > Maccullochella peelii. Next base: position 31,369 of record LKNJ01000174.1, on the reverse strand, counting down.
AACTTAACTATATTATTTGATCTTTTTCTAAACCTAACCAAGTAGCTGTGGTCCCTAAACCTAACCAAACTGCGACCGCTTCACAGTGTTATCAAGTAATGCAGGTTTTATTTGCTGAAGTTTGGACATCTCTTCAGCAGAGAGTTGGAGGTGGATGGAATTTCGTGTTTCGTGTCACTTGACTTAAAGTGACACGAAACACGAAATTCCATCCAAACTCATCAATTTTCACATTTAGTGAAAGTGCCTCAAATTTGTACTTAAGTACAGTACTTGAGTAAATGTACTTAGTTACATTCCCCCACTGGTTAGAGAGGCACAGTATTCAGACATAATAAGAAGGGCTTTAGGGTACATTTATTAGGTCAGCTGTCGAACTCTAACCAAGCAACCAAATTAACAACATTTCACTTGTTTCGGCACACAACACAGATTACACAACATAATACAATCATATCTGACATTTCAATCAAATACAGCCGTATCTGATGTCGTTTTACGTTAGTGGAAGCACAGTTAAATTTTTTTGGTGACTCACACTTGTTTCTCTTTCAGTCTCTGGATTGAGGCCAGCTGATTAGTCCTGAGAATGCTGGAAACAGGTGTCCTGGTTGCTAAGGAGTGGGTCCAGTGAGGTCATCCAGAGACCACCAAGACGAGGTGTGAGTCTGTGTGTGTGTGTGTGTGTGTGTCTGTATGTCACATCAGAAAAGGAGAATCCTCTCACATGACTCACACCAGGTTACTAGAGCTGCATGAAAATCTGCCAAACAGGAGGGCCAAGGGAAGTAAAAACTCAGAGTTTGTTGTTCTTCTATTGTTAAAAGGAAGTGGTACACTCTGGATGAAAACTATGCACGTCAAATACAGTAGGAAAATGGGCTGCCACGGTGGCTCAATGTAAAACATCAGGAAGCTCCTGGAAAACATGAAAACTTTTAGCTTCTAATTTTGTTCTGCAGAGAAGAAAATGATGAATTAAAGAAGGTGAGGCAATAAATATAGATAGGATGAAGCCATGTAATCATTGCATTCCAACATCCATCAATTCAATTCAAATACATTTTATTTATATAGCGCCTTATCATAACAAAGTTATCTCAGGGCACATTTTCATATAGAGCAGGTCTAGACCGACTCCTTATAGACTCCCATCGATTTCTGTTTGCACACTTTTGTCTTACGTCATATTATCATATTATAAGCGACTCGTTCATACCTCCAGTGTTGGGCTAGTTACCGGGAATAACATTACTTTATTACTCAACAGCAGGAGAAAGTCTCAAGTCTTTGCACTCAAGTCCCAAGTCAAGACAGGCAAGTTCCGAGTCAAGTCCCAAGTCAAGACAGGCAAGTCCCAAGTCAAGTCCCGAGTCAAGTCCTGAGTCAAGTCCCAAGTCAAGTCCCGAGTCAAGTCCCAAGTCAAGTCCCAAGTCAAGACAGGCAAGTTCCAAGTCAAGTCCCATGTTAAGACAGGCAAGTCCCAAGTCAAGTCCCAAGTCAAGTCCCGAGTCAAGTCCCGAGTCAAGTCCCAAGTCAAGACAGGCAAGTCCCAAGTCAAGTCCCAGGAAAAGTCAGAGGATCACCAACTTACAACACATCTTCTGAGAACCATGAATGTCTGTACAAATTTTGTGCCCATCCATTTGGTAGATGTTGAGATATTTTATACAACAAGTAAAAACTTTGACCTGCTGTTGGTGCTGGAGAAACAGTCAGGGAATACCAAAGTCATTAAGAACCATCCTCTGGGAACCATGAATATCTGCACAAAATCTCAAGGCGATCTCTGGTGATAGCTTGGCTAAAAATGTTGGGAACCACTACATCACAGCTCAGGTGAGACAGGTGGCCCCATTAAGTAACTGATTCACAAAAAAGCAATAAATTAGCCAGTGTTGTTTATTAACTATTCTTCAACATGTTGCTAAATGGCGATGTCACTGCAGGACAAAGTGATGATAGTTTGGAAAATACTGAGTGTACAGACTAACAGCAGAGAAGTGAAAGTGAAGTGCCCTGAGATAACTTTGGTATGATATGGCGCTATATAAATACAACTGAATTGAAGTGAATTGAAATATACTGCAGGTTTCTATGTTTCTATGGTCGTTTTGACACTTTTTAATCCATTATAACTACTGTGAATTCAAGCTAACTACAGCTGCTCCCATAATTTCTGAGCCATATTTTAAGCATACAGGCAGAGAGTATTTGATACTCAAATCGTAGATTTTCTGTGGAGTATTCGTTTAAATTTTTATTTTTATTCACAGAGCATAAGATTGACTGAAGACATTGACTGGTCTCATTATACGGCACAGTTACATGTTCTATATCATTTGCAAACAAATTCGCTCGTGTGGGTTTCCTCCACAAAAAAGAACCTCAATACAAAAAACATGCAGGAACAGATGCTCCTGCCCTGTCCCTGACCAAGACAGGGTATGAGCACTTGGACCGGTCGCCGTTGAAGGCTGACCACTTCTCCAGGCTGTCCCCGGAGGAAGGACATAGATTGAATTTCATCGGTGGACGCTCCTGCATGTGTGTGTGTTTCAATTGACGTTGCCGCCTACACATGTGTGTGTGTCACTTCACTGTATGACAAATAAATGACCCTCCTTAGTGTCCAGTTCTTCTTCATCTGATGTGGTATTTAACAAAAACAACTCTTCACTAAAGGTCCTCTTTAATAGCTTTTTTCCGGAGAAAAAAGACATTTCACACTAACATCATATCTGATGTTTTCACACATTAGTGGAAGCACAGCAAATGTTTTGTGACTCACACTTGTTTCTCTTTCAGTCTCTGGACGGAGGCCAGCTGATTAGTCCTGAGAAAGCCGTCATGAGTTTTGTATGAGGTCAGATGTGATGTCATAGCATGTTTCCTAAAGTAAAAGTGCTCGAGAGTTTGGGTGTTAGGGAAGCTGGAAACAGGCTTCCTGGTTGCTAAGGTGTGGGTCCATTGAGGTCACCCAGAGACGGCCAGATGGGAGGGATGTGTGTGTGTCATCATCACAAAAGGGAAGCAAGGGAAGTAACTAAAAGATAATAATTTGGCCAAATGATGACATATTTTTATTGTTAGAGCTACAGGATACTTTCTAGGTGAAAACTATGCACGTCAAATACAGTTGGCTGCCACGGTGACACAACATACAAACAGGAGCTCCTGCAACTTTAACCATCTCATCAGCAGGCAGCTGTTTTCCTCAGTCAAGCTCTGATGAACCCAAACAGACACAGTTAGACACTAGGTGGTGAACACAGTGGAGCATTTAGCAACTAAAGAGCCAGATATTTCCCTCAGGAGTTGGCGGAGACCAAAAACAGAGCTAAAAGAGAGTGAATACTGGACTTACATTCATCAGGTGACACAAACACGACTCCAAATTAATGATAATTGTCATGATCTGTAATCTTGGTTTTGGTTTCCTGTTTTATTTTGTAGTCTTGTCTCTTGTTTCCTGTGTGTTCCTGCCTTTGTGTCGTTACCCATGATTGTCTTCACCTGTTCCCCATTGCTCACCTGCCCCTGGTTACCTCATTAGTCTTGTCATTATTTATACTGGTCCCTGTGCGTTGTTCTGTGAGGGTTCATTGTCTGGTGTAGTTTGTATTGTACTGTGTCAGATGTGTGCTGTTTTTGCATTTGGACATATTTCTCATGATTCTGTATTTTCCTGAGTTTGGACTTACCAGTTGTCTGCTTGCTTGCCTACCTGCCTGTATCGACAAGTAAGCATTCAAATCAATCTTCAAGAACTGTTTTGAACCTCCTCCGCTGTCTGCGTTTGGGTCCTTCTCCTGTTGCTCCCAGTCATGCCACATGACAGATAATGTTGTTCCATAACTGCTGGATGTGAAAATGTGCAAATGTTTGCTAATAAGTTCGTCATATCAACTTAAAAGTGTATATTGTGTGAGAAAAAAATCTTTGTAGAGTGCACATTAGACTTGTTTCCTACGTCTAATAAATGCAACATGTCAGTCAGATAAACCTCTACAGGGACCCATTTCTTTTTTTTTTTTTTTGCACTGAAATAGAAACTTTAAACTACTTTTATGATGACTGGGGGGGTTTGAGGCTCTGATTGGGCAACTTAGGTGTCACAAGCTGTGTTTCAATAAACTTATTTTTATGTCCATTTTATAGTATTGTATTAGAAAATCTGTATGGAAAATTCGACAACTTTATCAATTAAGCAAAAAATGTTCTTGAGCTCATGGCAACCTCTGCAGTGACTCATGGTTATTGCTCACAGAGCCTAATCATAGAATAAACATTATACGGGCCTCTCCTTTTTTTTTTTTTNTTTTTTTTATTTGGGGATCTTTTTGGGCTGAGGAAACTGTAGTTCCAGTGACTCATCTTTGGCTTCTCAGGCTGTGAAACAAAAAAAAAATGGGCAAACAAAGAAGGGAAGTGCAAAAACTCAGAGCAGTGACTGCAAAACCATGACTCGAGGCATTTCATATCGTTAATGGTAATTTATTCCTCAACCTTTTCATTTCAACCAAATAAAGACTTATTTTTGTGAAGTATTGGTGCATCTTTTGGTTTCCACATGAATATAGATGTATCCCCTTTACTTTAAAGTCCAATATTTATTTATTTTAGTGGTTTTGTACATACTTTGGCAGGAAATCAAATTCGGGTGACTTGTGCTTGCTCTTGGTGGGAATTGTTGGGTCTCTGTACACAAGGAGTTGGTCTAGACCTGCTCTTTATGACAAAGTGCCCTCAGATAACTTTGTTATATGGCGCTATATAAATAAAATTGAATTGAATTGACTGACGGCATGCTTATTTATGTTCTCATGAAAAAAAGCTGAGTGATCCACATAAAATGCAGTTCTCTGCTCTACTCACTTCATTGGCTTCACAATGAATACATGAAATATATTGAATGGCAGTTTGTTATGAAACCGGAAGTGTCAAAGACTTTCAGTTACCAAAGCTTTTCTCCATATTGTTTTAACAGTAAATATCAAGACATTGTCATACAGGAGAACTGCTTGAATTTCTCTATACAAGTTCACTTTTTCAAAACTCTTCACACTTCACATTACCAACATTTGTCTGCCAACACTTTGTCACTCATATATTGACCATAACAATCACTAACAGGTACCAACATGTATCACTTTTGTCTTTCAAGTATTTATTTATTTATTTAGAATTACAACAAAATTAAGGTCACTTCTTTATTGCATAGATTGTGCTACTTTACAGTAAATGTCACTAGCAGTTTTGTTAGGCCTGGGTGTCCGAGGCTACAGCCACGAGTGTTTTATGAATAGCCCCAGACCCTGGATCTCAAAAATGGGCCCGGACATCAGTGTCGTCAACATCGGGTTTTATGGTCAAAACACCTGATATTCTCTAAATGTTTGTACAAATAAACAAGTGTTTCAATTCAATCTATGGTCACCAGGCTGCTGGTTTATTGTATTTGTACTACACATAAACATTTTTACAAATAAAAATGTAAAAACAGAATTAAAAAGTGGTGCCATAGGTTTGAGGATCTTCAGCTGTCCTGCAGAAGAGCAATTGTCTTAACATTACTATAAAAAATTTAATTTCAAATGAAATGTAATGTTTGCAGTAGTCATAGAGCCTGACCTCAGGCCCAGATGGCATGGGCTTAGCCCCAGATCCTGTCAACTCCTAGAAACGCCCCTGAACGTCACAGAGATTAATCAGAAATCCACTAAAAATAGGCATCTCTTACGTGGAGGGAAGACTGTTTGGCTGATACATTTCACTTAATTTTCAATGAGGAACTACCAAAATACTGTGAGTAGGACACAAGTACAGCACACGTCAGTTTAACTCCTTCTGATTGATTGGTTCACTCTCGTGTTACCATGGTCATCAAATGTGCTGCAGAGTTGCAAAGTGGGAAGATCCGCTGGCTCCAGAGGTGATTTTCCAATTTTTTCTTTAAATTATATACCACCAGTTTTACTGTCAGTTTTACACCAAAGTCCAAATACTACAATACCCATGAGCCCCAACCTCAGAACACTTTGTCTTTGCAGTTGTTAATAAAACACAGTGCCACTGTTGCTGAATTCACTTTCTCAACAGCGTAAAATTCAGCTCCCGCCCCCCGTTAGCGGTGCGTGTAACAGAATTTTAAGCTCGTTTTGGGACACAAGTTTGTACCTTTGACTTCTGAATATTTAACCAGGAGAGTTTCATGAGCTCCAGCTATGAGTCACGTAACATTGTCTATGAGAAAAGTGAATAGGACTTAATATACTTTGGAACTCTATATACTGTACATGCTGCATGTAGATCACTTTTAAGACTGTTTACTTGACAGTTCACAATCAGCAGTTTAGCTTTTGAATTCATGCTACAATCACATATCTACTATCCTAATATCCTGTGGTTGGTCCGTTTTGCTTAACAACGCTAACAAACCACATCCTCCTTTTCAGGCGGTCTCAGTCCGCACCAAATGGGTTATGTGTGAAACTACCATTAACACAGTGCGGATCAGGTCTGTTAAAGTCTTTCCAAGCCCACACACGATCAGCATGTTCATGTGTGGTGGTGGCTACGATCCTGGAGTAAGCACAGCGACTGTACGCCACAGGATCGACATTAAAATAACCCCAGTTTGGGGGGTCGGTGGGAGAGATGCCTAAGTACTGCATACACAACCCCAAATACACGTCTTCAATGTAAAGAGCTTTAACATGTCTGGATGCCTCCATAAGCTTTTTAGGGAGGTCTAGAGACAAAACATAGCCCAGACCCAAAGCATAACATGGGTACTGTGGGTCAGGGTAAATCTCCACAGGTACGTACCACTTAGATTTTNGATCTCTCAGGACTGCACCTCCTCTCACAACAAGTCCGCTCATGTAGTTTGTCTTTGGAGCATTTGACAACATCCCGATGAGATTGGGCACATTTAGAAACATGTCTGAATCAATCTTCATGGCATAAGAGGCGCTGGAGCAGTGGGCGTCCAGCCACTCCAGCATCACCATGGTCTTGATGGTCAGGTTCTTGTAGCAGTCCAGGAAGTTGCTCTGTATCAGGTCTTGATGCTCTTTGCTCTCCTGCAGCAGCTTCTCTTGGAGCTGCTCTGCTCCATCTCCAGTGTGCAGCCCCAGCAAGAAGAACAGCGTCACCACTTGATCCCGTACCAGGCTTTCACCTCCCCAGGTGCTGCGGACCACATCACGATGGGCCCGGTTGTGGGGCGCCACGGGAACTATCAGAACCAGGAAAGGCTTCAGCTGCTCACATTTCTTTGGCTCATTTATAAAGAAGTGGTACTCGTAGGGGTATTCCACTAAGTATGATCCCAGAGATACGTAAGGAACCGGTGTTGGGATTATAAGCAACCTGGGAATCCAGGTAAGGGCGATGTGCATCAAATCAAGGCCAAGTAAGATCAGTAATATGAGGACAACCAAGAAGAAAAGTAGTATGATTGTCTTATTGAACATTCTTTTGTTTGTCTCCTGCTGAACGTCTTCACCCTGGCTGGATAACACAAAAAGAAAAAAAGGTCAGTAATCACAGTAATATTGGAACACATGGCATTATTAAAGTTTTTATGTTAAGAAACAAGTAATATATAGTTTTGCAATCAGACCACAAGAGTGCAGAACACGCTAAGGCTGTTTCACACCAAATCAGGCACTGCAGTGATTTGCGCAGGGTTGTGCAGCGGTGTGGGAGTGTCACTACATGGCCATGTTAATTGTAGCACAAGTAGAAATACTAACCAGCAATCCCAACTTGAAGAGCGATACAACACCAAGCGACTGCACGACGATTAACGTCTTTGTACTCCCTTGTGGCAGGGTTGAACAGCTGATGTACACTACAGTTCATCATCTTCACAGTTGCTCGGTAAACAGCAGGTTTTTCGGCATCCCCTGCGGTCCCCACCGCCTACGCCCTAACAGGATGTGTTGGTACTGAGTGGAAGTAAAGCAATTTATGGTTCTTCATCCTTCCAGAATATTAAGTTGTAGGCTACGTAGAGCTGATGAACTATGAAATCGTTTGTGTTTTACTTTACTTTTTGTGTGTTTTGGCTTCTAGTGAATTATTTTTTCCAACAAACAAGCAAAAATATAGCAACTCATATGCATGTTTTAACATGACCATAGCAAAATAAGAAATTAACTGGAGACAAAAGTATTTAAAACAATATGCAAAACGATTATTAACACTAACAGGCTCGAAAAGTAGTCCAACCAAACTGCAGGTGAAGGAATAACATCCACAAGCTAACAGGTTAACAAGCACTGAGTCTACTGTCTGACTCTGGTACATGAACGAATCTGGTGAGCCCTGAAGCCCCAAAGGGGTCTTTTTGGCATACTTTATACAGGCTGCGGGCTGGCATGTATGGGAAGTGTGGAGGGCAGCAAGTCTGTACGAGAGCTGGTTTCAGCAGCAGCCAAGTCGAGTCGAACATAAGACAAGTCTAAATTGAATACTGTCAGAGAGAGATTAAATGCATGTCTTAATGTGTCACGGCACAGGTAGAACTGGTGAAATCATTTGTTGTTGGGTTTTAATTAGTACTAAGCCTTAACAGGCCTTCACGTATGCTAAATGCCTTGGTTGTCTTCTAAATCTAAAAAAGTGAACCCATTTAATTATATTCTCTAATGGTAAAAATTGTGACAATTTGTTGAGGAATAATTTAAGTATCGGAGGAGCGTTTCCAACAAAGATGACAAAATACATTTCTTTGCAAAGTGATTAATCGTAGTTACTATCCTGCTATCCTGTTACCTAAAAATTGACCACTGAGACATAAAACAACTACAAACAAACACAAAATGAGCACAAAGAAATGGAAAAAAATGGAAATATTACTAGGTGGCCACAGCGTTTCTAGCGTTTTGTGTCTCTTTCAGTCTGGGGATCTTCTAGGGGCCCATCGACTCATAATCTGTCCATGCCTGTATTCGCATTTGCAAATTGGTGTGGTGATGTCAGGCTGGGTTGCCGGTGCTGCATTGGCTCATGTGTATTCATCACCATACACCTACGTCTCTCATGGTTCCTCTTGTGCTGGGAGAGTGCTGACCTGCTCTGAAGTAGGAGCTAAAATAGGCCAGAAAACCCCTATTGTTTAACACCTTAAAGAATCTGTAGACATGCAGGAACAAGTTAAACAACACACTCATAACTCAACTCCTGTTCACACACATTACTGTTATTCATTCCTTTACGAAACTGATCTATGTAAAACCTGCCACGCCTGTACTAACATTTGAGATTTCATTCAAACGGAGCATTTCACAGTCTCACTAACATTTTGCTGCCAGTTCAGTCACTTCTCTTTAGTTTCAGGTCAGTTTTTAGGCAGAGCGAAGAGACAGAAAACTGCAAGGACCTGTGATGGTTGTTTTTTTTTGTTTTCAAACTAGATTCACGCCCTTATCCAAGTGAGAAGATTGCAGTTGCACCACAGTTGGCGATAATGTGGGCAGCATTCCACGCCAGAATACTCATTCACACCACACAAAGGAAGTGAAAACTGACTGAAAACACTTCCAGTTACATAAAGCAGAAAAGGATCTAGTATCAAATGCAAACATGTACATGTGTCTGCACGACCCAACAGTCTTTGTTTATGTCACATTTACAAGGTAGGAGGCGGAATATGAGTGTTTTATTTTATTGTATTATTAAATGTTTTGTTGTTGTTGCACAAAAAAGAACAACCTGACACAATAAATGTTGTGTGTCATGAGACAAAACATTGTTTCTGTTGACTCCAAAGTTTGATAAAAAAAATAGAACAGGTACTGTTTGATCAAATACACGAGTCTGAAATGCTGAAACAGGAATTCACACATGCATCATTAACTTAAAACATGACATTAGTTATCTATTCCTTGAGCTTGTGATTTGTACCTTTATTTTAGGAAAGTGGAAACAGGAGTTAATGATTTTCTTACCCCGTTAGTGTGCAGCGATGTCTCAGTTTGATTCACAATCCATGAAATGTTGGTAGAAATAAAGGCGTCATGTGAAGATATAAAAGCTGACAGAGTGAAGAACGCTGTAGAAGTCCAGAGAGAGGCTGCCTGACGACTGCAGGTGAGTTTCAGTGTACCTGGAAGAGGTGTGACACCTGAGAGGGTGGTGTGTCCACATATTTTGGGCCGGAGGAGAAAAGAAGGTAAACAGTGAAGAAGCCTTGTCCTTGAATTAGTCACAGTAAAGCTTGTTAATCAGCGTTTCCTTTTTCTATTTACAAACTGTGATTCAAACTGCAAAAAACAAACAAACAAAAGACCTCCCTCCAAAATATGACATTATGAATATTCATGCAAACATAACTTCTTGTTAATCACAGTTCAAGATCCCTTCAAAATAAACTACTTTCCACTTCCTGTATTACAGATCTATTATTGTCGCTGTGGGTCTGAGGCTCAGCCAGACTTCTACCAACTGTGTTCATAATGTCTGTCTGGAGAAATATCAGATAACAGAGAGGAAACAGCTCAATGATGTTGTAATTATTAGACTCTCAAGTTCTTTTTAATCAGGGCTTCTCTGCATTTTATTAAATTAAATGTATAGCTATTTATTCTGCACTGCACTGTAACTGTGCTGTCATTTTTTAAATCAGTTTTATTCTATTTTAGCTTATTTTTGTCTTCTATTTTATTTTACTCTTTTAAATCCTACATGTCTTTTGAATTGTCCTGTTGTTGAAAGATGCTATACAAATAAAACTAAAAACTAACAAAACCAGCCATTAATAACTAATAACCAGCTAATAATCACACAGCCAGTAGTGGTCAGCTGGCAATAAACATGCTAACAGATTAGCTTGCTAGCTGTGGCGCTAGCTCAGCCCCCCCTCGCCGCCAGCGGTCACGTGACCCTAACATGGAAGGTCGTAACTCATTCAAAATCCCATTTAAAAAAAATACTAATCAATATTGAAAATCAAAATCCAACTGATCCTGTTAGGTTCTGTTGTCTTGTTTGTTTCCTGTTATATTTTGAAGTCTTGTCCGTCTTGTTTCCTGTTTGTTCCTGCCCTCGTGTCTCCCTTCAGCTTGATTATCTGTACCTGCTCCCCATTACACACCTGCCCCTGCTTACATCGTTAGTCTCGTCCTTATTTATATCAGTCCCTGTCCTTTGTTCATTGTTGGTTCATTGTCTTTCCCGTGCGTTCTGTGTTCTTGATGACGTGAGTGCTCTGAGTTTGCTTGCCTTCCAGAACTTACAAAGGGAGTAATAAATCTTTGAAACTCCTGCCTGCCTCCGCATTCTGTCTGCGCTTGGGTCTTCTCCCGGCTCCCCCGCCCTAACAGATCCGCTTTTTAATTAAATTTAATTCTCTAAAATGTGGATTTTAAAACAGTACAAATCCATTTTGTCCCCCAAAATGCAATACTATATTACTGTAGGATGCCTTTAATTACAACCTGAAAGGTTGTAGTGAAGAAACAAGAAAATGAAAACATGCAAAATAAAATAGTGCAAATACTGTGCAATAAGCAATGCAAACAAATTAGTAACAAAGAAGAAAAGCGGCAAATAACAAGAACAGGTATATAATATGTGAAAGATAGCAATAAAACAAAGAAATAAGTTTTCAACTGTTGTTTAAAAATGTTCACAGAGCTGGCATCTCTTATAGGCTCAGGGAGGGAGTCCCATAGTAGAGCTGCCGATTTTCTTATTGGTGTGAGAGTTTGTATTTAAAAAACCAGCAGCAGAGGATCTAAGAAGCCATGAAGGATTATGAAACGACAAACAGTTAGTAATGTAGGCCAGTCCCAAAACATTAGGTAAACAAGTAAAAGAACTATAAAATGTCAATCAAAATATTATTATATATTATTAAATATAAATATTATTATTATTTTGGGTGGAAGCAACACAAACTTCCTAAATGTCAGTTGGGTATTGTGAATCATGAATGGCAGACAGTATAGATTATCAGAGCAACACAAATGTTAATCAAGTTTATCAGATCAATTGACAATTTATCACACTATTGTTCAGTTCACATACATTTCATCACTTCCATTATTGATGTGTAAGCTTTTTCATCACAATTTTATCAATTATTGTTGTTACTCCCCCTCTTAAGGCCTCTTTCATTAAATGATAAACTGTGATTTTGTGTTGTGAATGATCAATGATGAACGTTGTAAGGGCAAAATTTATCATTATGAGTGTTGTATGGTATTTTATTATTTCCCTGTGTTATAGTTTCATCTGACTAACACTTTGGTATTTTGGTACATTTGATTCTGAACAACAGTCTGCCCTGTGTCCTTCAAGGGGCGATAGGAGAACAGTCTGTCCTGTACTGATGCTTGCACTGTATGACTAGATAATGGCCGGAACACCGGGGCACACATTAGGAAGCACATCATTTTCTTCCTTTCTAAACGCTTCCTGCGCACACAAATGTCTAAAAATCCACTTTAAATCCACGACTGTGGATTTAGTCCCCCATCACTTTAGACTAGGACCTCTTTATGAAGCACAGGAGGAGGAATGATTAATGCAACTAATTCCCACTTGTACCTCTTTACCAGCAGGTGGCGCTGTTTCCCTTCAACAAGCTCTACTTTCTGAACGCCATACTGGAGGAGTGAGGTTGACTTGTCAGTATCAGAAAAATCCAGTGTCTATTAAATACAAGTACAAAGTCTGAAAAAGGTTTCTGGGGAAACACTGTTACTCCTTCACACCACGTAGCACTAACATCACCAGAAACACCAGGAATCATTGATCAATCATGTATATCAGCACCCATGTTACCTGAGAAGACATTTTCAGAGGGTTCCTGATTTAATTTACAGTAAAGGTGTAACTAGAAAGCTGCACAGTCCTTTAAAGTTACTAACAGTAGATGTTTTCTATCTGCATGAATCCAGATTTGCATCAAAATACATGTGATACTCAATCATTTGAAACGAGCACCAGCGTTTTATTTCGATTGAAATAAGTGCAGTAGCCTATAAGAAAACAGGTAAAAAGTTTCTTTTAATTAGAGTTTTTCTTTTTGTTTTATGCTTTTTATTTATTGCTCTGTGCATTTAATGTTTTTATGTCAGTGAAGCACTTTATAAACTTGTTTTTGAATAGTGTGAAAGTTTATTGTTTTTATTAAAACTTCAAACAAGTTTGAAATATCCTGACACGGCCCAACTTAGGCCACTTAATTAAATCTAAATTAAAAACTCTGCTGTTCTCCTGCACCTTTGCTTGACTGGTTTCTCTAATGCACTTTTATTTCATTGGCAACTTACAACTTATTACTGCACTGTAACTGTATTCTATTTCATTTTTTATATATTTTATTTCATTTGATCTACCAATTTGAGGGTCAAAGAACGTAAGGCACGTCACCTGTTTCAACAGCAAAAGTCATAAAAGTGGAAGATTATCTTGCTGAACAAAACGTGTATCATCTTTTGTTTGCCACAGAGCTTATTTTCTGCAATAATGCAAAATACAATGGAAAAATCGCATTCAGGGCATGGATGTATAAAGAGAACTGGATACAGCGTTGGAGGCTGTATTTCATTCCTATGAAAGTTTTTATTTATTTTTAACTTTCCTTTATTGAACAAATTGCAGACATTGACAATAAGAGGACTCGTAGTGCAAGTCAAACAAATAAGCCAGGGGGGCAACCGCAGAAAGTGAGAAAATTAAACATTCGAAAAGAATAAATACATTCGGATAAAAAATAAAAGTAAATTAAAACAAAAAGAGCATTTAAGGCACAATTTATAATAGTATAGACAATTTAAGAATCAAGGCAGCTATACAGCCAGCACACAACTCATTGACAGAACACAAGTGTCTCTTGTTCAGTCCAGTCAATCTCAGTCCAAAGAAATCGGCTCTGTCAGAACACTGGAGAAAGTCAGTGAGACACATCTTCATTGGGATACAAACTGTGCTCAGAACAGCTAAGATCACATTCTGATTAAATACATACTTTACAGGCAACACATGCCTTTACAGTTTTGATAGCCTTTTTGTTGGTACAAGATTTAATCGCTTTTATGTACAGTTCAAACTCTTTGTAAAAAACAGTAAAAAGGGGCCTTTGGTTTGTAAACTGATCTTTTCCTCAGATTTCTTGTCATAGGTAAAGAAGCTGAATACAACATGTTCATAAAATAATGCAAAATCTTGTGTCAACACCACCGTATTACCTCTCGACAATGGGAGACCAGTCACGAAATCCACAGCAATGTGTGTCCAGGGGCCGCAACAACTCAAATGGTGCGCGATGGGACGCCTTACCCCGCGCACACACATGGCGCGTGCACAGACATACTCTTTAGTGTCTTTCTCTAGCGTGGGCCACCAAAACTGCCGCCGGAGAAGGGTATAGGTCCGGTGTATCCCAGGGTGGCAAGCAAACTTACCGGCATGCCCCCACTGAAGTACCTTGGGGCGGACCAGAGGGGGAACGTACAATTGGTTCTCAGGGATGTTGTCTGGACCTGGGTCGGACTGTTGAGCCTCCTTGATGAGACGTTCAATCTCCCAGGTGAGTGTGGCCACCACACAAGAGGCTGGGAGGATGGTGTCTGATAATGTGGGGGCGTTGGCGGGATGGAACTGCCTGAATAAGTCATCGGGCTTGGTGTTCCTGTTCCCCAGACGGTATGACAGGGAGAAATTGAAACGACTAAAGAACAAAGCCCACCTGGCCTGGCGTGAGTTTAACCTCTTTGCAGAACTAAGGTAAGCTAGATTCTTGTGGTCGGTCCATACCAAGAATGGTTGACTGGTTCCCTCTAGCCAGTGTCACCACTCCTCCAAGGCCAGTTTAACCGCTAGCAGTTCCCTATTGCCAACGTCGTAGTTCTGTTCAGCCGGGGTGAAACGACGTGAGAAGAAAGCACAAGGGTGCAACTTGTTGTCACTCCCAAGCCTTTGGGATAAAACCGCCCCCACACCAGAATCAGAGGCATCTACCTCAACGATAAACTGTTGCTCAGAGTCTGGTTGCACAAGAATTGGAGCCGAAGTGAAAAGTGCCTTGAGTCGCTGAAAAGCCCGATCTGCTGGTTCAGACCAAGAGAAACACACCTTAGGTGATGTGAGCTTAGTAAGAGGAGCCGCCACCCTACTGAAGTCTTGGATGAATCTGCGGAAGTTGGTGAAGCCTAAAACCTGTTTCCGATTCGCGGGGACTGGCCACTTGACAACAGCCCTCACCTTGCCTGGCTCGGGTAACAATTTCCCCTTGGAAATAACATATCCCAGAAACGACACCGTAGAAGAGTGGAACTCACACTTTTCAACCTTTACAAATAGCTTGTTCTCGAGGAGCCTCTGGAGAACCAAGCGTACGTAACCAACGTGTTCCTCTCTGTTCTTGGAGAACACCAGAATGTCATCCAAATACACAAAGACAAAAAGGTTAAGGAAATCTCTCAAAACACCATTAACCAGTGTTTGGAAAACCGCCGGGGCGTTGGTCAACCCAAAGGGCATGAACAGGTACTCAAAGTGACCCAAGGGGGTGTTGAAAGCGGTCTTCCACTCGTCCCCCTCCCGAATACGCACAAGGTGGTAAGCGTTACAAAGATCTAGTTTACTGAATACTGACGCCCCCTGCAGGAACTCAAAAGAGGTTGAAAGTAAAGGTAAGGGATATTTATTCTTAATGGTTATGGCATTAAGTCCACGGAAATCTATGCATGGTCGGAGTGTCTTGTCCTTTTTGTCAACAAAGAAAAACCCCTGCAGCCAGCGGTGAAGAGGGTGGCTGAATGAAACCTGAAGCTAGTGATTCAGTAATGTACCCCTCCATCGCCTCCCGCTCAGGTTTAGACACCTGATACAGACGGCTGGCGGGAAGGGTGGCGCCTTGTCGAAGCTTGATAGCGCAATCGAATGGACATGGCCTTTCTTTTACTGAATACAGCCTGAAGATCGTGGTACTCAGTCGGAACCTTGGAGAGATCAATAATCTCAGTTCCTGGACTAGTGACAGAGCTGGGACTAGGAGCCCATGCCGATCGTAGACATGTGGCATGACAGAAGTCGCTCCACTGAATTACCGTTCCCCGAGCCCAGTCCAGATGGGGGTTATGAAGTCGCAGCCATGGGTAACTTAAAATGACAGGATAAAAAGGAGCAGGAATTACTTGAAGAGATATCTCCTCCTGATGATTACCAGACAGTATGAGCATGACCGGACTGGTGCCATGAGTTACCCGTGACAGGACTCTACCCGTAATATCCCTGGCTACCACGGGGGGAGTCAACGCCAAAGTTGAAATGTGCAGCTGTTTCACCACTTCCTGATTGATAAAATTGTCTTCAGCTCCTGAATCTATAAACACTTGAATAGGCAATGTTACGTGGTTGAAACAAAGTTTGGCTTGTAAAGAGAATTTAACCAAAGGTGGGATTGGAGAAATAGTGTGACTCACCCGTACTCCCACGTCTACCGGTGAGTCCGGTCTTTTGGCTGGGACGGACATTGAGCTACCACATGACCCTGAAGACCACAGTAGAAACATAAGCCCTCCTTTAGTCGATGCTGTCGCTTGGCTGGGGGAATCTCGGTGTGTCCCTGTTGCATAGGTTCGCCTGGAGAAGTTGGTCCCTGCGTCAAGGATCCCTCTGTTGTGCCGTGGGAATCCTCTGCCCAAAAACGGGGATTCAGAGAGGACATCCTGGGCCTGGATCCCTGGTGACTGGTCCCACGTAGACTATGTCTTTCCCTCAGCCGTTTATCCAACGGGAAACGAGCGCCTTGAGATCCCCAGGTTCATTACGCGCCACTAGCTCATCCTTTAATTCCTCAGACAGTCCTTGTAAAAAGGCACCCTTTAACGCCTCCTCATTCCACCCTGCCTCAGCCACCAAAGTCCAAAATTCCACAGAATACTCTGCCACGCTGCGTGATCCTTGTCTAAGAGAAAACAGCCGTTGAGTGGCGTTTCCCATGTGGTCGGGGTGATCAAAAACCATAGCAAGCGAGTTGGTAAACTGTTCATAAGACATCTCGTCAAGTCTTGAATCTACATGGAGAGCCTGGGCCCATTCCAGAGCCCGGCTCCATAACAAAGTCAATACGTAATTTACCTTGTCACTGCTGGTGGCTTAGGATGAGGGTCACTGCTTAAATACCATGTGGCACTGAAGTAAAAATCCGCGGCAGCGTGATAAATCCCCCTCAGATGGTTCCGGGTCCAGAGCATGGGAGTCACGATGAGTAGACATGGAGGACGGCTGGTTAGGTGGTTCTGTCGGTCTGGAGTTTGCCAGGTCTAAGTTACCTGCCAGGCTAGCCATTTACCGAGCTAAGCTAACTATGGCGTTGTTCGTAGCCTGCTGCCCGTCAGACAGAGTCTGCAGAAGATGTTCATGCTGCCCGAGGAGCGATCCTTGATTGGACACGGCCTTGATAAAGAGAGACTCCTTCCGGTCCGAGCCTGTTGGGTCCATGGTTGGCCAGATCATTCTGTTAGGTTCTTCTTCACTGGACCCAGACACAAGACTGTGTCTTGTTCCGCCATGGCGTTCTCTTGTCTGCTCATCAGGAGGAGATATCTCTTCAAGATAGACTTGCAAGTTGGTTATTTAAATTCCCTGATGCTCACTTGTTAATAGGGGGTGACTTCAATGTTGCTATGGATGAGGTTAGTGATAGTTGGCCTCCAGGTCAACCATCACAGTCTAATTCTACCTTAAAGCTAAAAGCAACAGGTGACGGAGATTCTGAGAAACACACTGATTGTGACGTTGGAGGGAAATAATGAGATCCAGTAACACGACAGGATCAGACATTCTGCTGTGATAAATTTGTCTTAATCCCTGCGGCGTGTCTCTCAGGCCGCTGCTCATCTGGATCACCAGCTGGGCCTACAGGGCACACTGAAAAACAAAACTGTCACAGATGAACTGGAAACAGGCAGGAAGGACGCACACAGTTGGCCTCAGTCTTATGGACGCAGTTTTAATGTCTGCACATAATTAGTCCTGAGAACACCTATTTTTATCTCTGTGCAGATGACAACAGGAAACAATCAAATCAAAGCCATATGACAGTTAAACAAGAGTCTGCAGCCATGCCAGCTAGCAGCTCTGTGAGGCACAGTGGTGCTTTGAGCTAAATGCTAACATCAGCATGCTAACATGCTCACAGTGACAATGCTAACATGCTGATGTTCAGCAGATTTAATGTTTACAATGTTCATTATCTCACTTTAGCATGTTAGCATGCTAACATTTGCTAATTAGCAGTAAACACAAAGTGCAGCTGAGGCTGATGGGGATGTCATTAATTTTTCAGCTATTTGTTCATAATCCAAAGTGTTGTTTGTTATTCACAGACAGCCTTACTTTGCCTTTGACTGGCAGGCAGAGCATCTGAAATATTTCAGGCAGGTATTCTGAGCAGGTCTCAACACCAAGGCTCCGCCAGGTGAGCAGCAGGTGACAGAATGTGTTCAGGTAACATTCCTGTCACATTCCCGTCGAACCTGAAATGCACCACGTCAGATCCACTGCAGGATAACGCTGCCTCAGGGTGACTGAGAGCACGTCAGCTGCAGCTTGGACACATATTTTGATTTGGTTCTTAATGAAAGAAAGCAAATGTAAAACTAGTTTGTGATCTACTGGGAAGATATATTAAAACATTTAACCTTCAGGGCATGGCTTTTATCAATCAGACACATACACAGCACATGTATTCAGCAGCCTAAATGTAATCAGACTTTCTCCCTCACATATCCTGAAACAGAAAACATGATTTAAAAAAAGCAGCACGTGTGCTTTTGGAGATTTAACATTTATTTTTTTAGATTTTACATGTGAAATCTTCATTTTGGTGGTGGGAAGTGATATTTACTTGAACTAAACTTTGCCAAACAATCTTATTACAAAGTCCATTTAGTAGCTGCTCTGGAGCTTTTGATCGTATCACATGATCTTCCTCAGCAGATGTGGTTTGCTTAGTCCAAACCACATCCATTTTCCGGAGCGTCTATGTTGGCTTAAAAGTTGAAAATGAAAAGCTCATAAAATGGAAATTTGAACGTCTACAATTACATGTCAAGTGGGCAAAATTCAACCTGCGGAGGAAGATCATGTGATACAATCAAAAGCTCCTCAGAGCAGCTACTAAATGGACTTTGTGGTGAGATTGTTTAGCAAAGTTTAGAATGCATTCATCACATCCCTCCACCGTTTGGCATGAGATATATGAATCGTTGTAATGAAACGCTCACATAGCACATTTAAAATATAACATTAAACATGTGAAATCTCCAAACAAACAAACACATATGCTGCTTTCATGTGTATTTTATTCATGTATTAAATTTCCAAAAACACATATTCCCGAAATTCTGTTTTTTCATGTGAAAATGTGGATGTTGCTATTTCCAAGCTCAAGAATGAACTTCCAGTCTCAAAATTAACTAAACTGTTTTTATTTGCTCTTTGATTTTTTATTGATTTTTTTAAAATTTGGGAGAAAAAGTAAATGATTTACCATTAAAACAGGAATAAGTGAGAAACATTTCACCTGTCTCACCCGCTCTTCCCCTCAAAATATTATTATTATTGTATTATAATTATTGGTAACACTTTACGATATGGTACACAATAGTTAATAATTAGTTCCTGAATAACTCTGAATTGAGGATTATATAATAGATAAATAATAAATAATTACTAATTACTCAATCATTAGTTACTCTGTATGTGCACCCCCAAGTAAAGTTGTTACTTCACAATTATCTGACCATTACTTTATGGAACTTTACTTCCACTACTTCCACAACTATTAAACTATTAAAGTTCAATCAAAAAGCACTAAAAGTGTTTGTTATACTACTAATACTTACCTAATACTATATCATTACCTAATGATTCATTGACATAGTATCTCCCAGTCTGTAACTCATCATTATCTACTATATAGTCCTCAATTCTGAGTTATTCAGGAACTACTCATTAACGATTCATTAATTATCAGGTGGTTCCTGATTGGTTCCTTAGTCACATTTTCGTAGTATTATAATTTCGAATAATTTCATCCCCTGTAAACTGTGTGAAAGGTTTTCTCACCTTCTCCACCAGATTTTGTCACGCTGACCAACTCAAACCTAAATCCAGTCGGTCGTGAAAGCGTGTTTGGAGAGAAACTGGTGACAGGTGACATTACACTCGGGGACTTGACCCAACAGCTCAGGCTTTACTAAACTGAGCCTTCCTCCGCTTTGCTTCTAATGAGGTGAAACTAAGTCGGATTAAACCGTTTGTTATGAAGTCACGTGGCCCTGTCAGATAATCCCTTGAAAGTGACCCAAACATTCTTTTCCTATCTTATTCACCTGCACCAGTGAACCCACCCACCCACACACACACACACACACACACACACACACACACACACACACATTCCTCCCTTTCTAAACACTGAACTAAACCGGTCCAACAGTTTGACAGCAGGCTTTTTTGTACGTTCCCTCCTCCGGTGTGTGGGTGTGACTCTGAGACACATTTTGCTTCATCTGATATCAGGTCTAACCATGTTTCTCGTGCAAAGAGAGCCACAGGGTCTATAAGATCCACGGTGCCGCCAGGAACCAGGTCTACATAGTGCAGACAGATCCAGCAGAGACACAGCATGGGTAAGACTCTGACACTGATTTATTTTTATTTATTTACTGTTTCTCTGCTGCTCAACTCTGCCTCTGCTGTTGGAGCCTTCTGAATAACAAATTTAGATTTTGTAGATCGAGTTTAACTGTTTCTTTATTTTAATTGTCAATCTATCTTAAAGTTGTATTTGTTTGTGTATTTGTAAAGTTGTATCAGATGTTGAGTTTTCTCCACTTTTTATTCACAGTGTACATGTCCTGCTTGTAAACCTTAGCTTGACTGTCTAAAACAAATTTAGGGAAGTGGGTTTATGTGAAATGTGACAAATGGCACCAAAAATCCAAATTCTAGCTTCACCCAGCAAAGACTTTTTAAGGATTATAAAAATCAAACATATATATGCATGTATATACATTTTATTTGTGTTTATTTATTTATTTATAAAGGACAAATAGCCATATGTTTTGCAAACATGATTCAGGGTAAATAAGAGAGAAAATATTAGAAATAAGATAAACTTTTATTGATCCCCTCACCTGAAGAGGAACTCAGGTACAGAAATAAATATAGATAAATAGAGAAAGTGAAAAAATTACTTAAAAGTTTATAAAATAAGAATAGAAATAAAAATAGAAATAGAAAAAAATAGAAATGGAAGAAGTACTTAGATCTTCTTTCTACCTAAGTAAAAGTAGCAATACAACAGTGTATAAATACTCTGTTACAAGTAAAAGTCCTGCATTAAGAATGTTACTTTAGTAAAAGTACAAAAGTATTAGCTTCAAAATATGCTTAAGTACCAAAAGTAAAAGTACTCGTTATGCAGAATGACCTATTTCAAAATATATTATATTATTGGATTATAATTGCTGATGCATTAATGTGTACATCACTTTAAATAATTTGCCTGGTAGCTTGTAAATTTCCCCCCGGGGGATTAATAAAGTTTTATCTTAACTTTTAATATTACATCATACACTTTTATGAAGTTTTATAGAGATATATTAAATAAATGTAGTGAAGTGAAGAGTGCAATATTTCTCTGTTATGTAGTGGAGTATTAGTATAAAGTAGCAGAAAATGGAAATACTCAAGTAACGTACAAGTACCTCAAAATTGTACTTAAGTACGGTACTTACTAAGTAAATATACTTAGTCACTTTACACCACTGATACCATCTACTATAACAGCATAACAGAATAATATATAATAGATAGATAGATAGATATATAGATATACTTTATTGATCCCGTGAGGGAAATTGTTTTGTTACAGCAGTACAATCAACAATACAATAAGAATAACCACAGGAAAATAAAGAGTACAATTGCAGATCTGCAGAACAGGACTCAGAATACAATAATAATAAGAGGAAAATAAAGTAAAAGAAAACAAATAAGAAAGAGCAATAAGAACAGGTGTGCAAAATGGCCGTGAATAATATATACACTATACAATATGTATGATATAAACCGTATGTACAGATGATAGTGCAACAGTGTGTTCACCTGTCACACAGAGGTGAGCTATTGTACAGAGGTATGGTGAAAGGTAGGAATGATTTCCTAAAATGTTCTTTACGACAGCGGAGCTGAAGGAGTCTGTTGGAAAATTAGCTCAGCTGTCTTTGTAGTGTGTCATGGAGTGGGTAGGATGGATTGTCCATGATGGAGAGCAGCTTGTTCAGTGACCTCCTGCTCCTCACTGACTCAAAGGTCTCCAGGTTTTGTCCAGTGATAGTGCTAGATGATAGATCCAGCCTTGTGAATGAGTTTACTGATCCTGCTGGCATCTCTGGCACTGATGCTGCTCCCCCAGCAGACCACAGCACAGTAGATGATCACAGACTGGTAGAAGATCTCCGGCATCTTGTTGCATGCATTGAAAGATTTGAGCTTCCTCAGAAAATAGAGTCTGCTCATCCCCTTCCTGTACACAGCGTCGGTGTTGGTCCACCACTCCACATTGTTGTCCACCAGTTCCCTGTACTCAGTCTCCTGCCACCGCAGAGTCATCAGAGAACTTCTGCAGGTAGATGACAGCATCGTCCACACCCACATAAGGCTGATAAGCAAACTGAAGAGGGTCTAGAGCAGGTTTCACCTGTGGTCCAAGGTGGGCCAGACTCCGGTTGAAGATGTGTTGCAGGATACCAGACAGTATGATAATACAGTATGATAATACAGTATAGTAGTATAATATAGTATGGGATATAAAATATAAGGTGAAATGTAGTAATGTAGTATAACATAATATAGCAGCAATCTAGTATAGCATATAAAATATAACATGGTATGAGTATAGTATAATATATAATAAACCATAATGAGAGAAAAAGCAGCTCACAGTGAACTACACCTTTAATTTGCATAATCTAATGTCACAACAGCAAATGTGCAGCTGACACCCAGCATGTCGCCTCGTCAAACACGTTTCTCAACTCTTTGTCATCATGCGATATTCAGCTGTATATCAGGTGGAGCATCAACAAAGAGACTCTATTGTTCCTGCTACTTTATTATCTACAGAAGCCCTGAGAAGCAAGTGTGAGAAAAAACAATTCAGGTTGAAATCTGACCTAAACTGTTTTCTCTCCTGTGTTTATGACTTAAGAACAGGTGGAAAAAAAAGTATCATTTTTGTAAATGTTTGTTGTTATTTTGGTGCACCACTTCCCCATGTTCTAAATAGGACTAAAAACATACATGTTTTCTTCCAGGTGAGTTTTAATGTCTGCTCTCTAAACACAAGGTACATACTGTATATTGTGTGTTAGCAAGTTATGTAACATTACTGTCAAATCTTTCTTTTGGCTAGACTTGGCTAACTTTGGCTAACTTAGAGAAATGATCCTGACGGGAAAAAAAAATCTTTCACCTGAAAAAAAATGTAAGGAACTTAGAAAGATTATCATGGCAACATTTCCATTAGCCTCAGCTGTATTTTGTGTTTGCTGCTAATTACATGTTAGCATGCTAACATGCTAAACTAGGATTGTGAACATAGTAAACATTATAAACATCAGCATGTTAGCATTGTGATTGTGAGCATGATGATGTTAGCATTTAGCTCACAGCACCACTGTGCCTATGTATAGCCTCACAGAGCTGCTAGCATGACTGCAGACGCTTGCTTAACAATTAATAAAACTGTTAGTTTCAAATTCTAAACCTTTTATAAGGGTTGATTTATTATAAAGTGGTATCAAAAATATTCCACTTAATGTAAAGCGGCTGGGAAACACTGAACACTCATTTTCCTTAATAATGCTTAATAACACAAACGTTCTCTTTTAATATTTATCTTGTATTGTGTGTGTGTGTGTGTGTGTGTGTGTCTGTGTGTGACAGCTCAGAAGACGACTCTGATCGTGTATGCCCACCAGAGTCCGGGCTCGTTTAACGCAGCGGTGCGTGACACGGCAACTCAGGAGCTGGCGGAGCAGGGCTACAGGGTTATCGTGTCCGACTTGTACGCCATGAACTTCAGAGCCATCGCCACGCAAGACGACATCATTGGTGACCTCACTGTCAGTGACTGTATTAATTGTCAGGGAGCAGAAAACAAATTCAAGCTCTCATAAGTCAGGATGTGAGCGCATGCTGGGACAGATTCATGAGATCCAAATAAGTTTTGAGCAAAAAACATTAATTAAAATCTGCTCTCACTCACATTTCTGTAGCTGTTTTGGCAAATTTGGAGCTCTTGTGGTTCCAGGTTCCAGGTTCCAGGCTCACAGCTGGGTATTGGTATTGTACTGTTATCGTTTACACAATTAAAAGATATGGCTGCCGTTCTGGTATATTTTTATATATGTCAGGCCTAAACCAGCAACGTGTTAGTCCATCTCTCAATACTTTCTGACTTCCTGTCTGTGGCTCTCAGCTCCAAACCCATTGGTTCCTACTGAAGACTTAAATCTTTAAAAACACCTCACAACTATAGTTTCATGTTTAAAAAAGGTTCAGAAATTTCATGAAACAGCTGCTAACTGTAGTTTTAATCAAACAAACAGGAGGAAATAGTGCATTTGTTGGGGACTATTTTCAGCAGCGGATGAATCCACATTTGGTGCTCTAGTGAGTATTTGGGGCAGCAGGACGGTGTGTGTGGGGTTGAGTCCTAATAAATTACAGTGTGTGTGTTCATGGTGATGAAGGAACAACAGTGTGGCTCACTGATGTGTTTTTAATAGTTTTTATGGCTCAGAGGAAGAAGAGATATCAGGCTGTGATACACACACAGTACTTGTTAGTAGATACATTAATTGTTGGCTTTGGTCTCTTAATGAGATTTGTTTACAAATTAGAATATCACCAGAGTTAAGTTCTGACAGTGTGTGTTGTGTTCAGGTGACCCGAAG
Organism: Maccullochella peelii; assembly: GCA_002120245.1. Lineage (NCBI taxonomy): Eukaryota > Metazoa > Chordata > Actinopteri > Centrarchiformes > Percichthyidae > Maccullochella > Maccullochella peelii. Next base: position 6,368 of record LKNJ01000174.1, on the reverse strand, counting down.
AATCCAGAGCGTTTCCAGTACGGAGAGGAGATGATGCAGGCCTGGATGGAGGGCCGCCTCAGTGACGACATCGTAGCCGAGCAGCGCAAAGTAGAGGAGGCTGAGCTCATCATCTTCCAGGTCAGAGGTCACTCACATATTTAGTTAATTTGTCCTGTTTGCTGATTTCTGTGTGTTGAGACTTTGAGCAAAAATAAGTCCATTCAGTTCCTACAGAGCTGAGAGACAGCTGTTATCCAGATATTATAGCCTCAGCTGAGCAACAACCAATCATATATCTGTGTTTCTTAGTTTATGTATTTAAAAATCTGATTAAGAGCAACTGTAGTGTGAACACACAAGATCACACATCTACAACTGTACACCTTTACACCACAGAATTAGACCAGACCTTGTATAATTCTGTGTTAAAGACACTCTTTCTGACATACCTAAACACCGCTTCTGTTTTTAGTCTTTGTGATTTGGTGCAGACAATCTGGAGTAACTATATTCAGCACAATTGTTTTGTTTTTTATTCATTCTCATGAAAATAATAATTAATTATTATAATAATAATAATTAATGCTGACTGAAATAAATGTAGCTGCTTCTGTGTCAGGGTCCTGGTAGTGCTGGCTCACTGTCATGGCTTACTGGGACACTTTAATATAATGGAGCCTTTGTTAATGTTATTAGTAACACCTATCGCTTCTCCTACTATGACAAGTCAAAATGTCTGCTGCTGTTGAGCAGTGGTGTGTAAAGCTGAATGGACATTTTTATCAGGTTTTACCAGATATTTTGCATGTGAGAACACAAGAAATGTGGTTTTATTTAAAGTCCAGCCTCAAAGAATTTTCTTGCAATTTATTTTATTTTTTCAGGGTGCCTTCTTCTAATTCTGGCCAGGGAAAACAGATGAAAATTAGCATTTCTAAACTAACTCTGGCTCTGCTCATTAAAAATGAATACATTTAAATAAATAAATCAGTTGGTTTGTTTTTATTCTCTCATAAAATAACAGATTCAGTGAGTATGGGATGTGTACAATCAAAGACAAAGAAAAATTAAAGAAAGAAACCGACTAAAATAAAACAATAAAAGCATATCAGTGTAACATGTTGCGTCTCTTCTTGCAGTTCCCTTTGTACTGGTTCAGTGTTCCTGCCATCATGAAGGGTTGGATGGACAGAGTGCTCACACAAGGCTTCGCTTTCTCCCTGGAAAAGATGTACAATAATGGTATATTCAAGGTCAGTCTCCCTCAGCTGGACAAAACATCTCTTTAATCAGCACAAAATGATGATAATTAAATATAGTAAGCATGATGATAAAGTAACAAGTAAGTAAAATTAAAGCATTACAACCTTTCTTTGGCGTCCCTATTCCCTCAACATTACTGCTTCTGTATTGTAGTTACAGCACTCTGCATGAAGAGGGCAGTATATTCAAACGACTGTCACTAGGTGGAGCTAACATGCTATCATTTTCTCCACAGATTAGCAGCTATATGAACACTGGTTCTTCTCATCATGCTGTATAATAAGTGTATTTTTGTGTTTACTTGAAGGACAAGAAAGCAATGTTGTCCTTCACTACAGGAGCAACACAGACGATGTTCAGGCCGGATGGCATCAATGGAGACATCAACATCACACTGTGGCCTCTACAGGTGAGCCACACAGACACATACACACACAGGTACGTAGACTAGGGAGTAGGAAGAAGTCATTTGCTGCCTGTCCTTCTTGTACAGTATTAAAAACAACACGCAGAGAAAGATATTCCATCACAGCAAACATAACGCTAGCATTCAATAATAATGATCATTTATTTATAGTGCACTTTTCAAGAAGGACGCACAAAGTGCAATCCAGGGTGAGGAAGATAAAACACAACATGACAAAATTTAAGAGGCATGAAAACAGCTGCACGGGTTAAAGAAATAAACATAAACAATTTGACAACATACAACACAATATGAGAATAAAACAAACATATAATCTGTTTCACAATAAAATAATGAATGTAAATATATAAGCCAATCTTTAAAAGTGGGTTTTAAGATGAGATTTAAAGGCAGAGACCTGTCTGATGCTGGCTGGATGATCATTAGTTTCTTTAGTTTTTAATATGGACTCTGGCCTCTTAAGACAATCAGGGGCTAGAAGTCCTGTTACAGCAAATACAGTAATTAAAAGTACTTTTAAATGAATTATAGGGGCGTCCTGGTAAATGTCATGTAATTGAACGTCCCTGGTTTGATTCCAGCAGATCTTTGTTGTCGTACTCGTTTCTCTATCCGTAAACTATCTAATGAAGGTAACAATACCATAGAAATAATCTAAAAGGATTATAAAAATGCTTATTTGTCTGTTGTTTCTTTCAGAACGGCACATTGCACTTCTGTGGATTTCAGGTTCTGGCTCCTCAAATATTCTGGAGTCCGGCTCACTGCCCCCCCGCGGTCCGGACCGCGATGCTAGACAGGTGGCGAGCCCGACTGAAAGGTCTGCTGGCAGAAAAGCCTTTGACCTTTGCCCCCTGTGAGCTGTTTGATCTCAGCTTTCAGGGGGGGTTCCTGCTGTGGCCCAAGGTGAGGGAGGAGCGTGAGTCCCAGCACTACGGCATCACCACAGGACACCATCTGGGGAAACCGCTGCCGCCTGACAACCAGATCACAGCTCAGCCCACTGAAAATACAAACTAGTGCCAAACCAGACTACAGGAACTAGGACCTCCTCTTCACTCATGAGCCTCTAGACTCATTCATATGTGCTACAAGATCAGTTTAATATCAAAATATGGGATTTTATAAATACTTTATATTTACCGAAACTGAAATAAAACAATTTAAATCATAATAACTTCAACTTATTTTCATTCAGATGCAAAAAAAAGTTTCATTTGCATACACACTAACAAACTGAGGCTAAACTCTGAACTATATTAGTTGCAGTTGTGGAAAGTAACATATACTCTTTAGCGCTTAAGTACTTAAGTTGAGTACATTTTTGCTGATAATACTTAAATGCATGACATATTTCTTCAGTGATACTTTAATTTAAGTTCAACTTCTTTATTTGTCATATGCACAACAACAATTACATTGAAGATGTTAATATATCTTCAATATAATATATATATATATAAACAATATTCAAACAAATATGTGTAAAAAAAAGAAAATCAGGCAAGTAAAAAAAAAGAGAAATTAAGACATAAAATAGTGCAGAAGTTAAAATATAGGAATAAAATAGAATATATATAAAATAATACTGTGGTGGGCAGGTGTACAGTAGTGATAAAATTAATAAACTGTAATGTAGACAGGTTGTGCAGTAATGCAGTAAATATATATGCTGATCTGGCAGGTAAGAACAGGATGTAGACAGGTAAAGTTCCTGTTAAATCCAGTGCAACCAGTACTCCTATGCTGGAATATTTATATTATATTTATTTGTGGTAATTTCACTTAAGACATCTTTATTTAATCATATGCATCATGTGAGTGCAATATAAACAGCAAGAAAATCTCATTAAACTAGATTTTGAGGCCCCTCTACAAGACACAGCCACAAAACTACCTAACAATGCCGGACCTGCTTTAGTTGATATTGTATTTTAGTGATGCAAATTCCCCAACAAATTTACAAATAATCAAATTACCACTTGACATAAAGTGAATGTTGGGCTTTTGGGGCACCTCGGGCCCTGGGCAATGCCTTCCTGCCTTGCTGGGTGCATGAACGGGGTAACTTGCTTGAGGGCCCCTGGGCAAAATTTTGTTGTTGGGCCCCTGCTGAACCCCTCCCACCCCTTGTGCTTTGTGTATGTCACCTCCAAGTTCCTATTATATATACAGTACACACAAAACCCACCAAAAACAACCAGTTCTCCTATGCTGGAATAAAGTTTTCTGTGTGTCAAATTGAGGCTATTTAATTTAACAAAATTTTATTTAGGATCATGCACCATGTTAGCACAATATAAGCTACTACAATAAAGGTATTAAAACTAGATTTTGACACAGGTACCCTATGCAAGACAGGACAAGACTAAAGTAGAATTACTAAGTATTACTAGACATAGTGCAGGACCTGCCTTAGAGATTGTTCTTAAGTGGTGCAAATTCCCAAACTAATTTGCACTGAATCAAATTACCAAAACAGCTGACACGCAGTAAACCTGGCTGGGGAGTTGTCCGACTTGCCCTGTTGCTATCCAGCATTGTATGTTTTATATCACTGCAAAATGAATATCTTTGTGTTTTTGGACTGTTGGTTGAACAAAACAAACAATTTGAAGAATTTGGGCTCTGGGATGTTATGATGGGCATTTTCCCCCTTCTTTCTGATATTTTATATGCAATTCTTTTTATCAGAAAAATTAATCGATAATGAAAATAACCGTTAGTTGCAGCCTTTAACTATAGGTACTGTAGGATATGGTTATGTTTATGTTCCTCACAGAGCGAGGAACAGTAGGTAGGACCAAAAATGATTAACAGGGAGCCATGTCAAACGGTTGCCATGGAAAATGCACAGATCCAATTTGAATCTTGAACTTTAAACAATAAAACGTCAAAGAACTAAATAGTGGACAAATTAAAGCATTTAATTTTAATTATTTAAGAGTAAAAACACAGAGAATCCTATTTTTTCCTTGTCGCTTACCCCTCCTCTGCGCGGCGGAGTGGAATAGTCCGGGTGTGACGTCCCCCGCACTCTGCTCTGATAGTGAAGAGGAGATTGTTGTTTGTTGTTTTAGCTGAAGAGTTGGGAGCTGCTGTGCTGCGTGTACGTCAACTGAAGAGTTACAAGTTAAAGACCTTAAAGAAAGTTATTTTCATCCCTTAATTAACCTTGGGTCGTGTTTATAATCTGCTGCATCGAGCGAAAAGAGCCCGGAAACGGCAAACATGAAATGGATGTTCAAAGAGGATCACTCCTTGGGTAAGGGATGAGGGGGTGTTTTTATGATGGAAGAGTGATTAAAAAAAAATGTCCACGCAGATTAAATTCTGATGTGAAATCTTTTATTTTAGCACAGGGGGAATAAATTGGGGTTTAATATAAAAAAAAAAAAAAACACTTTAAAATACATCGGATACAGACTGGCCTGCCCTTGAGGCTTTTAGAGAGGAGGCTTCGGTTTTTAGCTAGCTGTATCGACAGGACATTTTCATTAAATACAGCTGTAAATATTAATGTCAGCTAAAGTCAAAGTCATTTAGCTTGTCTCCACTTTAAAGGTGATGTGTTGGGTCGGTGTAGGTAAACAAATCATCGTGTCTTTGTTTTATATTGCCACCCGACGACGACCATGGTGTCAGGCTGATGGTGGGTATTGACACGGTGGGGGCTCATTAAGCTGCGAAGCCTCCATTCTGCATTGAGTTACAGTTAGCAGCTGCACAATAAAGTTGTGATGTGTCCGTTTATGTAGCTAAACATGGTATTTTTCTTTATCTCCACCTGCAATAAGCTTGAGGCCTCAGAGGCGTCACCAAGACAAAAAAAATTGTTTGGCAGAACAATATCAGGCCTACAGGCTGGTTTTGCATCCCATCTTTTAGTCATTTTCTATCCCGATTTTTGTTAATAAGTCGACTAATTATTTACACGAAAATGACAAAAATAAAGACGAAAGCCTGACAAGTTATCAGAGGCCAAAGTGAGTACTTAAAACAGCTTACTTTATCTCTCACCAGCTGCCAAAAGGAGCATTCATACTAAAGTTTATTAATGATAAAACATCACAGACGACAGCAGACAACCCCTTTACATTTAACTATCTGTTTTTTTACATGTAAAATTACTCATGAATTCAAAATCTAAATGAACTTCCTGTTGACAGGCTAGCTGAAGGTAGCAACTGGTGTTTTCAGGCTTTTAAAAAGAGGCTTCAGTTAGGCTGCTGGTACCATAATATCACAGAGGTAATGTGGTGATGTTTTATTCATGATTAAATGCTGCACACTCACCTTTAAGTGACTGGATTGACGGGTATTGTGGTTCAGCCGGTCTGTGTGTCTCAGTCCGCAGCAGCTGTCTGAGAGTGTCTCACCTCAGCCGTCAGATATTGATCGTTGTCCATCACCGGTTGTCTCTTGTGTCTGTACAGAAGAGGAATGCTGTATTCGAAACCGCCTACTACATACTACCGACGAACGTAGTATGCAGTATGTAGTATATACTGCATACTACTTTTCTTAGTAGTATGCGGTATGGAAATTGATTTATTTTGCAGTATGCTAGGCCAGGCATAGTCTGTTTTGGAAAGCGGAAATAAACAATAGCACGGCTAATGGCAACAAAAGGCTCCAACTACAGCACCTCAGATCTATGGAGGACCGGAACTGCCATAATCAAAAATAAATGACT
>LKNJ01000173.1:121766-249262 GCA_002120245.1 Maccullochella peelii | reverse complement strand
ATATCGAGCATAGGGTCTGCTACTCGCACGTGGGATAAGTTAACCTTCAGGGCTTTCTGCCAGAAAGGCTTGGTGCCTTCTGCACTTATTAGGACAGTGCAGTAGGAATAGCAGTGTATTTTATTAAAAATTTTAATTAAAATTAAAAATGACTTCTCTGCTGTTTTCACACTTTGCAAAGTCATCCAATGGGCTGGATTGGACCCTTTGGCGGGCCGGTTCTGGCCTGCGGGTCGTAAGTTTGACACCCCTGCCCTATTATGTCATACTAATGGGTAACACAAATGTATGTGGATTTACGAAATTATTTGAATGTGCGTCATTGTCCTGCTGTTAGATTTATCTGTTTAGTGTTTTTGTACTTTTCTGTTTTGTTAATTTGTTTCTATCTTTTGTTTGCTTGATGCAGTATGTTTTAATGAGCCTCTTAACTGGTGATCCTCCTTCTGTAACTAATATCCACTGTGGTTATTTCACCTCTGTGTTTAATCAATGTGCAAACAACTGTAAACTAAACTAAAAGTAATAGATAATGTGGGTGGAAGGAGAAGTCAGACAGTGCAGCATGATGCAGAGCTTCTTAATAGAGTCCTGTGTGATCAGTATCACACTTTAACATTGCTGGCTGCTTGTATCCTATATTTAGACACAGTAATAAACTGGATTTGAACCCTGATCTCCCACGCAGGAAAGTAAACATTAACACTCTGCCAACAGAAAACATTTATCTTAAAGGCTTAAATGGACAGAGACAAGGCCACTCTGCCAGTAACATCAACACCACGCGACTACAGAAATATTTCCTCTAGTAGTCCTCTAGTGTCAAAGCAGAGTAGCTGTTGGAGGACTTTGGAAGTTGTACCTTGTAAGGGGGCACAATCGTCCTGTTTATTCAGGGTGAGGTTGGAGAGACAGGTTGCTGATTGATATTAAGCTGCACAGAAGTACCACCAGGCACCTCTCTCCTATAGCCTCTTATTTGGCCAATCAGTGTAATTTTTCAGATGCTGGAACAGACTGTCACAATACATCAGCACTCCAGTCCAAATTGGACCCCTGGTGTCAGATGTATCAGTTTTGACATTTAACCCCGACATCCCCATCAGGCCAATCAGTTTTAAACTCTGGAACACAAGTTTCCAAGTTCATTAAAATCAGGGGAGTGGTGGGAGAGACATCCTCTGAGATCCTGTGTTTGGACAAATAAATGGACTCAGTGTTTGATTGTTGGCCTCAAAGACACATGACTCCTGCCTGCTTTGCTCAGCTGTGAGCTACATGGAGCAAAGAGATGTAAGGCAGAGGTCAGTAGGTCAACATCAGGCCAAAACACACCGTGATGTCCCACTGGCCTCATCCCAGTGCATGTGACTCATTTCACTCAGATGCCTCTCAACTGGACTCCTCCCAGAACCCCTGTCAACCAAAACGTCAGCATCCTTTCTTCTTTCTTCCTTTCTTTCCTTTCTTGTTTTCTTCTCTTTCCTTCTCCTCTTCTTTCTTTCCTTTTCTTTCTTTCCTCCCTACTTTTCCTCTTCCTTTCCTTACGTCTTTCTTTCTTACTTACTTTCTTTCCCTCTTTCCTTCCATATGTCATCATATCTTTCCTCCAATGCTTTTAATCTCTTTCTTTCCTCCCTACTTTCTTTCTTTCTTTCTTTCTTTTTAACAAACCTGAAAGCATGAAAATCCTAACTGTACATATGAGGTATACATCTGGCAGAAAACTCTTACTTTGGTATAAGTATATAAAAGAGTATTTTTTCTGTTGCTGCATCACATACTTGCATGTATATATATGCACATACATACACATAGAGTCACATGCACCCACACACATTCTCACAGTCACAAGCAAAAGGGCTTGCATAATCTTAATGAACCTGACTCTCGGCCAACTGATTCTAACTTGGATAAATGATGCTCAAACGTGTGCTGATAATTGCTTCTATTAATAGAGTGACTTGTTGTTCATCATGATGGCCCGAAGATAGCGCGGGGGAGGAGGAGGAGGAGGAGGACAGTGTTAGAAAGACAGAGAAGGCAAAAAGAAGGATATTAAAAGCTCTGGCAGACAGAGATCTGTGAGATGATTTTGGCTTTTAGCTGACGAAAATAGCAGCTTGGGTGCTATTCTTGGTTGTGAGTGATATACCCTGTATAGAGATGAAAGGCTGGCACTGTTATATGTCTGCTTACATGGAATTAACTCTCTTGGGCTCGTACATGCAGGTAACCTCATAAACAGAGTCTCTGCTTGCTTTCAACAATAACAACACTGCAGTAGCTAGCCAAACTTTGGCATTGATATCCATACAATAACATCTAGTAAGGCAACAACTGCACAAATGCTGAACACATTCTGAGAACACAAACCTCATGCCTCTCTCTCTTTCTCACTCTTTTTTCTCACCCCCTCTTTTGTTCATCCCTCTCCCTCCCTCCACGCTCCTACTGTATCTCTAATTACCATCCTCTTGAGGGGAGTAATTTAGATCAGCAGGGGACAAGTTACACTGGCCCACTTGCGTGCTGCTGTATGCTTCTCAGGGGAAAGAGTGTTTGGGTGTAAAACACACCACTCAGCACCAAAGTGCTGTAAAGGGGAGTCTTTCAACATGTTCGTTATTACTGCAATTGGGCCTATTGATGCAGGAGGAATGCAGTGAGAGTGCTAACTAAGCCTGCACTGCTGTTGATGTAGTAACACAGAACCATTCCTTCACTGTGTAGTCCTGTTGCACCTGTGTTATATACATACAATAATATAATATTATAAAATACAACTCACTACTGGCATTAAATATTGGATAACTTTATGTAAATATTGTATGGGCCTTGTTATTGAGACTCGCTCTTTGGATTTTAAACTACAACGCTTTGATAATGAGAGAGGCCTAAACTTAAGATTGACTGTACAGTGGAAGCCTTTTTACACCCCCAACCTGTTTTGCGTCTTACTTCTCTTCATATATTGTACAGTAAATCACCACCATCTGTTCAGAAATTTAAAAAAAGTTCAGAAACACTCAGTAAGATGGTAGAGAGGCATATTGGATTCACACTCTTAACACAGTTTAGCGTTTTGGCTTAAATGAAAAACTGAATTTGTCATGTTTCCTATCATTTGTTGTACTTGATGGGTGCAGCACTTGTATTCTCTGTAGTTTTTATCTCTGTGATCTCTGTGACTGTGTTCTTTTGTCTCTGATGTGGTGTTAATGCACTGGGTGTGGCACTTTGACAGCTCCAACTCTGGGATTAATTAGCCAATAAATTTGAAATCCTGTTCAACCAATTATCCAATGACAATTGTGCACCTGTTCTAGGTTGCCTCGTGTCTTTGTCCATTGTCACTCTGATGAAGACAGTGGTGTCGCAACGTTAGTCTGTTTTAATTGAATGCTGCAGTGTGCTCCAGTCTCTGTTTTTCCTTTGGAAAAGTGAAATAGTTTTTGGTAAGACGGGAATTTTCTGTAAAGAAAATTTTAATTCTCTCTATCTGGTGTGGAGCGACTGTATAGCACCGTTCTAAAAAAAAAACACAAGCAAAGAGAGACCTGCTACTCTTATACCTATATGAATATAAATGTATTTTGGAGCACACATTTAACGTGTGCTTTCCCCCTGTTGTGTGCTTAGTTCCATAACCTTCAGGAGCTGAGGCACAATGCATCGCTGGTAACAAAGGTGTTTATACAGAGAGACTACAGCGAAGGAACCGTCTGCCGCTTCCAGACCAAGTTCCCCTCAGAACTTGACAACAGGGTGAGCACAAATACAAACACACACAATACACATCCAGGCAAATGTAATATGTTAGCAAAATCCCAACTCACCTGAAACAACACCCACACTCTCCAACACAGAAAGAGTGATGGCGCAATATAGCCTAATAAGATCACAACAATGGTGCATCCTGGATGACAGAACACATGTGAATGATGGATATTGGCTTCTGTATTAACTTGTAAGGAAATGCACACAGTCATACAATAATACATTTGCATTTCTAAACTGAGCATGGCAATATTAATCCTTAAAATCATAAAATCTATATCTGAAATCCAAACATTAAGCATAATGAAAAAGTAAAATGACATTGCAAGATGCACTTTCCACCCCATCCACAAATGGATATAAACTTATGCCGCATGACCTCTAATATCCTGCAGTTCTACCTCTGCAGACAAAAGCAGAATAAAAGTGTCACAACTAAATTTAATCTCAACTGTGTGTGCTGAAGAAGAAGAAGCCCTAATGCTTTTATTTTCAAACTTACTGACTTACTTTGGGCACTGGGAGAGAATGTGCTGTTTATATGAGGTGCAAATTTGCTCTTTTTACCTCACTGTATCGGCATTTGTGAATGGTGTTATGTAGGGGTATTATTGTAGATTTGTCTCGCAGTTAGCATCTGAAGCAGACAGTCCACACACACACACACACACACACAGCAAGAAGGTAACATAGATACAGAGAGAAACACAGTGTTATGGGACCATTAAAAGACCTTTAAAATCTGCATCATTTAACTGTAAATTGTTCTCTGTCAAATGCTCAAACCACTGCCGTTGCTGTCATACTTCTGAGTTTTCCTCTTAGCCTCAAGTTTCTTCATATTCTGCAGGTGAGGTGTGTTTCTAACTTGTTTGACAAAGTAGGAGTATTTTGGGTTGAGCAGAATGTAGCTGGTATGTTTGGCAGGCTGTTTTATAGCTGAACAGCTTGCTCCCACAGTTATGCCAGAACACTTCCGCAGTCCTTATGGTGTGTTCATGCCTCCATATCTCTACCTGGATGTGTGTTTGTGTCTGTAAGTAGATTGAGCAAACCTTGCTCGATGAGACAGTGAAGACCCTGAACTCTTACTATGTGGAGGCCGAGAAAATTGGAGGTCAGTCGTACCTGGAAGGATGCCTGGCTTGTGCAACAGCTTATATCATCTTCCTCTGCATGGAGACACGCTATGAGAAGGTAACAAACCTGAGCGCACCTAAATGCTAGCACACACAATGGCCATATACCGCCCAGACCAGAAAAGGCAAGTTTTCTAGCTCTCAACTTAAAAGCTCAAAAGCTTTACTTTTCAACTCTTTGGATCTCATTAGTTTTATTTCGTTTTAGTTTGTCTGTACACAAACAGGCTAAAATGACAATTTATGGTATGGTATGTATGGTATGTATGGTATATTTATTGTTAATGTTATTAGTAACACCTGTGCTTTTCCGACTATGACCAGTAAAAAAACACTGTTTATCTCAGTGGACAGTAAATATAGAAAAATAATAAATATCCATTATTCCTTTTTCTGACCCGGGCATCCTTTTGAGGTTTGCAGTAGGGTATAAAGTCTAAATTGGGCAAGAGGCACAGTACACCCTGGACAGGTCAAGATTCAAGATTCATGTTATGTGCCCCATACAAGTATAAGACAGTAAAATTCTTATGTTTTGGTTCCCTGCCTTGCAGTGTGGCAATAAACAACTAAAGTACAATTAAATAAACAAGAAATAAACAGTTAAAAGAATAGCAGCAATATGTCTGCAATATATATATATAGTATAGTACAATAGAGTATAATATAGATTATAATATGTCACCAGTCTTTCACACAACTAATACATACTGAGATCCATAGGCAATTTACCAATTCTACCCTATTAAATATCATGCAAATATCCTGCATGTCTTTGGGCTGTGGGAAGAAACCAGAGCACCTGGAAGAAACACATTCAGGTCCCAGCGGGCAGCACTTTCAAACTCACAACCTTCTTTATGTGAGGGGACAGAGCTAACCACTTACCCACTGTGCTGCCATAATAAATATTAAAACATTAAATCATTTTAATATTAAAACGTAGATATGAAGATAATCGAATGGATCTGGTTCCTCTTAGTGTGCAGCAGAATACTAATGTCGCTGGAATATTTCAGCTTAACCATTATTCATTTACAGCTGGTTATTATAAACTCCACTGCCCATCCACAGGACTTATTTACTGCTATATTTGTCCATTTTTATGGAAACCAGCAGCTCTCTCTCACACGCACAAGCATTCAATTGTGTTTTGTAATGCACTATGGCTTTCTGAGGTCAGAGCACACAGGGCAGCAGAGCCAAAAAATCAGGAGATACTATCTGATTCTCCCTTTCAAAATGTTTCCTTCATCTGTCCGTCTGCTAGCTTTTAAATCCTGCTCTAAAGCGCACACCTGTATGCCGGTGGGCAAGGCATGGCACGCCAACTGCAACATGACATTTACCTTCAGCCCAACCAAGATGTCCATCTTAAGAAAGGGCATGTGATTAAACCTCTGCACGGCTGTGTTGCCGTGTGTCGCTCCATGAGATGGAACAAGAGCGCACGCATAAATAACACAATCACATACACAGTGAGTTTGATTAATCCTCTTGTGACTGTGTAGGTACCTGCCGGTTTTTTAGATGAAGCTAGAGTGGCGTGAAGTCCCAGCATGCCTCTCTGTTCTGATCTCTGTCACCCACAACATTCATTTCTGTAGTCTTGTTGCGTTATGTAAACATTTCTTTATCAAAGCAGTACAGAGGTACTGGGAACTTGACCAAGAGGCACAAAAGAACGTATTGCTGTCTTGAAGCCATGCAGAAATAGCCTGGTCTGAGGCTCCTTTCATCTCCCTGTCAGCTGTGTCCTGCTCCATTGAGACGCTGAGATTCTATCAGCCCCACAGGAGACTTGTTTATTTACTTGTTTAACTTAATCATCTTGGCTGAATGACGTTATGACTGACAACGATCAAATATACCCACCCAAGTTGATGCCGTTTGTGCGAGTGTGTGTGTGTGCTGATGTAGAGGCCACACACCAGTGAGCATGGATCAGTGTGCAGATTCATTGGAGCACCCAGAGCCCTTGATGCTTATATCTCACCCTATCAAAGGACACTGATTGCTGCCAGCATGTCAGAACAGATACATGTGCGCACAAGCATTCATAAAGCTTCCCTCTCGCATAGTTAGTGCCCTCTATCTCCTATTTTTATACTTTATTATACTATTATTCACAAGAATGTGACTACACATATGGGACTCACTCAAACACATCTATACACACAGAATTATCTTTCTGTTTCACTTGGTGATGTCAGCAACTTTCATTCCAGCAGAGGAATACACACTTGTGACATGCATGTGAAACAGACTTTGACACCGTTGCTTCTTAAGCGATATACACACACTCACAAAGCTTTTCCCAGAAGAGCTGTCACACACACATGCCAGTACAAAAGAGGCACAGCTTGTATACTTGACTGTCATATTGTTAGGCTGAAGAGGATTGAGCTGCCCTGAGAGCTCCGTAGCAGTGAAAGGATTGGCCTTTTCCCTGCACCACAATAAAGCTATTAGTCAGGGCTCTGCTCTGTGTGTCTCTGCTTCCTCTCGATGATATTTGATTCTCTCTGAGTTTTTAACAAAAGACACAATTTGTATTGTGTTAAGAAATTTGTGGATATACTGTCATTGTTCCAAGCCAAATATTGATTGCTTTCTGCTTAGGCATACTTGATATAGATCTGACTGATTTAAAGCAGCACAATGGAGCAAACCACTGCCTTTTGATGGCTTCTTAAATGGCTTTTCACTGAGGAATTTCATGTCTTGTTTGTTCCCCGATTGTAACATTATCCAGACATTTCATTGCAAAAGTCTCTTCTTCCTCTTCCAATGGGAGACAGAAAGAAGTATTCTTCTGTAGTTTAGTCTCGACTAGCAGGGGTCACTATATTAGCAGCTGTGCCTGCAGCTGTAACAGGCCTTTGACATCCCAGAGGAGCCCTGCTCAGTGTGTTGCTCAGTCTCTATTGTTTTAATCTCTCAAGGCTGAGTGCTGCAGTGACCTTTAGAGGATGTGAATCTGTCAAGTTGAATAAATCAGTTAAGGAATACACACAAAAGTTGTCACATCCCGACACAGCATACTTCAAAGGATAATTTGTAGCTTGTGACTTGAATCCTCTTTGTAGTTTTAACTTTCTACTCACAGTATCAAGTTTATTGATAACGAGGCAACATTGCTAAAGAGAAGTCTGACTTGGAAAGAAACACAAATGGTCAGATAATCATACAGGTTTTAAACAAACCCTGAGGTTAGCCAGACTTTCAGGTGCAGTCAATTTCAGTTTTACCTCCTAATAAAGTGAATACTGTATGGCTAAACTGTTCTGACTGCTCATGTTTCTCACCCAATTAGACTTCATTATAGCAATGTCGCCTTTTTGCCAAATCTCAGTAATTAATTTGGTGAGTAGAAACCAAAGCTTAAGCTACGAAAATAAGACCACTAACGTTTTACTTCAATATACAGTACAATATACAATATGTAATGCTGTAATTGTTTCTTTAAGTGATACAAATGAGTGTTGCTTTAGCATAGACACACAGCTGTGATAAAGATTGCACCTCCTTTCCAGCTTTCTCAGTGTACATGAGGGCCAGTGGAGCGTGGTTTAGCTGATTGACATGGTTAGGCAGAGTTTAGGAGAGGCATGGCACATCAGCATTGTTGGTGTCCACAGAGGCATAGCTGAGGCTGAATAAGCTGCTCTAATGATGCCACTTTAGCTAATATCTGTCCATTTAGCATCACTGCCCATCAGTCAGCAGTCATTTGGTTGCTATCAGCGGCAACCTGGGACTACATCACAGTGCTTAGGTTTTTTTAAACACTTAAGTCTCCAGAGCAAACTGTGTGTGTAGTTGTAATGCGTAGGCGACTGTATACATGCTTGTTTCAATTTGAGTGCCAAGGCATGGTCTGAACTTAGTGCTCAGCTTCACGCCACTGCTGCTCCGTGGTTTTTGCAGTTGATGCAATACTGAGAAATAAGTCCAGTGCCAATGCAATCTAAATAAAATGTCCACCTCACATTTTAGAGTGTTTCCAAATTGCCCTGACAGTTAACCAAGGCATGACATTTAGCCTGAGAGAGCCATCTTTGGAATTAGGAACTAAAGCTTCCAAATGGAAAACTTCAAAAAGAGAAAAGCTCAGGCTCGTCAATTTTAGTAATTCAATTCATACAGCCTTGCTTGACATGAGTGGCTTGGAACTATGTATAAAAATAACTGCCGTACTTAGAGCATAATGGAATTACTTTGAGTTTAGATTATAATGTTCAGGAAAAATAAAGATGGGAGAGAGAGAGAGTCAATATCATATGCCGTATGCTAACTATGCACAGAAGGACTGCAAACTCATTTCTTCCATTTTTCATTTTTTCCACTCAAGACAGCACAGGAGGAGGTTAAATTTGCTGCAGCCCTGCCCATGTTTAGCCTCTCTTAGGTACATGTTTATTACATGTAACACAAAGTGCACTCTGAAAAGTAATACACAGGTAATGGATCCTCTGTTGGAATGTCTGTTCAGATTATTTCCTGCTAGACCGCATGTTCTGCTTGTGCTTTTAGGTTTTCATCATGCCTCCAATGGTTCTAATCAAATCTGGATTATCTCCAAATGTATCTCTGTCCTTGCTTAACCCATCTCCACAACCCCTGTTTTATTCCAGGTGCTGAGAAAAATATCAGGCTACATCCAGGAGCAAAATGAGAAGATCTATGCTCCTAGAGGTCTGCTGCTCACAGACCCCATAGAAAGAGGAATGAGGGTTGTATCCTTCGCTCATCTGCTGCTGTTCTCCCTGTGTGTAATAAATTGATAGAGGATAAAGGCCCAGAAAGGACAGTCAGACATATAGGTGGTGGCAGTAGTTTAGATGTTGGAGACACCAGGCTTTGTGAGTGGAAGGTCACAGCTAGAATCACTGGAACTGCTCTCAACATCTGGGTTGGATAAATGAATAAGAAGTACCTCCTCTTCCTCATAAAATACCGTCAAGGTGTCCTTGAACATGGCACTTAAACTCCAACTGCAGCAGAGGAGCTCTTCAATGGCCAACTATCATTCCCAGGAGTAAATTTGAAGCAGGGCAGGACTGAAAAAAGCATGAATGCTCTGTCAAATGTCCTTTGAAAAATAAAAGGTGAAAAAAACAGGGTAATGTGATGAATTAGTAGCCTACGGTGTGTATGCACTTGTTATGTTGTGTTTTGTTTTGCTCAAGCCATCTTGCTCTGTTTTATCATTCCAGAGTAAGATGTTCTATCTCAATCTTTTCAAATGTTTCTAACTCTTCACGTGGCTCACCGTATGTTCTTTTATAGTCGAGTTGCTACGTTTTCAGAAGTGGCCAGAAGTGTGTCTCTATTTGTCAGCCGGAGTGATCCCAGCACAGTTCCTCGTGTAGTTAAAAGGCAGAGGGAGAGAGAGAATGTGTCCAGTAGACCATCACACAGGCCTGGCCCAGACTGGCTCAAAGAACAGGCTCCAAGTCACAGGGCCAACCTATTACCAACACTTATTAGTCAATAGACTCCTATACAATATGGTCTCTGTTTGTGAAGGCTAGTTAGAGACCTTATTCTCCCAAAGAACAGCATAGCATGTGTTTCACTTGTATCACCTTTTTTCTTGTTTGCATGATCTTTAGGCCCGAACCTCCATAATATTTTTGAGTAAATGATATCTTGCTTTGAAACAGGCCTTGTTACCCATCATATTGGGACCCATAAGGCTGGGGCCATGGTCCATCTTGGGTGCAGCTAAAGCCTAGTGTAGACAAAATGACTCTTGCCATGATTTTCCTGTCCCAGACAATTTTTTGAGATGTGAGTCAAAACTCATCAGTGGGCGAATCAGCACATCTAGTTTGAGCCGTATTGAGACACATCTTGAGCTTGTCATGTTCCAGATGCTAAATCCCTTTTCAAACATATTTGATTTCATCATAGCCAACAACAAGATGTGATTGTATTTGAAGCACCTTGGAGACGTGTCTGAGATGGGAAAAAAGAAGTATCCAATGAGAAAGCAACAGGAAACTGGGGACGGGAAAGGAGGAAATAATAAAGCCAGTCATTGATCTCTCCAAGTATAAAAATCTCATGAGTAAACCTCATTTGAGAATCGTTATTAAGGTTGCACCCCCATATTAACATGACAACATTCTTGGATGAAAAATGTAGAGTGAGCAGTGCAGAAATGTCTTTTAGCCTCCAGCACTTCCTCAACCCTGTATTTTAATTGTCTCTCCGTCATGATGATCCTTGACATTCTTCGTGTTCTCAGCTAGAGATCAGCGTGTTTGAAGACCGGGGCTCGGGCAGCTCCAGTCCCAGCAGCAGCATGTCGTCGGCAGGCAGCAGCGCTCGGTGACTGGAGGGGCAGCGCCAGGCTTACGGGTACCACCACAGGGGCAGCAGGACACTTACCAACATCCGCATGCTGAAACATGAGAGCACCAGGTTCTAAGACAAGTGGAGAGAAAAAAGTGAGGAGGTGATCCACAGCATTCACACTCTCCCTGCCACCTCGAGAACAGGAGCTGGCTCACGCAAACACACTGGATACGCAACAGAATAAACACAAGTGCAACAGAACCCACACATAGGCAGTAGACACATGTACAAGCCAACATGCAGAGTGTCTGTAAGGGAATATCATTCGCTCTCTGACAGCTATCCAAACCAAAATAATCATAATTTCTTTTGTTCCATTTTCTCTCATTCCATCACGTCTGTTTCTATGAGTCACACCATCTCTGTCGTATAGCTGATTCAGCAGGCTTACCCTTGATTAGACTGGACGTCCATGCTTGATTGTTTTCAGGGGGGTCACTGTCACTGTGTCCATCTGCTGACGCATTGGCAGTGTAGTCTTAGGTCTGCGCAGCAGCTCTGAAATCTGGAAGGAGGAAAACTACCAACCTCCTGGGAGACCCAATGTTCTCCGGTCTCGCTGAATGATTGCATTCATGTCATGTGGTCGGGGTCAAGCTGCTTTGAATGCTGGCAAATTGGGCCTGCTGTGGGACCGCTTGGTTCTATGCTCTGTTCACATGCATTTGGCTTCAATATCAAACAGCTAACAGAGAGCACCTTGGATTATTTATCCTTCTCATTCACAGCAGTGGATACTGGTGATCCGCATCCCAGCTGTAGGTCACACACACACACACACACACACACACACACACACACACACTCTCTCTCTCTCTCTCTCTCTCTCTCTCTCTCTCTCTCTCTCTCATACACACACACACACACACACACACTTGCATACAGCTGTGCCCAAGTACTCATACAGACACATACTAGCGAGGGGACATGCACGCACATGCATATACTCATAGACACACCTGTGGCTAGTGGCCATGCGTTCCTGCACACACACACAGACACACACACACAGACACACACACAGATTCTGGCAGACGTGGAGTTGGAGTCGACATAGCCAGACAATATTCTCTGTGGTCTCAGCTCATTGGGAATGCAAGCAAACCCAGGCCCTGTAAGTCCATGCTAGTTTCCCTGGTAGTGTGTACATGTATCTGGTGTCTTGTAGGTGTGTATATGTCTGTGCCATCAGTCCCAGCCTTACTTAGTGTGAGATGAAAGCTTGATGATCATTAGGGAGATGTCAAAAAGCAAAGATCAGTGCACTAAATGAGAACCGAACACACTGTGACACATTTGGTTCAGAGAGAACTGAAACAGTGTGGGTTGTTATTTCTACAGCTGTTCGATGTATGTCAACCAGTATGGGTGTTAATGAGGAGAGGAGAATGTGTAGAAGAATCAGCCCACACAGAGATCAGTACCTGAACCTCTATGGCTCTCATGTAGATGCAGATTATTTTAATTACACAAAATGCAAACAGCATTGATTCAAAAATAGACATCTAGAATGTATTGTATTTGACATGCAGACAACAACATTAAGAAATGAAGAGAGATGTTGATGCAGTTGAATACTTTAAGTCTTTCAGTTCATTAGTGCCATCTGTCATTTGACAGTGTTTTTTCAGAAATGTAGGGATCAGTTTATATGTCATTTTATCAGTGAAACACAGTTGTAGCTCCCTCTAGGGTCAGACTGAGGAAGTTCTGAACTTCAGCGGGAACAAAATAACTAAAAAGAAAGTATGATTCAAACCATTCTTTGCTCTTTAATTAAACATAATATTAATTTAACAAATCTTATTCACCCTGCTGCTCTGCTCTGCAGTTACCTTTGTAGTACAATATCTTCAGTACACAAGACAATGCAGCCTGAGGAGCATACATTCTGTTTCTCTTTGTGGAAAAGTGCATCCTGTCTGACTAATGTGTATGCGTGTGTGGAGGCTGATGAGACGAAAGACAATCATTATGTAGGAGAAATATGAATACCAGTAGACAGCACACCCACACAATGTCTAACAAAAGACCTCCTGAAAAAAACTTAAGCCCTGTTTCAGTGTCTGCATATTTTATTTCTGTTGCCACACTTCCTGTCTTCTTCTTTCTTTTGCCATTTTCAGTTTTGTTTTCTTTAAACCCACCTCATAACTAGATCTCTTCACTAACTGGGAGTGTGGCCCTTTGCCGCTTCTTTAGCCACATAGTTAGCTATGAGAAAAACCCTCAGCAGAGCCCCTGCCTTGCAACCAGCCTTCTGTTCTTTAACCAGAGCAGTGTCAAGTTGAAGTTAAACTACTCACTGAGAAGTCATTGTAGAATTGAAGACATTTTGCTTCAGTCCAGTGGATGGTTTGATTTCAACTTGACATTTTACTACCTGGATGAGTGAGATGAACCTCCAAAGACATTTTACCACAGCAGTTCAGTTGTGCTTGTGTTCAGCCTCCTGTTCTTTTTGATGCCTTCATGTTTCATCCCAGTGGAATGGATACCCAACCTGGAGCTGATGGACTGACAAATTTAAAAATGACTCAACACTGCCAATAAGCAAATAAATGAGCTCATTGGACAATGTATAAAGAAACAAAAACAAGTGTGTATGAACTGTACAGGAAAAGAACTGTACTATACATGCTTGTTAATGATTATCAATGCCGAGTTTGTGAAGTGTAAAGAAGTGGATGAAAATGCCACAATGCTATTTAATTCCAAAACATCACTGTTGCCCAGTATTAGAGCCTAAATACATTTTTAATGTTTTGATATCCTCTCTAGATTGGGCATCAAGTGACAGAGCAGCTATGAAAGCAAATTGTCTGTACAGCTGTGAGCTGCTGTGTAGTATCTTCTCTAAAATGAGGATAACGTTTTGTTTTGTCCAAAATAGTGTTTAAAGTGTTCATAATGTAGCTTTTGTTAATACTATTGTTAATAATAATAACAATGTCAGTTATTATTGCGGAGGTAAACAGAGGTGTGGTGATGATGATGATGATGATGATGATGATGATGATCCTCAGGGGAAAGTATAACGTGCCAAATTTAAAGGTTAAAGGTCCTATGGGAGAGGTTTGCATGTTTAGCCATGCTAGCAGCTTTAGGGATGGCAATGTTGGTCGGTTGGTCCACCACTTTCCAGACTCAAATATCTCAACAACTATTGGATGGATTGACGTGAAAACTGATTCAGATGTCCATGGCGACCAGAGGATGAATCCTCCTGATGTTGGTGATCCCCTGACTTTTCCTTTAGCACCACCTGCAGGTCAATATGTTTCGCATATCCACTGAAATATCTCTATATCTATATCTAATATCTATTTGATGGCTCAACACAAAATTCATGGTTCCCAGACAATGTATCATAATGACTTTAGTGATCCCCTGACTTTTCCTCTAGCGCCACCATGAGGTTAATAAACATATGGGCATGTGAGTAGTTTATTAAGACAGACTCAAACAATTCTGAACCTATCCTTTAAGACTGAGGTGAAAAAGAAGCACTGTGTGCCATATTTTAAGGCATTATGTAGCTTGTTCTTTCAGGAACGACTTCTTTGATTAATGAAGACAACCAAGGTGGTGAAGGTTATAATATGATATTTAATGTATTCTCGTAAATAGATGCGCATTGCGATATAAGTACATTATCACAGCGTGGATTAAACTCTGGGACTTGAACCTCTATAATGCTGACTATCAAGATAACCTCTGTGCCAACACATGTCTTTGGAAGAGAAGCGGAGATTTATAACTTGTGGACCAAAGTGATGATGATGTATAGTCCATTTCACTATGTAAAGCCACACATGTCATATATTTATCCTGTACTGTATTTGAGAGTGCAGCAAGTTCGCTCAGACACTAGTCATTAGTAAGTCAAGATACTGTATGTATGTATGTATGTATATTATACTGTTACAAGTGAGAGATTATTCATAGTGCAATATGATGTCTTCCTAAAAATGTAAAAGATGATGTGTAGAGTCTTGGTGTACCAGCCTCTTTGATTTGCTTTGAGTTCTGAGCCGTTCTGCCTCGGGGAGACTAAAACTGCATTTATGTTTAATGCTGCATGATGTGTGTGTAAACAAAGCAAGTACCAGATGACACGAACTGAAATCCCTGATCAACAAAGTCCCTCAGTTGTGCTGCTAAGAGAGAGGAATTTATATCTTATCTTGGTGTTATTTATGTGTTTACATCTGATTGTTTACATATTAATTGAAATGGATTTATGTGGTTTTTTTCTCAAAGCTGATTATGATTCAAAGCCTGGGGAGAAGAGTTTCAACTGTCTCAAAGAGATGAATAAAGTCTCTGATGAAGTTGACGGAAAGAGAATTATTGTGTCTGCAGGCTGCTGTGGGTATCGAACAAGGTTCAATTCATGCTGTTGTTTAGAAACTCGATCCATGCTGTGTCTCTGCTCTGAGTTCATGTGAGGTAGAGGTTGGGATCTCTCTCTCTCTCTCTCTTACACACATTTCTCAGGATATCCACAGAAAGAAACTCCAAAAGGAGACCAAGTCATGTCACCTGAGGGCAGTTATCTCCAGGTTGTCGGTCCTAGAAGGTAAACTCATGGGCCATGTGCCTCAGACTTTAGTTATTTCGTTCTGTACATAAAGGTATCACTCATAGTTACATTTTACAGTCTATGCTGTGATGCAAAGTGATTTTGCTTCATTATATATTCATGTTAAGTCATTTAGTTTAGTTATTTAGTCCTAAAATCTTATTGCTGTTAAAAAAGTGAAGAAAGTCTGCCTGTGGGACAAAATAATTTGGTGTTTTGGCCTCTTGGGGGCAGTGGAATAAGCTGTAAACACAACATAACACTGACATACTATAATCGTCCTTTTAAGTTGAAATGGTAAACGTGTTAGCAAATATATGCTTATTTACACGGAGACACAGAATCAACATTAACATTCATTTGGAGTCATGTTTCTGGCCACCGGACAAATTTAAGTCCAACACTCTCCTTTCAGCTCTGTTTTGGTCTCCATCAACTCCTGAGGGAAATTTCTGGCTCTTTAGCTGCTAAATGCTCCACTGTCACCAGCTAGTTGCTAACTCTGTCTTCTGGTCTTCCGTTTGGTGCTGGGCAGGTAGCGTACAGTGGGTTTAGCAGAGCTTTTCAGCTGCCTGCTGCTGCTGGAGATGATGCTGATGAGAGCGGTGAGAACAAACTAAATCAGT
This sequence comes from Maccullochella peelii, assembly GCA_002120245.1. Taxonomy (NCBI): domain Eukaryota; kingdom Metazoa; phylum Chordata; class Actinopteri; order Centrarchiformes; family Percichthyidae; genus Maccullochella; species Maccullochella peelii. The sequence goes on along the minus strand of LKNJ01000173.1, from coordinate 232,766 downwards.
GAAGTTGCCCCAAGGCTGTAAAATCAAAACAATGAGGTGAAAGATGTTGAAATGCTCTGTAGAGCTGAGGGGAACTGCAGAGTTGGGTGATAATTCTACGTGGCTTTGTCACTACATGCAATCCCTTTTACATACACTTAGTCATGTGACATATTGATAAAATTAAAAATATTGATTATAGCAGCTTTAAACTCACAGGGTTGTAGTTTCGAGTGCATTTGTTCTTGTATTTATTCAACTCATTTAGATACTTTCCTATCATGAAATGATACATAAAGGAGCAAAGCAGTTGTGTGCACAGTAGCTACGGTATTGCTGCTGTAAGGAGGCAGTATAACTAAACACTATGTTCAGCTGACATGTAACTTGGTGCACATGTTCCAGTTTAGATGCTTTTCAAATTTACTTTAAGGATCACCAAAGTTTGAGTTTGGTTTTTGGGGTTTACCTAACTGCACAAATTAATCATTTTCTGTAAACAATATTACTTCCACTAACCAAAGAATTTTGCAAAGGGTGTATGACTAATACATAAGTGTTCATAACCAATCAATAGTTCTTCATCACAGCAACTGATTTGTACGTTCAGTATGGGGACAATGAAATGTCTGCAGAAGTTTTAATGAACCCAAATTAGAGTATAACATTTTTTTGCAGCAGTGACAGTCCAGACTTCTTTTTGTATCTGTGTGTATGTGTGTGCGCATGTGTGTGTGTAAGAGGTGTACAGTAGATCCATCATAGCCTGCTCATAAGGCCAAAAATTGGCGATAACGTTCTGGCAGATATTGAGGCTTAGTGAAGATCACAGGAGTGGAGACAGAGGAGGAGCGGTGGGAGTGAACTGATATTTTCTTAAAGACAGCAGAGGAGTGAAGAAACATCTCAACACCTGTGGGGAAAGGTCACTCTCACGCTAACAAGCTACTCTCTCCCTCTACACAGACCTCCTTTGTACCTTAAAATCTCTTTTCCCCCCCTACCTTCTGCTACAGGTTGTTGCTGCAATTGTTTTGAGTTTCCAAGTTTTAAAATTCCTCGTTCTTTGGCTGCACAACACTTTCTCTGTCTGATCTACTTCCTCCACGCCCTTCCTGCTCTTTCATTCCTTCTCTCTAAACAGGAAAAAAGTGGACTGCTTTACCTTTTCCACAATTTCTTTTCTGTCTGACAGACAGCCAGATGAGGAAAAAAAAAGTCACTTTCTGGTATGGATTGGTTAAAATGTTTATTCCTACAAATGACAGAAAATCAGTATCCCACCACCGCCTCTGTGTTCCAACAATATTTTGACTGGCAGCGGTGCCTGGCAAACGCAGAGCAGTCATTCTAGTGAAGTTTACAATTGTGTGCTTGCATGTAATGCATCAAACATGCAGCCCCACGAAGCTCTTGGCATCAGAGAGAAGTCAGGCATGTTGTGACATTAGAGGAGGATGTTCACTCCTATACTCTGCTCTTGACACTCATCTGTGACTGGAATCACACACAAATACACATTTACATACACTTCAGTTCCCTGAACAAAACAACAGCAATTCAGTAGATAATTTGTTAACTCTGGCAGTCTACCACAGCGTCTCATGAGGCATCAAAACTCTGGCTGTGCTCACTCAGGCCCACCAAACATTTATCCACATCTGCCCAAATTCAAGATCACAGTGGGTTATGATGATGTGCATTAAACTGCTGTGATGCAACAAACAGAAAGATTCAGTGCTACTGCTCCCCTCAAAACACAGACATTCTTTACACAAAACCCCACCCACACACAGTCCCTTTTGGCTTATTGTTTGAACATGTGTATTGATGTTGTATCAGATTTTTTACACTTGTTTTGAAATCCTGCCGTGAAAACCACAGTGCTGAGAGGCTCCTTGAAGAGACAAAGAATTAAAACACGGTGGAAACTGCAGGATTTGTCTCTCTGTGTTTTGGCCACACTTGATTTATTGTGTGCCTGGTTTTGGAGACTCTCATTTAAATCGATTTTTTCCTCACTATACTGCTGCCATGGCTATGGCTTTGGCATGAATATCCGCTCAGTTTATTTAACCTCAGTGTGATTGACAGCCCTTGTGTTGTGTTTGCCGCTGGACCTCCCCCAAGTGCAGCCCAGAATGCTACACACAAAAACACAATGTTAAGCTTCCGAGGCTGGAAACGTGTGGTTCCAGTTAAAATGTCACGTCTGATCACCCTGGTTAATTGTGAGACAGAGGTTATTGTGTGTCATTCCTCTCAGATCTGTTGCTCAAGTCAAATAAATGGTGCTGTGTCAGTTGCTGCCCTCCCAACTTCTTTTAAATGTTAACAGAAGTAGGGGTGAAACAGGGATAAAGGCTGACGGAGGAAAAGCTTTGAAACATTGTCTCTGTTTTCTACACAAGCCCACAAACACAAGGCCAAAAGCAGGGATAAACGAAAACAGATACACAAATTAGAGAATACACCTCAACGACAACGTCCACTGAGACTACATATGGGAAATGTATGTCCATTTTGACAGCGTTAGTTTATGACTGACGTGATGTGGTGTTTGGATGAATGGCAGAAGGCTCTCTTTTCACAACTTTCCACCTTAAAGATGCTACAGAAAGCCAAATAGATTATCTGCGTAGCGCTACAGTATATGAGCATTTGTATGGTACGTGCACAAGTTTGCATTTATGTGTGCGTGTTCCCGTACAACTCGTGTGCTCAGTATTACTCAAAGCATGGAGCATGTTAAAGAGGGACTGTTACCAACATTTCGGATGGTTTAGTGAATCTGGCCCAACTGGTCTGGTGGCTTGTTTAAAACCTGTCTGATCACCTGCCTACTCGTGTTTCTTGCCCCATCACACTTTGTTGTAGCAATGTTGTCATGCTCCCAGGTTTCAGCAGTTGCTTTAGTGAGTAAAATATTATTATAACAGACAGAAATGATAGCCAATACTACAAAAATAAGTTATAAAAACTGGAATTTTCCTTTAACTGCATGCCTTCTGCTCATTGCATACTGGGAATTGTTCTAGCCTCTTGTGACCCTGCAGGTAAAAAAAAGGAATGAATGAGAATGCATTTGATAATGTGTTATCACGTATTTAATTATCTTTGACGTGTTGAAAAAAGGGCTTGATATTTGCAGCAATTACAATAACCTACAACCTACTTAACAGCCAGCTGTTGTGTGTGATGCCATTCATGCTCAAGTGGTTGTTGAAGTAGCGTAATCAGTAATGTCATTGACTTGTTTTAGTTTTCGGGCATGGTGAAATTAGACAGATAAATTGAAATCAAATGACTTGAGGTGTGCTCTGGCAAATATAAGCAGGGATGATGAAGCGTTATTTTATTTCAGGCTGCAACAAACACTAATGCACCTTTAGTAGAATTAGGCCTGCACTGGCCCGAAGACACATGAGACAAGATTTTGCACACAGCACTACTCTGCTCATGATGCTCTGAAAAGCCTGCTCGGTTGTTTGCATCAGGGACAAGCTCGTTTTCAGAAAACTAAAGAGAAAATAAACATACATACACTCTGGCTGCAGCTGAAAAGAAATGGCCACCACAGTGTATACATCCACATTTACACAGCTTGTTCTTAGTCTCCTTCCGCTCCTTTTTTCTGGTCATTTCCTTACAGTGCAAATATCCTTCTATATCTGATCCTGTGTCATTTTCTGTGAACGCTTCGTGGCGTGTGTACACTGTGCAATTGCTGTTTGTGGGACTTTTGTGATTCGTGGTCTGAAGCACAAAAAAAGGTATTTGGATTATTTTTCCACATGGAGCACATGCCCACACACAAACAGGCTGCACGCACGCACGCACGCACACACACACACACACACACACACACACACACACACACACACACAGATCCAACTCCCCTGAAACACACACATTGAGCATTGTGTTCCAGGTTTTATTTTTCACAGGAACATCCCCACTTGCAGTTCATCTTAGCAGAGAGAAACACAGCTGGAGCCTCTGGGATGCAAACAATGCAGTGGCAGTGACCATGCCAGACACACACACACACACACACACACACACACACTCTCTCTCACAGAGCATCCTTCCTGCAGGTCGTTGGACATCATTCAGTGACACTGTTCAGCTACATTACACAGTTTCTTTTAAAGCTTACCTTGTCCTTGGTGGAGTCTATTGTGATAACACGTACTACCACTCTATCCCAAAAATGTCATTACGTCCAGTTATGTCTAAAGTGGTTGAGCAAAGTAAACCATCACTGTGAATATTGTTTTTTCATTTATTTTCTTCAGCATTACCTCATACTTTAAATAAACTCCAGTTTCACTGGACACAGAAAAGCTTCATATCTGAATTGACTTCTGTATAATTGTGAAATCTGTGATTTCAGAGACCCCCTGCATGTTTGAATGGGCAGAGTGGAAAGTAAATACTGTACACATTATGCTTAGTTGCATATTGCATGTACATATAGTTGTCAAATGGAACAGTCTTCAGTGGTATCCTTTCTCTGTTTACAAGGCCACAACCAATTTTAACACTTTTATAGGAAAACATACAAACTGGATTCACACAACCATGTCTTTGACAACAAGTGACTACTTTGTTATTAGGACTGTGGAGATTAAGTAGGGGAATGTGAGCAATAGGGTTAAAAACAACTCTATGTCCTCTTAAAGCGTGCAGTTTTTGTTAAACACTTCTCTCATTGTTCTCTTGTTGTTCATGCAAACTGTGAGCTTACATATCAGTCCTCGGTGATACAGTCTGATCTAAGAGTGTGATTCAAACTGCAAAAAGGTTTCCATTATGTGCTTACAATAACATCTTTACAACAACCTCAGTTGAACCTCTTTTGTTCTGTTAATGAACATTTCTGAGCAAACATATTTAAATATTTGACTTGAGTGGACATGATTTTGCTGAACCCTTGGTAACTCTCGCTCTCCACAGATTCTTTGGCTTACACAGCGAGCATGACAACATCGTCAAAGTGGATCCAACAGAGATCCGTTGTGAGTAATTTTAATTGCTTTAACACATCCATCATCGTTTGTTTATTAGTTTTTCATGCTCCGATGCCTCTTAGTTTTCATTAAAAATGTCTGAGAGAAATAAGTTCAGTCTCTAAATCTCAGCTGAAATGTTTGATATTTACAGGTGGCATCTGTGGTTCGGGTCCAACTCATTAGCAGGCTCAGGGACTGATGTCAAGGGCCCGAGTTTGGTGCTGTATCTTAAAAGGAATGTGTGAGGTTTTTGGCTAAAAATGTCCAAAATTTATAACACTTGCCTCAGCAAGTGAATAGGGAGAAAGCCATGAATCACACACACACACACACACACACACACACACACACACACACACACACACACACACACACAGTCACTACTCTGGAGGACTGTACAGGCCAACACTTGATGATAAATCTGTTCCCTGCTATGACAGTGATGGTGGGCTAACACTGGATAAGATGGGAGTTGTGCTAATAGCTTCTGCACTGGGATTTGCTGAGAGGAGAACTGATGTTCCCCTGCAGAATAATATGGAGGCAAAAATCTGTCAGTCAACATTTTGTGGAGGACAATGTTTTCCCTTTTTGCTAATCTTTTCTGCCAAAATATTTATTAGTTTCCTAAAAAGTTTCAAGAAACATTTGCCAACGTCTGTTAAATAAAAAATGAACGGTTCCATGTGCTTTATGCATTTATGTGATTAATATTAGCAGTAAATATTGTAAGCTGATGCTCATTTAAATTTTACTTGGAGTTCTACATTAAGTAGCAAATTATAAAAAATATTTAAAAGTAAATTATGATGGGTTCAAATAAACCTTCCGGCTACTGTAGTTTAAATTTAAATTTGCTCCTGTCTATTCTTGTGCTCACACACACACACACACACACACACACACACACACACACACACACACACACACACACACACACACACAGAACCTAAAGCTCGGAGACCTGGTGTTCCTCAGCATTCCAGTAAGCCCATAATAAGAAAGAGAGTGACATTGTAAGGATTAACATAGTGGCATTGTGGAGGTACAGATGGGGCCTCAGCGTGTCTCTAATGAATGTGGTCTGTGGAGCCGCTAGATCTGTCTGCTGTATGTGCAGTGGTTTATATGTTGCAGCTCCACTTATTGACTTGGCCTCAGTTCAAGTCCCACTAAGCTAAGTGCCAGGTGATGACGTGAGGGCTCTGCGGGTGTGATACAGTCAGTTCTGAACCCCGTAGCTCCCAGCGAGCATGCTCCCTGTGTGTTTCTTTATAGTCCAGAGGGGGCCGGGAGCCAAGAGGTGACACATAGCAGCGGTGAGGAGGAGGCAAGACTGTAAATAACTGAGGGAAAAAAGATAGCAGAGATCCACGGAGGAGAAAGAGGAGTGGATGTTTCAGTGAAAAGTTTGCTCCAAGAGTTTCTGTACATCCCCATTTAGCAGTGGAGAGAGTCAGGAAGAGGAGAAGACAGTGACAGCTACAGTAGTCCAGTCTGGAGATGGGTAGAGACGAGTGGTAGCACAGAGATGGAGAGCAGCCAGAGAGAAAGGCCCGACCACTTGCGTTCCCCAGAAGACCGCGTCCCCCCAAAGTAAGCCACCTGGGCTGCAGAGAAAGAGGCGAAACAGAGGGCAGGGAAAAGTTAGCCAACATCTGCGTCTTTACGGCTGAAAGAGAGCTCGTCCACATGTGGGAGTTAGTTATGCAAGACAGCGGGGTGCAGAGAGGGGACACAGCAAGAGGAATGTTAGCACCTCTAAGCCTTTACTCAAAACCAGAGTAATTAAGGCAGCTTAAGTCATCTTGTTCTCTGGCAGTGCTTCCTTTGTTCTCCTGATCTTGGTAATCCAGCTAAGTCTACCCTGACTCTGCCAGGGCCACTCACCCACACACGCTGACCCATCATCGTTGGGCTCAAAGCCCTGGTTGCATCTCCTCTTGGCGCGGCACTTATAGCTGCCATAGGTGTTGGTGCAGACAGGGCGGTCAGAGGGGCACACATAGGGAAACTGGGTACACTCATCTTCATCTGAGGGAAGCAGCAGGAAAGGGGGGGAAGCGAGGGAAGGAAAGACACTTTTTGTCTTGATTTTAAACAAGGACACAAGCATAGAGTGGGTGACAGATAAATCTTTGCAATTTACCTGTGCAACGGCCATTCTCATTCAGAGCAAACCCATGGCCACACTGTAAGACACAGGCAGTCTAATTAGAAACACTGTGTGCAGCTTTTTTATGTGATTACACAAGACAGGTGACCAAAAAAAAAAGAAAAAAACTCATTAAATGAGTGGAGAAACATAAGATTCAAATGGGGGGCATTTCTGTCTACAAATTTCTATCCTGGTGGGAGTGCTCTCTTCCAGCAATGCCCTCATCCAGACGGCACGAGGGGTCACTGAATGGTTTGATGGGTATGGAAATGATGTGAATCATATGCTGTGGCCCTCGCAGTCACCAGATCTCAACACAACTGAACACCTATAGGAGATTTTGGAGCGACCAAACACTTAACGAGGGAATATTATTTGGAAGAATGCTGTTCATCCCAGTAGACTTCCTGAGACTTGGATAATCTATGCCAATGCTGTTGGAGGCTTGTAGAGGTCCATCACCTTACTAAGACACTTTACTTTGTTGTTTTCTTTTTTATTTGTCACCCATGTGTAGCAACTTTAAATTGCTGTGTTGGAATATGTTTTTTTGTTTGTAGAAAAATTAGACAATCCCAGTGAAAATGTGTGAGTTCTGTGCATGACCAGATTAATCTGGGAGAGGGCAAAAATGAGCTGCTGAGCCCCCATTAACACCACTTTCTTTCCACAGTCTTTCTATGCTGGAATATGTTGACCTCAAGTTTGCTGTGTCAAAGACGGACATTTTAAAATTCTGCACATAGTGGCTAAGCCAATTCCACAAAGCTTAACAATCTTTAAAATGATTAGAATTTAGGATTACTATGAAGCACTGCTGTACCTCTATTTCCACAGTAGGAGTGACTTCCTCCTCATCTCTTGGATAGTGGATCTCAAGCACTGAGTTGATGTCAGAAAGCTCCAGGGGTCGGGCCGCCGAACGACCATCTGGCCAGTACACCTCGATGTTGGTGGCCACATCCTTACCTGGTCAGCCACACAGCACAGACACAACACACACAGAGGAGCATTCATATGTCCTTTAGTAATTCTTGAGGGCTCATACGGTTCAGTACATACTGTAGGCTATCAAGGATTGTCTCATGAAGCTTCCTCTCCTTTTTCCAGAGTGGCACTCTCCATTAACTATTTTAATCAGGCATAGAGAAAGCCCCTCTCCAGAGGGCCTCTGCAGCCCTTAATTAAAGTGGCATTTCTAATGTAAACAGATCTTGAGTTACCTTGCCAGACAGTGATCTACTCAGCAGGTGTGCTGCCTGAGAGCCAAAGAATATTTCACCTGTTCTGCACCCGCATGACACTCTCTCATTTAGTGGCGAGGAGTGCATCTCTACCAGTAGTGACGCTTTTCGCCAATGTGGAGGTCTGTTCTGAAGTGATGATGGTGTGGAAAGTTTCCTCTTAGAGTGTGTTATGAGTAATCGGGCAATAAAATGAAGGGCCTCCAGAGCTGATCTGTGCTTGGACAGTCCTGATACAGAACCGGCTCAGTGAGCAGGGCCCGGGAGCAGCAGTGGGTGAGCTACCAGGCCTGGATGACCACCGGCTGACAGTCCGGTGGGGGAAGAAGGAGACATGGAGCTGGTTCCTCACAAACCAGGCCAGCTTCCAGCTGCAGAACCTGTCCCCCATCTCTCCCCACTTTGTCCACCCAGCTCCCTCCCACAGACAACTTAATCTCCCATGGGTGTCTAATCAGGCTGAAGGTATTAAAACAATGTTTTCCACATGGAGCTTTCATTTTCCTTCTCACCATAACTCTCTGTAATGCTCATTCTGGCCATCTCTCTTTGTCTATCACTTACCCATCAGCAGAAAAAAGTAGTGCTGAAATGGTTAGTCAATGAATCGATTAATCATTCAATAGAAATCTGTTATCAAGCAATAACATTTGCTGGTTTCAGCGACTCAAATTTGAGAATTTGCTGCTTTTCCCAGTTTTATATTACTGTAAAGCAAATATCAGTGAGTTTTAGGGTGTGGGTTAAACAAAACATGTAATCTGAAGACGTCACTTTGAGCTCTGAGAAATGTTGATGGACATTTTTCATAGCTAAAATAATTAACTAATTCATCTGAAAATAATATAATCTCAATTATATAACCGTTGGTTGCAGGCCTAGCAGAGAACACTTCTTAGTTAGCTAAGAGGTTACAGTTTTTGATCCCTGCAACAGCTTTGTTTCCTTTTACTGTTGAAATAAAAACTTACCAAGGCCAAAGTGGGCAACAGGCTCCATCTCACACAGGTACCCTGAGCCCCCATCGATGATCCGTGTGTGTGGGCCGCTCTTTTTAGTGTACACCACCACTTTAGCTCCTCTGGCGAAAGCACCAAACTTGGTCCGGGGAATCACTCGCAGCCAGGAGTTAGTGGCGCCCTGAGACACACACAGAATGGGGGGGAAAAAGGAGGGTTTGGGTTAAGATCACACTACACTACCTACTGAGTGTGTGAAACTGATGTCACACAGACACTCACCTGGTTGACTTTGTAGATAGAGAGCGGCTGTGCTGCACTTTCACCATGAGACACCAGCAGCTCCAGACGCCCATCACCATCAAAGTCTATGGCTACAGCTCCTGGAGATCCATCACAGTAATAATGCAACGAAACACTTCAGGCAACAGCACACAACACAACAACACACAAGGGAACGAAGATCCCCAGTGGAGCTCTGGTGCCACCTAATGGTAAGATGTTGGAATAGCAGATGCTTATCGTCCATGCTGAGTTTGCCACACTCACCGGTTCCTCGTCCTTCAGGCTCTGATGCTTCCCCAACATTCAGCTCTTCTATCTGGGGGTCTCCATGCTCTCTCCTGCTCACCCTATCAAATCAACATCACAGCAGTTACCCATCAAATCACTGTGAAACATTAATGCCGTGGCCTCTATAAATATATATGCAGTATTGGAACTAAGTTTATGTACTCAAGTACTGTATTGAAGTACAATTTTGAGGTACTTGTTCTTGAGTATTTCCATGTTAAGCTACTTTATACTTAACCAATTTCAGAGAGAAATATACTACATTTACTATAGTTATTACTTACTCTACAGATTAAGATTGTACATACAAAACATATGATCAGATTATAAAATCTGTTCAATTCTTATTGAGTACCCGACAGTACATAAAGTAGGTTAGGTAAAATTAGCTCCCATCGACCAGCTACAACATGATTAAATGTTATTTACATGTTAATGCACCAATGATAATACTCCAATAATGTAATATATAATAATACAACACCTAATGGGGTCATTAAATGTTTACTTTTGATACTATACTTAATACAATGTGCATTCTCAAATTAAATGATTATTGATTTTCATTTATTTGTAATTTACTTATTATTTTTCATTATTATTGTTGTGGTTTTATCTGATTGTAATTGTAATCATTCTGTAAAGCACTTTGGTCAAAACGTGTTGTTTTTAAATACACTGATTTGACTTGATTTGATTGTCTGCAGAAAGTCATTGTTTGGAAGAAATCATCACCAGCTACCATGTACCTAGAGTGACAAAGCATTTCCATATCCAAGTTTCCTTAAGTTATAATTTAATTTCAAAGAGCACTAATGTGCTGATCCTGGCTGTTAAACCCCTCAGCTCAGCTAAATATTGATTAGTTTTATTGAATTAATTAGCTTGGGTACAATAGTTTGAGCATTTGTTTTCACTGCCAGAGAGCAGAGTTAAATTAGCTGATTCATCTTCATACTAGACAATGGCAGAGCCACAGGCTGTGGAGCAGTGACCCCTGTCAGACCATCAACGTGTCCAGAAAGACAAATTCTCCTCCAGTGACCTGGCGTGCAGGAATATTCTGATCCAGGAAATCTCTGGGGCTTTCACTGATTATTGATATTCAGTATGAATTGACCCACCAGCTCATGGCAACATTCATCATGACTTCTGCATCCTGTTTAGAAAAATATGCCAGATCAGATTTTTATTCAGACAGGATGGGTTTATTCTACTATTAAGTCCAAACAATTGATATGTATCATGTATTGCATTTTGAGAGCTGAGTTCATTAATATTATCTAGAGAGGAAGCCAAACCGTGAGCCAAAAAAGAGACCTTAAACTGTCTTAATGAAAGATTCATTCATGTGTGGAGGAGGAGGCGGGATGCCAGACTAGATAAGTATCCTTGGCTGGGAATTTTAAATTCTTCTCAGCCTCCAACCCCAGTTTTAGAATATTAATCCAAGACACAAGAGTAGTCCATTAAGCTCATCACCAAGCTCATCCCCAAAGCGCTATTAAAACATACTATCATACTACAACATGTGTATATGTGTGTGTACCTAAAGAGCCTGTTGGCGGAGGGGCCCCTGTAGGCGATGTTATTGAAGAAGACCTCCAGCTCGTTGTCATTGTCAAAGTCTGCAGCGATAACGGTGCGAACCGGGGACGGCATGGAAAACTTCTGGGAGGCTATGTCCTGAGAAAACAAACACATGGTGCATCAATGAAACAAACACATACACACACATGCATACATGTACAGAAGCCAAACACATACAGGATGTTTTTTTTTCTGTGAGGGGAAATGCCTTTTAAGAAGTTGAAAGCAAATTAAAATCAGCAGCAGCGATCACAGAGCGCATGGAATCAATTATAACCAAATTCTGCTCACTGACTTGACCTCTACTGCAGTTGTATTAATACATAAAATGTTTCTTTATTAATATATTTGTGCAGAGGTGCAGTTATGTGACACCTAATCTGACTGGTTTTCTCTCATATAGTTAGGTTTTTTTTCTCTTTTTGAATGAATGCTGTTCTAATTGAATTATCTGTTATTGTCTTTTTTGGGTAAGAGCTAGGGTTATTTAGTAATAATCCAACACATATAAACACACAGTAAATGTCCTTTTTGTTACTCTATATGCAGATGACAGCATATTCTAAAATTATATAAAATGCACTTCTAAAATTAACTTTGTCTTTAATGGGATAGATGAGGTTGATACACAAAGTTTTGATTTTTTTTTTATGGTCAACACCGCAAAGTAGTCGAGGGTTAACTGTCTTCCTCAAAGGCATTACATTGTTGCAGAAAATCTACAGAAAAAGGTGTAGTTCGATTGCCAAGTGAACTCTGAGAAGCGCAGTGTAAGAACACCACAGAGACTGTCGTGTCAGCAGGTGATGTCAAAGTAACAACAATTGTTTTTTTGGTTTTTTTAGCTGCTGTTATTACAGCTTGCATCCTATATGTGCTCAGTCCTACATGTGGACAGGTGGTGCGAGCTGAGCCAGTGGCTAGAGAGACTGCCCCATAACCTGAAGGTCACAGGTCCAATCTCCAGAACATGTTCATCAATAATCCAGTCCTTGAGTTAGACACTGATCTGTCATCTGCTCACTCTTTCACTGTAAGTCACCCTGGCGAAGAGTTTCGTCTGAAGCCTAAAGATAAGAACAAAGGCCCTTTTTACATCCTCTGGCATCAGAAAAGTAGACTGCAGCTCTCCTGCCCAAAAAAGAAGTCTCCTCAGCAGAGGAGTTTTTGCACGAGAAAGTAACGGATATCTCCCCGCTTCAGTGACACGGTGATAAGTCGGGGAAGAGTTATAGAGCAGCCCTTCACTCCCTTCAGTATTTACTCCCTGTTTTAATTATAAGGCTCATAAAGCTGGTGGGGTGTGGGGAGGGAGCTCACAGTGACCTTCTGCTTCTCAGGTGAAGGAGAGGGGATGGCCAGCTGAGGCCATGAGGGCGGGAGGGAGGGAGGGATAGCTCTACATTTACTGTATTTCTAGATAGATGCGCCATAAGTAAGAAGAAAGGCACACTCACCGAAACAAATATGGAGCATAGAAATATGAGATTTGCAGGAAAAGAGAGCAGAAACTTTGAGAAAAAAATGGTTTATGATTTATAGTAAGTATTAAAAAATGGAAGGTAGTATTTACAACTTTTATAGCTTTCTTATGAAAGGGAGAATAATAATTTTATTAAATATAAATAATATTAAATAAATATTATAATATTATAAATGTGTTTATTTTTAATTGTGTACTTAATATAGTACTATACTGTTTTATGAAAAATGTGGTTAGTTGAAATAATGGTGAAAACAATAGGCTATTATTATAATGAAATTGTTCTTCTGAACTCCCCGTCCTTATACCCTTATATTCATTTATTATAAAACTATTCCTGCTCTGATTTAGGTACACAATAACTGAGAAAGCAAAACTTCTAGTTGGGACCTTTTCCATTTTTTTAAATACATATTAGATATGTGTGGGAGTGTTTTTGCGTGTGTGTGCATGTTAAATCTATTGCAAGGAAAACCTGGGCAATGGATTTTAATTAAAGCACAAACAGGCCTAATCGGCACTTTCCACTACCCAGGCAAGCTGCTGTTTTAGCCAAATTTAATTAGCGGTTTACTGGAGTGATACAACAGCTTCATTATGCATGCCAAAGGTCAACACTGCTAGTAGGAGTGTCAGCTTGTGTGGAGGAAGGGGGTCTTAAATGTGTTGTGGGCTTGTGATTTAACAATCTTGGTTTAAAAAAAAAAAACATTGGCTAGCTAATTCAATTTGTCTTCTGTGTGTTTGTGTGTGTGTATTAGAACGTATTGTGTGTGTGTGTTTGTGTGTCACGCTGATGGAATTGTGCATGGCCTAAGCATCAGACATTAACCCCTTATTTGACCCCTATAAAGATGTCTCCTGTGACGTTTATCTCTTTGGTAAAAGATGCAGCCGCAGGTGCTAACAGATCATGAAACCTCCACAGATTTACACACAGCAGAGCCCATCTCTGTCTCTGCCGCTCTTTACTGTACTACACAGGAGTTGTCTATAGTTGTTGATTCAGTAAATCACCATCTGTCCATCTTTAAATCCCACTCAATCCCAATGTGTGCTAGCACTGACTAGTGCTAATTCACTAGCCATCCGTTAGCATACATAACTCTGTGATTCACAGAGTTAATGGGTGAGATTTGCTGTCTTTGTGCTGCTTGATCATTAGTGATTGATTCTGGAGAGAGAAAAAGAAGCCTCGCTCTAAAACCTTCCTGCATCATTGGCTGTGCCTGATATTCGGATGGGGGAATCATTCGACACAAAGACTGTAGATTATCAGTGAGTGCTGGTTACTCTGAATTATCCACAGACCTACCTGTGAACAGTTTTCTTTGGAACTACTTTCTACCAAAGATTTATTTAAGCAAAAGAATAAAAAGTAACAAGAGTGAGAGAGAATAAGTAAGTAAGCAAATAACCAGGCTAGGGAGACATAACACTGTCGGACCTTGGCCTAAGCATCTGTGTCTCCTGCTAACAGACATCATCCAAGCATCAATACAAGACAGACTGTTCTCCTGTCGCCCCTTGAAGAACACAGAGCAGACTGTTTTTCAGAAACCAAATCTACACAAAACATGGCGGTGGAATCTGGGCGGACTGCATGGGACTAACTTTCCACAACCAACAGTCACACAATCACGCCCACTTTCCGCAGCAATTAGCCAGGCGTGAGGAGGTGTGAAAGTTATTAGAGTTTGAACCTTCCTCTGAAGCTCCCTTTTTCACTTTTCGTACAACTACTTCCCTCACTTTTTTGTGTGTACAACCCAAAGTGTGTGCCCATATTCCCATTCATTTTGTCTTGCCTCTCTCTATGGCGGCAGCCTTTTCACCTTACCTTTTGAGTGTGAACATTTGGAACAGGTATATACACTTTTAAAGTGTCAAACCACTGTGTTCGTTTGAAGCATACTGAGACCTTAAAACCGACATCGATACAAGAAGTTTTTGTGTAACTATTTGCATTTGTGTACATAAAGAGTTGTTAAATACCCAGGAAACACATTGGGACCCACCTTGAACTTCTGTTTGCGGTTATTCAGCTGCATGTACAGGCGATGAGGTCCATTCCAGTTCCCGTAGACGATGTCTGTCTTGCCGTCACGGTTGAAGTCTGCCAGAGCAACCCCTCTGCCATGCTGCATGGGGTCCTCCACACCTACAGGTATATGGAAATACACTCTATTATACAATAAAGCCTACCTTGTGTATTGTTTTTGCACCAAATTCACATGATATGTTGAGAATTAGCTGATCTACAAGGCTATGATCTGTTAAAGTGTACATGTTCCTCTCACCAGCCTGCTGTGCCACATCAGTAAAAGTTCCATCTCCGTTGTTCCTGAACAGGAAATTGGGTCCATACTCGTTGTCGCAGAACACATCGGACAGGGTTTGACTGACAATAGGCCCCACCACAACACCTCGCCCTCCTGACAGAGACGGAGAGATGAGGCTCAGTGGTAAGCAAAAATTAGGCAGTTAAAAAGAGGGGGGACAGACAATTTTAGAAAGAAAAAATGAAGCAGGATAGGTGAAACAACAGAGAGAACAGAGGGAAAGAGATCAGCTTCATAACAAAAGTGAACTGCGAGAGATCATTACTGTCTTTCCAGGCCATTTCCTCTAAGCAGGATAGGTCTTTCTGCTGATATAGACACTGACTCTTGATGGGCTACACACATAAACACACCTAGGCACAAGTACAAACAAATACGAACACAAAAGACGCGACACGCTGAGAATCTTTTCCATTAACTAAAAGCTAACAGTAATTTTCTCCTCATGAAAAGATCTTTGTGACTGTTCGATACCCTCTCAATGTCACCCCAGGATTTTCCAGTGACATTCTGTAAAGTGAAGTGTCTCGCTAAAGTGTCTCATCTGAGACCAGCGGCATCTAATTATGGAGTTGAAAGGGATTTGATTGCCCTTCCAGTATGCAAAGTCAGTGCTGTGAGTCAGGACTCGCTCCTGATTTACTGGCCCGCTCCATCAGCCCAGACAAATATCACTCGCCCCCTATGGCCATAAACCACTAATGTCTCTCCAGAGATATGTAACCATTAGATATACAACTTCACTGACCGTCCCTCTTCTCTGATTAACGGCAGTTTGATGACAAAGCCATCTACCGTACATCATTCTCAGAGATTCTGGGCCAGCCCACTCTGCCCCCCCCCCAGTGGCTTAGATGACATCCTGCATGCAAAAAGATCCATAGATGATGAAGATTGATTCTGTTATGATCAAATTCAAAGTCGTCTCCCATTTCCAAAACTTACTTGCACATTAGCGTCAAGGACTTTTCAATGGTTACAATAAAGTATCATAGAGGCAGCATTTTTTACTCATGATGGTCTCTATTATCAAAGAAACAGATCATGGTGAAATCGTTCATTTTGGCATTTATTGTTTTCCTCTTCTAAACTAAAGCAGGTATCCATCACATGGTTAAGTGAAGTGTTGATCCAAGCTAGGGAAGTGAGCTGAGGTGTGGTAATGAATTTCAGTGCTATTTTTGAAGTACAAAATCAATTTCAAGGTCAGCCATTCAGATTCAGAAACATTTAAATGGAAACAACAAACTTAAACAACAATAAAATGTAGGATGCATTAAATAGTGAACAAAATGACAAATGGTCAAAGAGATAAAAACTGCAGCGAATGAGATAAAGTGCTAGGCTTTGATGGGAACCATGAGGCAGTTTATGGTATATATTTTAATTAAATGTTTTTATTGCACATGGAATAAATGAAAATATGAACCCGTTAAACCTAATTTTCAGAAGCCTGTGTCT
Source organism: Maccullochella peelii (assembly GCA_002120245.1). Lineage (NCBI taxonomy): Eukaryota > Metazoa > Chordata > Actinopteri > Centrarchiformes > Percichthyidae > Maccullochella > Maccullochella peelii. The sequence continues at coordinate 215,962 of LKNJ01000173.1, read as the reverse complement.
TCCTTAAAGAGAGGATGATGTGACAAGATGCCAAGATGGATTTTGCTTTGTGGGTGATCTGTCAACTGAAAATGTCTGACAAGGAAGGCTGCTCCTTACCAGTGTTTTTACTATACGCTTGGACAATGTTGTGTTGTTGCTTTCTATCTTGCAAACTTGAATTCCCTTATAAACCAAATCAGTAGGAAAGTCAGGAGTGATTCTATGATCCATCTGTAAAATAACACCAGCAACTTCCTGGCAACAAAAAAAACATTTAATCTCTGCAGAAAATACAGGCTTTGTTTCCCTTTTTCTGGCATACAGTAAGACTTTGATCAGACTGACTCTGACTGAGCTGGTTGCACATAAAATACACAGTGCTGTAATGGCGTCCTCGTACTTGTGTCCCCCCCTCAGAAGTCTGGGGGAACCACACCAGGCTGTGATAGATGCCATTGGTGAGACGTTGAGCTGGTGTGTGGTGATGTATGGGTTTGTCGCCCTTCCCCTTCGCTTCCCTGTGACTTTGACTGGAGTAAACAGCTGACAGGGCCAAAAGAGCGCACTAACACTTCTCCCTCTCTCTCTCTCTCTCTTTCCAGTCCTCTCTTTCTTCTCTCACGCTTACACTCATCATGTTCTCTTTCTTTTTACCTCACCTGGCACCTCTCCAACTCTCCCTTACTCGCCTCCCATCTAGCACCTTCTCTGTACTGAAGTCCTATATTTCAGACTCTATGAGTACAACAAGCACATGCTCCTCTGCAGATGTCTGTGTAAATCAGACTGAAGGTCCAGTAGTGCTGGATGATCTTAAAGCGTGGGTCTACGTCACACAGTCATTTCTTCACACCTACCAGTGAACTTGTTGACTCCGGCCTGCTCTGCCACGTTGGAGAGGGCGATGACCCCTTGTGAAAGGTCACTCGCTGCCTCGTCCATTTCTATGAGAGCATGAGGACCCACGTTGCCACTGGCATAGTTGGCGATGTAGATAGCATAACGTCCTGTACCCTGAGGGAAAAAAACAAAAATGGTTTACATTTATGAATATACTGTATTTATATATTTAATATACTTAGCATAATAAGAAACCAGAACCAGCATGTGTAGCCAAATCATTTGATGACTCAGCTAAACCCTTAAAAGCTCAGTTCACCCAATTTACAAAAACATTTTTTACTTCTCTTAGCCGCTTGCACAGGTTTTTGAGATATCTGCCTCTTAGACTTAGTACATGGAGGTGAATGGCATTTAATTTGTGGTGCTCACAGCACTTAAAAATAGTATTTAAACAATTCAACAGTGCCGTCTCTTTCCAGGAACAAGTTCTTGGTTTCTCTGGATAAATCACAGACCTCCGTGTCAACTGTTTTTATTGGATCTCCTTTTACCACAGTAATGAGGACACGGTTTCTGAAAAGACACTGCTGCTGATTTTTAAAAAAAAACAACCAATTGTTTCATTGCTGTTAGAACCACCAACAACATCTCATTCACCTCTTGGAGTTTTAGAGCTTTTTCACTAAAAACAGCTGCCTGCTGCCGCTGTAAATGACACTATGAGAGCGGTGAGGGTGAACCAAAACAGTAAAGTTGTGGGTCGGACAGCTAAACAAAGAGCTGAAACTCACTATAAAGCTCTGCAAAGCTGAGGTGGAGCTGCAGATTCAGATGATAATTCTCTGTAGGTTTTTCACTACAAGCGACTTCTTTCACATTGTCATTTGATCCATTGTTATTCTAAAACAATTGATTATAGCTGTTTAAAATTAAAAGCCAAATAATTTCCTAAAATGCTGGGCACAGTAGTTTAGTAGGAGCAAACTAAAACAGGATTAAATAGGTTAAATTTATAACACCAGACTTATCCTTGAACCATCTTCATTTTGCTATCTTTGTGAATATTATGCATAATGTATACATATACATTCTCCCAATAAAACCGTTTCCTTCCCCTTTATCTCCCTTCACCCTGTTCCCTACCCTTTTCCCCCTTTTCCTCAGCCTCTCTCCCTACTCCTTCCTCTGCCTCCCTTTGGAGATTAATTTCACACTCCATTATCAGTCAGAGTCCCTGCAGACACAAACCCACAGACGGAACCACACTAATAGACTACACACTGAGCTTTCCCACCAGGCCTAACATATTTCAATCAACACAAACACATGCACATATGCAAACGCATACACGCCATTTCACCATTTGTGTTAACTTTACTATATTTTCACAAGACAAGAAAAGTAAATGAGTCTACTTGATGTAAATGTCATGAAGCGTCACATTATGGCCTGCTGAGGTGGGAGGAGTGGGTTGCACGTAGACACACACACACACACACACACACACACACACGCTCTGAACTTGGCAAAATTAACTACAATGAAAGACCTGAAGGCCACTGGCAGTTACTTAACAAACTTAAAAGTCAATGATTTTTCAATAAATCTTCACCCAAGGCTAATTTCTGTCACTGGGATTGGCATTGTGAATAGTGTGACATGCATGCCTGCATAGTGCATGTTGGTGCAGGGATATGTGACTGCATGCCCTTTACAGCTATCACTGAGAAGCCTGAATGAACTACCACCTCTAATCTAATCTAGTTTCATTTCAAAAGAAATGCATATTGTGCTTTTTATCGTATAACAACGTATTCCAATTATTCTGGCTTTTAAAATCCAGTTATTTTCAGAAGCTCCATCCTGCCTGCCAGTGCAAAGTGAACCGATCCATCAGTTCAATGTGAGACCCCTCTATATGTAACCTTCATCTGTTTGTACAAGACTAATGATGGGACGCCACTTTCAAGGAGACTGGGAGGGATGAAACAGTTCGTTAATTATCCCTCTTTTTTCCTGAATAACATTTTATTTATGAGTAAACAAGACTAAATGCATTAGCTACCCAGCCAACTATACAACATTATTTGATTTTGGCCTGTGTAACCTTCTGCTGCTGTTCCAAATCTGTTGTAATGAAACTTGATCAACAATAGGAAAATGTATTCTCTCTCTCTGTCAGTCTGCTGGAACTAACATGGAAGAACACACATCAGGGGTTTGGCTTCCTCTAAAAGCATTATGCCATTAAAAGCAGATATCTTTCCAATCAATTTGGCAGCTGCACAACCTATCAGTGCTCAGTGAGATGGGACTGTGGTTAAAAGAAAAAAATCTATTGTAATCCCTACTGTCTTCCTCCCACTCTTACTTTCTTTATCCCGTCCCCTGATTGGAAGTGAGAACTGTATGCCTATGTGTAGAGAGATAAAAGACAAAGAAAGAGTGTGAGCGTGTCAGTCACAGAGAGAAAAAAAGGGAGTAAAGGAGGTGGAAAGAGGGAAGAAAACAATGGGAAAGAGAGAAAATGCTACGGGCAGAAAGCAGTAGTGTGCAGTCATCACTCCTCCCCTCATACGATGTTCTATAAAACAAACGAGCCCTGGCTTCTGTAATTACACTGGTGCGATGGACAGAAGAGAGAAAATGGCACACCATTCCCCCAAATGAACTGTCATAGCACATGCTGAGAAGGGCGGCGTAGGCAGGGCATGAGTTATCACTGGTAAACAAACAGAAGCACCCATGCATGTACGCAGAAGACACTCTGGGGAGTTGTGTATTTGTGTGTGCATGTGTGGTGTGGATCTGCATATACTCTGTGTGTGTGTGTGTGTGTGTGTGTGTGTGTGTGTGTGTGTGTGTCTGTAGTACCTTTCTGTCCACACAGGCCACTGAGCGCCCAGCCATACGGTTGGCTACATCTCTGTGTTCGTTAATGTCATCGTTCAGCAGATCTTCAAAGCGTCCATTACGGAACTTAAACAGCTTGTCAGAATATGTTGCCCGACCTTGATGCGGAGAGACGCAGAGTTCAGGAGAGGTAAAGATTGTGCGGAGAGTAAAGAGGTATTATGCAATACAGGAACCGTGGGTGATTGGAAACAGAGGAGTAGGTTGCTTTGGCTCCAAGTGACCTCTATCATTTTATAAAAGTGAGGTGTTGCAGTTTTGGCAGAGTGTGCTCTAAAGCTCTCAGATTGATTAATAGCAGCACAAAGCTTATCTGCTATCTGATGAAGACTCAGATGAGATAAGCCTAATATCTGCATACTGATTCTCCTGCTTTGTCTCTGTACAAGAAAAGAGGTACGGCCCCTGTGTGAGTGTGTGCACATATGCATGTCAACGTATTCTTATGAAAGTGTATACTGTACTGTACCAGAGAAGGCGTTGTTGGTGTTTAGGACATAAATCTCCTCCCGACCGTCTCCATCGATGTCACACGCTGTCACTCCGATGGCGTTGCCTTGACGGTCTCTCAGGGCGTAGAACGGGGAGCTACGGTTGTCAGCAGCGATGTTGACAAGCCTTTTCCTCTGCTTGTCGTACTTTAGCACCAGGTTTGGGCCGTTGTAGCTGTCAACAGGCACCAATGGCAGTATGTTACATCTTCATTACATAAGACTGTCAGCAGGAAAGACTAAATCATGGACTGGCATTTTTTGTTGTACACTTCATGAGTAGTAACTGATGACGCTGCTTACAGATCCTGAAAACAATGTTTATGTTGCTTCATTTTTAGATGAACTTACTCAGAATTCTGTTATGCAGAATTTTGTAAAACTGGATTTTTAAAGCCCCTGACAACTAAAATCTTAAAGGGGAAATCCTCCAATTTTACACATCAAAGTCTGTTTACAGGTCTTGGGGAGTACTACTGCACATGTGAAAAATGTTGTATAAAGCCTTTTCTGAAAGTGTGCCTCAAGTGATGTCACGTAAGGCAACCAAGGCATCGGTTGGGTCTGAAGACTACAAGTTTGAAAAAGACAAAAAATCTGGGGGTGTGGAGTTAGAAAGAAGTGAGTTAACAAACAAAAGACACCAACTTAGAACTGGCAGAAAATCGTGTGTTCAGGGAGGACCGCATCATTTGAGAAAATACGTTTTATGGGCCTTTAAAATCCCCAATCTTTTATAATTGGCATAGCTATAACCTAGAATTGACTACTAATTCTAGATTTTTTTTAAGGTGCCAATCAATCATCCTGTTATTGCACCAGGGGAGGGTGAAGAAACAGCTTGCAGTCAAAATCAAATTTTGTCTAAGGTTCCAAAAGCGTCTTAAATGTTTGGATATACATTACAAAAGCATTTGAAACTCTGCCCTATGAGATATTTTTGATATAGTCAGAAAAGAGGACAAAAGGAGGACAAACATCTTGTCTATCGACACTTTAAACTCTCTTCTGATTGTGAACATGACCATACAGTCTGATTATGAGTGAATTAGCAAACAAAAGTGGCACCATAGTGACTTCACATGACGTGTCCCACCTTTTCTATTGTATCATAATGGTGTAACAGCAATGCAAAAAAACCAAACAAAAAGAACAGTTTTACCATGCTATATTTAAGTACTGAAGGTAAACACAATTACATCCTCTATGAGGTTTTATGATCTGTCCAGTATACCTGCTGAATAGGATGTCTTGGCTAAATGACATTTATTAAGCAGGGTCATTTTGGTCCATCTATATTCTATTAAGCATTGGGAAATTCATTGCTGCTTCACTGGATAGAGGCAGGCTTGCCAAACTGTTCCCATCAATGGCGCTCTATCCAATCACATCCATTTTCATCAGCTGAGTGAGCCTCAGGGCACCCTTACCATGTCTTGTGTTTTGCCTTTGTCTTCAACCTTTAGCTTGGAAAATTACAGCGCACTTGTATTTCAGCCTCCGATTAGATTCAGATATCACTCAACAGTTAATGAATTGCTCTAATTGCGCATAATGAAAAAAAAATTAGACTGCTTCTAACACTGTGAAAAGAGCAAGGGGACATTTAGGATTCACGAAGCTTGAATTAAATTAACCCTGAGTAGCAAAACGCTGTTTAACACAACCTGCCTCCCCCTTTCTCACCCAGCTACAAACATCTCCAGGTCTCCGTCCCCATCCACGTCAGTGACGGCCACGCCGTAGTTGAGCTGGGTGGGGTTGTTGTCATAGTCGGGAGGAAGGACGGTCTTGGTTATAGCTGAGAACATGGGCTCTGATCGCTGGGCCAAGGAGAGGGCAGGCAGGAACAAAACCAGCCACAACAACATCCTCACCTAAAGGTAAAAAGACACAGTTTGCAACAGCTGAATTTAAGGAAGGCTACCATCATGCAGTTTGTCTTTTTGCTACCACTTTTTCTTTCTCAATGAATTTTGCAGCAATAAATCCGAACTAAAAAGTCGAACGATGCTACAGTACATGTGTAGAAAATTCACACACAACACTCCCCGACTGGACTACAGCACACATTTGTCCCGGCAGTCGAGGCAAATAAGTCATACACTTGCAAACTGCAACACATGCCCTTGTTGCAGATTCTCCAAATCCATCGCGAGGCAAACATCAGTGGATCGTTGGCAGAGCTTTGTGCTATACTCAGGCACAAAGATGAAGATATACCACCGCAATCAGCAGCATTCTGCAGGGTTAGATCTGAACAACCCATCACAGGCAGACAGGCTGAGGAAATACAGGACAGAAAATCCATACATGGAGCACAGCATTAGCCAGAGGCCAAGTTAGCACAGAGGAAACCAATATGACCTGATACAACAGACCTGAGGTGTTGTTTCCTCAGAGACAGTGACCAACTCTAAATTGGGGAGGCTTTTTTTGGATAAAAGGGCTGTGTGATGTATAAGTGTCATTTTAGTGGTCAGTAGATAAAAGGTGAGCATAGAGGAATTGATCCAATCGACTTGTGAAGTGCAGGCAGGTAGAGGTGGGGTTTCTGACGCTCAAACTGAAAACAGAGAAGAGAAACATGACTGAGGGGAGAAAGGAAAGAGGAAGGTCACCTCCTTAAGGCTAAAATAAAACGCTCATCATCAACAGCGCTGCAAAACTTTACGCACACAACACACACACACATACACACACATTATATGGCATTTACAAGCTGACAACTTGATTTGCTCTGCCTGTGGATTTATGAACGCAGCCTTCGTCATAGTACTAATTCCACCTGTAATGCTATTCAGCCGTTCCCATCTCTGCTTCCACGCTGCTGCAGATTCTCCCTTTCTGTTTCGAGTGTCCAGGTGATGTATGGCTCTTTAACATCTCCCTCAACAATTCAATTTAAGATAAAACTGCACTGCTGTTTGAGTAATACTCTCAAAAGCACAACAGCAGAGAGAGGAAGCACCTCCACTGACACCTGCAGAAATATGGCCAGGGCTAATGCTAGCTCTCCTGGCAGGCAGCGCAGTGATAACGGTGGCTGGTAGCGATGTAGACTGTGGCTGTAAGCAAGAAGGGTTAATTAACAACACTGGGAGCTCAAGATGAGGCAGTTTCTCCCCATTAGGGCAGGATGTAATGACAAATGAGCTGAGAAATTCCAGACTACAGAAGGCAGCTTTACAGACTTGCTCATATACACCATATTAGATAGAGGCAGAGAGCAATTAAAAAGAGGAAGATAAGGAAACTTGAAAAGTAAAAAGAAAAGTGTTGGAAAAGGGTACGCTTTTTTGGAATATTTTTTAATGTGAAGATACACTTAGAGAATCCTTTTAAAATAGATAATTAGAGGACAAAACAGCTACTTTTAGATGATACCAACATCACAGGTTGGCAGCTGAAATTTCATGTCCATACAAACGAGGATAAAATAAAAGACGGGGCTTTATTCCCATGGTCCTGCACCAGGGAACCACATTTCAGTTCAACAACAGTCTGAAAACAGAGAACAAGTCAAGTATTCCCAATAATTCAGCCATACTAAGTAATAACTGGATAGAAGAGGGATGCAGAAAAAGGACAGATGAGTGCTTGAAACCATTGTGGACTGGCCTGATAAAATGGTGGGGTACTACATTATCCAGTCAAGGACATACAGTCGCTTTGCCCCGCATTCACTGCAGTAAAAACCAAGACACCCCACTTCAGTCGCCAAGTAAAGTTGCAATGTGACTTTTCTACGAGTAAGGATTCACGATATGATTAATGCACTCATCGGGGTTTTAGGATGTAACATCTGCAGGGTCAACAACAAGCTGTCCCACTATACGAACATCAAGTAAAGTCATTTGTAGTAAAACAGTCAAAGACCATGAAATAGCCCTGGGAAAAAAAAGTGTTGTTTGAAGCAGAGAAATGTTTTCGATTTGGTTATTTATGTTGGCATTTAGAGGCCATTACCACAGCATGCAACATCAGCATGTGCTTTCTGGAGCGTTCAAGCCCAGCTCTGATCCTGATAACACTGCGACAAAGAACCAGCAACATCTTCAGTTTCAAACACACGCTTCCAGAAGCTCTTTTCTGTGAAGGACACCCTGTCTGCAGAACACACACACACACACACACACACACACACAAAGGGCTGTACCAGTCCCAGTGAATTACACTCAGCAATCACAATTGCCATTAATGTTAAGTTCCAGTTTAACCATCAATTACCTCAGTGAATATCAGCCAATGAACACTTAATTCCAGCAAAGACACATGCAAACAACTCACTATAATGCCTCATCTTAGTCACAACAAAACACTGATCATATAAATAGTTTAAAACATGTTATATGTCATGAACAAAACTTCATGATGAAAACAATTTTGAGAGTTTTTGTAGAAGGTTACAAATGTATCACCCATATGATACTGAATAACTTTTAAATGTATGATAATGTATACTAATAGCATCTATAGGCTACTTTTCTAGTCTTTTTTTATTTTTCAAACATGAAATTCTATAAAATGCACAACTCTAACTTATTGTACCAAAAGCAAAAAGCAACTAATTGAAAATAAGAAACAAAAACTCCTTTGAAAACAGGGATAGTTGCTGCAATAAAATAGTCAAAAGAAACCTGCGGTCGTCTTTTCTTTCTGCTCATCGGCAGTTTTTTTAGGGAATCTACTTTGTGTGAAGCAGCACTGAATCCGTGGCAGTTACTGTAGGTGATGATAAAACTGCATTACGAGCTATCTTGCTGAAAACTGATAAGCACGCGTCTTAATCGGGACTTATGATTTGCTCTGAGCAGAAAGTTGCGTTCAAATCGGGACGGAGATCAACTTTCTATCGGCTCTTTCTGCAGCAGATCCCTGCGGAGCACTATACAGTCATCCTGAACCCGGAGGAAGGCAGCAGCTTCAGCAGCAGCAGCAGCAGCAGCAAACTCAGGTACTCACAGATGCAGAGACGCTCCGACAAATCCTCCAGCGATTGACAGCCAGGAGAGAGAGAGAAAAAGAGGGAGACAGTCAGCTAATTGTTGGATGTCGCAGTTATCTCAAGGGTTTTCCCACTTATCCCTTTTACACAACTTCCAAAAGATTTGCTTTATGAAATAACTTGTGCGATATTTGAGCCAATCACCGGACAGCCTGCGATATATTTAAACACATAACCAATAACAGGGCTGGGAGCCAGTGGGTGGGCGTGTCCCCAGGTGTTCATCATGATGTGGCAGTGGGGCGCAGCTGGGATGGAGATACGGCGCTTCCTCGGTTCAGTTGGGATGCTCTGACTCCCGTCCCAGTAACAGTTAATAATGACTTTAATTCACCATGTATCTTATTTTTCTTGGCACAAGTTGATTAATCCAGATTTCCCCCCCAAAGTTTTTTAAAAAACAAGAATAAGGAATAATAGGTGGCTTGAATAAAATCTGAGCAATATGTCAGAGGTGTAAGAAATACTGTATACAATTTTAGAAGTAAATTATTTCTGTGGGCTTCTCACTACAACTTCCGGTCAAAACTCATCAAGGTTTTTTGGGGTAAAATCTTCATACATGTGCAGTTGTGTGGTCTAAACCTGGTTTTAGGGGGGCTCTGACATGAAAATATTTGGCAGCCTATCATCAATAATAGTCAGGTAGTCACTCTGGCCCCACCCTACAAACACTGCAGTTTATTAACAAAGCATTATTTTCGTCCACAAAAAGTCAAATTTTCAATTATAATATGTTATATAATATTCTTATTTATATATAGACAAAAAGGACTTATTGGCCCTTTGTATCAATCACCTGACTGAAGCAAAGGACACAATTAAAGTAATTAAATACACACTTACAAATGAAACTGTGGTTTCTTAAATTGCCTCTTTGACGTTATATAAGAAGAACCAGAGGAGGACCTCTTTGAGGAATAAAAGGAATAAAGCAACAGCATCACATTTGCATAGAGCAGAGTTACAAGCATCAATAGCAATGATCCTCAAAAATAATAAATAATATGATATGAGCAAAAAGTTAGTGTTCTGTCTCACAGTTGCAAATGTGTGTGTGTGTGTGTGTGTGTGTGTGTGTGTGTGTGTGTGTGTGTGAGTGAGAGAGAGAGTTTGCAGGTTTACTGCTGCCAGATGTATAATTCTTATGTCATGCTCCATCGAGTCCAGCCTCCCAGAGACCCCCCAATGAAATGAGTTGTGTGTGTGCATGTGTGTGTGGTTGCGCACAGCCTGGTGAAATGAGATGTTCACATCCCAAGGACGTCTCCCACCATAATTTAAACTCACTGGTGCTGGAAGACTTCAAACTGAAAGTGCTGAAGTCATAAACCAGTGCACTTCTGTCTTTACTGTTATTGTCTGTGATCTACTGGTCTAAATCAGCAGGCAGGTGGCTGTGACTCAAACAATGTAAATACGAGGACAGAAATGTTAAGCCTTTCTGTTCTGTGATTACTGCATATTGGCTCCAGGCTGTAAAATTAAGTTAAAGACCCAAAGTCAACACTGCTTTTACTTATTTTGATTGCCCTTGTTGTTGCTGCTTATCTGCCCCATTTGATTTACAGGTTGCAGAGTTCTCATGACACGATCACAAAATGTGAGGAGCTAGAGAAAGAGAAAATCCTCCAGGTTTGACGTACTGTGGCGCACGATACCTTCAGCTATTTACTCCCTGATCTACAGTCTCTCGCAGCCGAGACCAGAGTGTTTTTATTTATGGGGGGACAAAGAGACATCTATCAGCACTCAGCTGAAGCCAGTAACAGTGTATAGTGTGACTTTGAGACTGAGAGTGAATTGTATTCCTTCCCCTGGGGCACACTGGGACAAATCCCAGACAAGAAGTTGTTGTTTGTGTCTCCATCAGACTACACACACTCATCCAGCGCTTCTCACCATCTTACTTCAGCCTCACTTGTCGCCAAGGGCGTGCCCCCCCTTAGACGCAATGATCTTAAAATAGAGCTTCTTTAAGTGAAGATGAGGAATGTAGAAAGCTCAAGGGAAGAATGGGGAAGGGAGGGGTTTTTACTACAGCATGAAGAAATGTCCCCTTTCCTCTTTAAGGGCTGTTGAAAGATGTATGGTGCTACAGCATCATGATGAATCCCCTCCGCAGAGGATAGGAGAACACTTCTCATATCATTAAGCTTTAGTAATGGTCCCAACGCCACGTCCCCCCTGGCAGGATTGCCTGGCGTTCACTCCTCTGGCTAATAGGCCTGCTGGCTACCTACAGATTCCCGCTGCTGCTGCTGCTGCTGCTGCAGGGATACCTCAGATACCGCTGAGGAAGAGTCAGCCTCCTGGAGCAATGTTTAGTGAAGCTGCTAGATCCAGAATGTATTCTCATCAATTTAATATTATACGTGAAGCTTTAATTCCTCATACACAAAAAAATGCAGTTGTAGTTATTTTAAGAATATATACTTCTATACTCTCACTAAATTAAAGCACATATTTTACAGTCATAATGAGCAGCTCAAGCACTTGGTTGACAGAATAACAACATTTACAATAATAATAAACAATAAACCTTCTAGATACAATAATTAACAATGTATTAAAATAGTATTACAGCAATTTAGTGTTGCAAGTTTGGGGGCTCTCAAGAGAAAAAAGAGTGGTCATAATTTATGTAGCAAAGGCAGAGATATCATGACTTTTAGTCTCTAGAGTGGGTCAAGTTCTTAAAACCCTAGATCCTACACTTCCCGTAATGCAACTTGATACCATATGCTGATAGATGCTCCCGGCCTGGTTAACACCCATATCGTTCAAATTCCACGTCCCCACTTTGTGACGCAGGCTTTCTGTTAAAAATGTGCGGTCTCCCTCCAGAGTTAGTCCTTCCAGAGCTGCAGACATTGTTTCCACAGGCTGAGTAGAGCGTACTGTGACTTTCATCTTTATTGTACCACGAGAAATTTGTTATCAAAGCTTTCAAATGTTTGTGTCTCACACGAAAACCATGAAAATGCATGCAATACAGTGGACATGTGCTCATATATACACATACACATCCCTAGCTATCCCCATATGTGCTTACATACATATGAATGCACACACATACATATATACACACATCTATACCTGGTGAGGTATCTTATTAAGGGCTCTTTAGCAGAAGGGACAAAACCTCTGCATTTTAGAGTTCTGCATCTGTGGAATGTTACATGTGAAATCGGTGGAGCGTCCCGTTAAATGTAACCAAAGCTCCTTATAGTAAGCACTTTAAGAAGTGGTATTCCTCTCTCTAGCTATTGAGGTTGGCAGGTTGAAAAATATTCAGGAGGAAAATAGATTGCGTGAGCTGTGGGAGAAGTGGAAAGTGAATCCTATTTTCTGTTGTATGAAGTCTCAACTGAAGTCTACTTTGTCTCAAATTTTGATGGTTATAATTATGCTTTATTAGTAATTGAGTTTTTGTTGAAAATCTGGTTATGTATGTTTTTGATATGCTTGAATTGATAACCTATTGTTGTTCATGCATTCTTGCCATTGTTGCATGACACAATAATGATAATTATAACTTAAAACTAAACTGCAACTTTTTAATCACATATACATTTTTTTCCCAGAAAACATAGTGGGTTTTTTTGCAGTTGAACAGTTTATCTCTTGTTGTTTACCCTCCGACTGTTTTTTAATTCTCGGTTTCATCTCATGCTCAGAATACACATTTGATTTTCTGTGTGGATGAGCTCCAGCTCCGGTCTTTGAACCTGTGCACCGGGACTACTCTGCTGTACTTTAGCCTCCAGGATTTGAGCACATGTTACTGCATGTGTAGGTGTGACTGCACTTATGTTTTTCCCCAGCACACACACACATACTCACATGCTGGGATATAGGTTTAGCCAACAGGATCCTTCATAGATCAGCCTCCCCTGACAGCTCTCTCAAATGTCCTTGGCAGCCCCCCAACCCTCAGCTCTCTGTTCCTGCACCTTTTTCTCTCTGGCCGAGCCTCTGATGGATGCTGCCATATTTCTCTGCCTCTCTCCTCTGGAAAGCTCCCATAACCAGTGGGCCCTGTAATGCATGACACAATCTGTATATATCCCATTAAGTGTCACTTTGTGAATGAACCTGTTTCTCCACATGCAGTTCGCCTCGCAGAATGACATGCAGAGGCTAGAGGCTGGAAGCTGACCAGCTCCTTTAAAGTCAAGATAAATGTCTCTTGGACCCCGAGTTAGCCTTGTAGCCATTCGTACAGCTAGTGTTTTTTTTTATTGTGAAAACTGTTCACTAACACTGACTTCATATTTGAATTTATTTAGAGGCTGATAATTATTTACATGATCTGCTTTTGTAATTTTGCAATTTCACCAAGTGTCAGTTTTCCTTTTCCTAACGCAACAACAAAAAGAATTACACATGAAAAACGGTGTGTGTTTTCTCCTCACCCTCCGCAGTAATATTTGGGGTTTTTTTTTACATCATGAGGTTTTGTACACACTCTCTGTGTTGCTATCAATCATATTTTTAATTTAATGTATGAATATGTGATTTATGTTGCTCAGGCAGAAGATATAAATCTATTTTGTGGAGAGGGGGTGGGGGGAGGGATAAGAGCGCTGATGTTCCCTTATTGATTGGCTGGCTTAATAGTGTTTGTTCTTTATAGCTGATCTCAGGAAATAAAGCAAATAAATAGTTGAGGATGAGTTCAGTCAATGCGATGCTCACGAGGACAGGAGAGGGAGAGACAGAGTGAGGAGGAAAGAACAGGAATAGAAAGCAAAAGAAAAAGAATATTACAGCAGGAAGAACGATTGATAGGCAGAGTCATCATGAAATATAAAGGATAAATACTCTTGTATGCATATTGTCAAATTTGAGGTGATACAGACAGTTAATTCAATTAATCTACACAGAGAGAATTAATTACTAGAACTTTTCCCTTTGAGTTTAACTGTGAAATCAGGGCACAAGTCACATGATGTTTTCATCACTTTTTGATGACGCTGGGTTAGAACTGAAGGCTGATATTGTCCTGGTGACTGCATTGAGCTATAATACACGTTGCTTCCAGGTATGGCTGTCCTTTGTTCAAAATGCTAACCTTTATTGACATCCTACCATAATGTCATAAGTGACAGAACATGATGTTTCTTTGTAAACCCAGAAGCCACATGGTTAGACGTCAGTTGTGATTCATATCTTTTCTGCTAATGTAGAGTGTCAGGCCATTATTTGCTCTAAGACTGTTTTATAATTCTCAGAGGATTTGTCAAATTGATTTGAAAACCAAACAGTGCTTATTGCCCAGCACCAGGCTTCTTGGAGGAGTGATGAATGAAATTTGTCTTGACATGTCAAGTCAGGGGTATGGAAAGAAATGACTTCACCATGTTAAATAAATGTGTTAAAGTCAACCGGGCCTGAATTTAAGCTCAGATTTCACAGTTTATCATAGGAACAAATAATTTTTACATTTCTCTGGAGCATAGATCCTGCATGAGCTTTCTGTCTCCAAACCTTAGTCATAACATATGGAAGAAAACACTAAAAAGACCTCAGAACAGTGGCTTCAGCTTCTTCCAACTTGGTCCACACTGAGAGGAGGTGAGGAGCGCATAAATCCAGCCCATTAGCCCTGAGGTCTCCTGATGACAGTTCCCGCCCCGTGGCTGATGTAAACCAAACTTCCTGTTCGGAGATGAAGAAGCCTGTCAAGCAGCTGCAGCCACCTCGACCCCTGCCACCCTCCCTCGGTGATGCTCTGGCATTAATAGCAAATCGATTCTGAATGAGGGACAACGGAAACAAGTGAGAAACAAAAGGATGCGTCCATCTCCTGTGGAGGGATGTGCAGAGGCAAAGATGCTGGAAGGCAAGCTGGTTAAAGGTATTTTAAAAACATGAAAACATTTCTCCTGACACCCCCGTCTTCTCTCTTTAGCTCTATGTCATTTGCTATAAGATAAATAGCAATTGCTGCTGTGGACAACGCAAGACAGATAGCAAAGTGAAAGTGGAGAAAGAAAGAGAGCTGCAGGTTTCATATTGTGCTTGTTGCTTTCCAACAAGACTGCAACCATCAAGCCATGTGGCATGTAAAACTGACCATAACATAACTTCAGAATGCAGGAAGCACATCTTTACTGCACCTTTCTAACAAACATGCACTCTTTTCTACAACACTCTTTCTTCTCTGCTTCTTATGAGTTTTCTCCTAAACCTCTTTTTACATAATTATTGTGTTTTTCATCACTGGAGGTCTTGCCATTTGACCAATGTCTCCCGGTCTACAGGCTTCTCCAAATGACCTGGTGATAGGAGTAATGAGCACTTTTTCATCTCATCATGGCTAATAGTGTATCGATCTCAGCCTGGAAGAAATGACTACATCATCTCCTTAGTTGGTCTGTGTCATCATGAACAACCCTGACTTGCTAGGCTACGTTACAGACATTTAGTACTAAATGCTACACAAAATCTTTCAACCTTTTGATGTAATATGGGATATTGGCAGCATGCACTAATAACAAATGTCTTTCAAGGCACCAATCTGTTTCTACCGATTTGGTCCATGGTCATATGAGGTCAACTTGTCCCAGTACGTGAGTTCTCATGTTTTGTTGAATTGAAATGTGTTTGAGGGCTTGGTTAAACAACGCTTGGACATATATGTCTTGTGTTCTGTCGTCTGTAGCTGTTAAAAAATGCAGTAAAACTGTCCTTGCATGGACGGCCATCACTGCCAGCCTCAGTCAAGCACTATCCCTCCTCCTGTGTTTCTGCTGCTGTCTTCTCGGCAAGATAATCAGCCATTCTCCTGCAAGGTAATTCCTGCTCAGGAGTGCATGTGGCCGACTCTGCGGAAATTCGTTTTTTGGTTTAATTTCAGGCCTATTGATCGTGGAGCGCTTTACGGCTGCATGACATCCATAATCACAACAATGGTGTGACAGCGGAGATAAATAATGTGGCAAAGGCGCGGAGAGAAGGAGGGATGTGGGGATGAAAGGGACGCAGAATTGAAAAAAAGGAAGAGCCAGGTTCCATCTCTTACTGCTTTCTGTATTAATTACTGAACCCCCACCCTATTACACCCTCCCAACCCCAACCCCGTCACCTGATTGATCTCCCCTCAGAGAGGCCATAAATTAGTTTTCTTCCCAAACTTATCTGAAATCTGTTTGTTTAAGCATCCATTAAAGGATAGGAGTCAGTGCTCTACAGTAATTACCAAAGCTACTGTAATATCTATAATTATTATGATTAGTGGAGCAGAATTAAGTCACTGCTACAGAAACCGCAAGGGGCCAAAGCCACAGCATGATTATGAGGCTTTGCATATACTAATGCTGTAGTCGAATGCAAGCCGGAGCGATGTTGCTGAAATGAATGCAAGTTGATTCAGGCAACAGCTGATGCATACTGAAGAGCTAAAATTATCAGACCAAACATTTAAATTGTAAACTTAGGAGCATGAAATGAATTTGTCCTGCCACTGGCTATTTGTTTTAAAATTAGATATGTTCACATTATTTTACACTTTTTATAGATATTTGTAGAACTATGCATACATTCCCGGCACACTATTGAGTCATTTTCTCCTCAGTAAGCAAAAATGCCTATTTCAGAGACAGCGAGGGCCAGTGCGGTCAGTGTTTGTGTGGGCAGAAAATTTAAGAGAGTCCAGAGAGCTGGTTTAGGCCGGCAGCAGAGGCCACAGCAGGTCTTCCGCCTCAACTAGGTGTGTACACATAGCTGTGTTTATGTATAACTTCACCACAACTTGGCTCAATTTTACCTGCCCACAGCTCAGGAACAGCTTTAAAGCTACATTATATATGTATATATCATATAATGAGAAGTCCAAAATGTGACCTTTGGTAGTGTACATGTAGTTAAATGATAATGGTGTCTAGTAAACAGTGGTGCCGGTGGTGCAGCAGTGCATAAAGCATGCCTCTTCTTGTTGTTGGGAGTCTGAGGGGGCTGACAGCACCCGCTCATAAAATGTCTCAAGTCAGAAAGGCGATAAGAATGCAGAGTTAATGCGGCTTGGCACACAGTTTTATTTGTGCGGAGGCAGAGAAGTCCCGCTCTTCTCCCCCTTCTGGAGAGGCGTAGAGCGGAGTGGATACTGTTACAGGACGGGAAGCAGTGGGGCGATGGAGGATGCTTAGCTGAGACAGAACAAGTAGGCGGGAGTATGATGCAGGACTGAATCGATGTATGACTGGCTGGCTGGTCAAAATTACAATATTATATTATCGCCTTTTACTGGACATCATTTGTTTTACAAAAGAAATTGTCATTACAAAATTAACAAAATGGGTAATTGAAGTTATTTGATGTAAAGCAAAACAGTGGAATACAGTTAATTGCCTGAAACACCAGTTTGAATATTGCCACATCATAATATATACATGTATCCAAAAAATACTCCTAAACACATTACTCCTGAACTTTTGGAAAGTACTACTAGCTACAACTAGCAGGGACCTTTTGGGGGGTAGAACAATCGTCCAGGAACTAAATTTGGACCCTGGTTCCTGCAGTAGAAATGTAGGTAAAGTTCGTCAAAAGGTTCTTCTCCTGGGGAAGTTCCTGGAGTGGAAACAGGGCTTTTGAAAAGTGTGGGCATTTACCTGACAGGGAGGGTCTAATGAAAGATATTGCATTATGGGAAATGTAGGATCTGACTCATACTAGGGACCAACAGTAAGGATATCTTGGTCTCTGCTGTATCCATTTTGACCATTTTAAAAAAAAAATCTGTCCATTGCAAGTCCCCAAATATTATAGAATGTGGAGTACCCCTTTGAAACTGTGATACTGATTTCAAAAATGTTGCCCAACCCCTGTACATACCAATGTCCTACTGCGCTTGACATGACAGTGCGGGATAGTTACAGAATCACTTCTATGCAGAGCTCTTATTGGTGTAATGCAACAACAAAAAGCAGCTACAGAGCAAATTACTGTTCATAAGAATTGACATTCACTTTCAGTTGCATGTAGTCTGTAAAAATCTCATCACTTGCTTTCTTTATCCCGAGCCGCAGGGATTCTCTGCTGCTATACACGCATACATAATGAGACAAGGCTTGGTAACAAAACAGTTTCTTGTTGGTGTTGGGGATGAGCGCCACTGGGAGTGAATTGTACTACAAGGCTCCACACCAGTGATCAGCTATAGCTATTTGTATGTGAGTCAACACCCGGCCTGCTGTCTTTTTAGGGAGGGCCAGTGACCCTATCATGGACACAACCTGTTAAGAGAAGCAGCCTTTTCTTATCTGCATGCCCTTGGAGTACGCGCCCATTGATATGCCACCTTGACTCTATCTTCATGCCAAGATGCTTCCAATTATGCGAGCCGCTGGAGTGAGGCAGAGCGTGGGTTTCTGTACGAGGAAAACTGGTCCATGGGTAATGTGATCGTGCTGCTGCCACTTCCCCACAGGGATAGTTTCCACTCATGGAGGGGGGGGATTAAAAGAACAGCCCTTTCTCTACTCAACACTTCCCAGTTCACCACTTTCCCCACAGTCTCATGACCCCATAAGATAAACTGATCTATTTAGTGAATCTATTACATCCGGCAGTTCAATACATCATACGTGGGGATTTTTGCTGTGACATCAGTTCCTGTGTTATCAGTCCTTCTTTAGGTGCCTCATTTTAGGCAGCCTGATGTCACCAGACAGCCGGGCGGAGGTGACGGCACAGTCAGGGTAGCCCTGTGACTGACAGGCAGGCTGTCACTCAGCTGAAGTGACAAGCTCAGTGTTGGACAGCCACCGGGAAAGTGGGAGATGGGAGAAGACTGTTTATAGCTAGTGGAAGCTTCTTCACCTACCAGGATGTTTGTGTCAAACACTATTCTGTTCTTGTCAATGTCTATTTTCCTGTCAGGCTTCCAGAAATCTTTCTGTGTTTGCTCTGTTATCTTGCACTTTTCTGCGCCAACTGTGGACAATTTATACCAGAAAAGGATCTGCACATTGATTTAAATCTCTTTTAGTGAGGAAATGTTCTTCTTGTCACTTTTTTTCAATTTCAAGTTCTCATTCATATTCCATTTATTTGGTTTCCCTCACTTCCAGAAGAGGGCAGCACTTCTTTACTAAATGTTATTGTAACTTCTGCCATATATAGTACAGTATTCCTGCATTTAAAGCTCTGCTGTGTAATTTATTGAGGAGAAGTATGCAGACAGAGGTCATCATCTTGACTTTTTCTCAGTCCAGAAGATGCTGGTCATTCCCTGCATGCTTCTCATCCCTTTAATCTCATCTTCACTATTCTGAAAAGGAAGCTTTTTAGACTAAAACATAGCTTGCCATATACACTGTGATTTACAAAAAATGCACAATACAATTTACAGCAGACTTTAGTCACTTCCACTTGTACTGCCTTTCACCCTTCTTCTCTTTTTCTCTCTCCCCTTCTCTCTCAAGTCGCCTCACTCTTTCATTTCCCCCCTCTCCGTCTTTGCTTCTGCTCCACCCTATAATCACGCCGGTTCATGGCTCTCATTTGGAGTGGTATATATAGCAGTAATTGTCAGGGTGCAGTACGGAGACTGGGCAGAGCATGTATACTCTCTCACAGGGCTGTTTTGCAATAAATCTCATAGTGGAGAGGATTGGGGGGGTATGTACGTGCGCAAGCACATGCACATACACAAAGACACAATACAGTAAGCACATAGAGTAACAGATTTTACAAGCACCTAAGAAAAAGCATTAATTTGCAAGCGTTCTCTTTGCTTCTGTAAGACATTATACAGTATCTCACTGCCTATTCATTTACTCTCTCAATGGGCCAGACATGGAAATTGAATGTGTACGCATAATGTGTTTTTCACTCAACAGGATGGGACAATTATGCAAATGCTTTCATTTCTCAGGAAAGCATCTCCTTATCAGTAAATATGAACAATCCCAGGTGATGAGTTAGGGCCTGTACGTCAGGTGGTCTGCTTATGATCCATGAGCACATGGGAACACACTCACATACTGTACATATACAAAATAGGTAAATCAATTATAAGTGGAAGAAACACTAATGAGCATTAGATTATAGCCTACAGTAGCAGCTCATCACCCCGAACGTGATGAAAAGCAAGTCATCATGAAGGCAGCACAAAACCAGACAGTTCCTATTATCAAATCTGCCACGTGGCTTTCAGCGAAGACATTCCTGCTCAGTAATCTGAAGTTTGATCACAAAAATCCATCGTCATGTCTGTCTGACTTATAAACTATGGAACACTGCTTCCAAAAGAGAAAACCTGTAATGCAGTCCAGTTATTTGTATGTGTGTGTGTGTGTGTGTGTGTGACGGGGTGGGAAGTCCTTGTAGCTTGTATGGACAGGTGTGTCATTCAGAAAGCGCACACAGTCTCCATTGTAGAGCCGCCTGTGGTCCCCATCGGGTCAGGATGGAGTGGCAAGGGGGCCTCCTGAATAAAAACACGTGCTGCAAACAGGAAGTGGGCCTGTAAGGATAAAACGAGAACTGCGTGGCCGAATGTTTATGAATGGAGTTTGGTCATATTTGCTCAACTCTTTTTTTTTACCTCATATCGCTTTCTTTCTCCGATTCTGATTCATTTTGATGGAGTGATTCAGGGTTTAACTTTGGATGTAGGTCCACGCTGCACAAGAAATGAGCCTTCCTGGAGATGTAATCAAGTTCTGACTTACAAAGTCATATTCTCTTAAAGCAAGTTCCAGACACTAGTATCTAGTGTCTGCCAGCATGATGAGATAATTTAAGCTCTTTCCAAGGTAGTGACATGTTTCCAGAGAACAAGTGAAACTACACAGGAGCAGGAGGAGCAAGTGGATTTATCTCTAACTAGCATTTTCAAAGTTTAAAAAGTTCAACAGAATAAAAAGAAAAGATGTTAAGACCTAATATAAGTCAATATAATCTATACTTGATTACAGTATGTGTGCACTTACATGTGTGTTTATAGGAATATAGTATGATGAAAGTGCATGAAAGGATGCTGAATGTGTGTGAGTACACTGTGAACCCAGGTGCTCTGCTTTCAAGTATTCCTTTCCTGTTTGCGCAGCAGCTGTTTCATCCCAGCAAGTGACCACTTCACAGCTCCGCTGTTTTCTTTCTGGGTGGACTTGTCAGCTGTGATCAAATCAGACTTTTGTTAAGAGTAAATTTCCTTTCCAGACATAGCTGATTACTCCACCCACTTCTACCAGATTTGATATGCTTGAATTTAGTCATTAATTCCTAGACACTTTTGTGTATTTTTGTTACTGAAATAGTGAGGTGATTTCTCGATTCCCGTGAGGGGCAGTATTTGCAAAGGATTAAATAACAGAAAATCTAACAGCTTGAAAGGGTTGTCTTTGGGCAGCCTAGTCATTTTAGGGGAAACGTAAAATCAAGTTCCAGTATTCCACCGGCCTTTAAGTGTCTAAAACCCAAGAAACCAGAGTGCTTGAGTAACAGATTGGACAGATAAGACCTGTCTTCAGCTGGAAAGAAAATGCTACATATGATATAGCAACTACTGTCTTCTTGATGCAGAAAAAACATAAAGTTCGAGCCACTTTCTCATCAACAAATATTCTGCAGCGTCATGCATTAACAGCAAGAAGGAGACAGGAAGCAGAGGACAGCTTAGTATGTGATGAAGTTTTATTGATTCACAGTAATGATGAATGAATGGATTGTGATTTGTTCTTTAATTGAAATTTGCTTCTGAGTCAACCAGTGTTTATCCACAGTTATCCTAACTTCCCTCAACGAAAAAGGTAACAAAGCTTATCACTTTCATACCTTACATTTTTACCTACATGTGGGTACAGATTACCTTTAGCTAAAAGCAATCTAAATCACATCAAATGAAACCTTATTTTTAGGTCAAAGTCCCTGAGAGCACAGCTTTCTATGAATGTGATTGGAGACAAGCACCACGTAGCTCACACTCTCAGCTTTAAAGACAAAATAAAAGCATAACTGGCCATGGAAAACAATGTCCCAGTGCTATGCCTATAGCATGGGTACAAATACAGTAATATAAGGAGTGGTGAATGTGAACCAACTTAAGTTATGGAATGGCATATAATTTTAAATAACACACAGAACAGACCATGGTAATATGTCAATAGAAACTGTACAGAAGCACAAAACAACAGAAAAGCATACCAGCGAACACTGATTTTAGACGTTCAGGTCTATCTTCTAACATTTGTATCTCCAACAGTTTGTAGTATTTAGTGTTTTTCCAGGTGTGCATGATTATAAAAGATTATTCTAAAAAGCTTCCTTCCAAGCCTTCTTCGTGGAGTCAAAATCATGAAGGCCCAGTGTGGATCGCGACAATCTGCTAAAGAAATTAATTAAGTCTACAGTTTTATGAGTCTTTATGAGTGACGTGTCCTTTCCACAACGAGTCCTGGAAACTGTTCATTAGAAAACCGTCTTAACAGGTTTAACCACTAAGACAATAAGCCAAACACATTAACAACACATTACAAACACATTACTGGGGTAAAACAACATGATTAACACAAGTTCCATGTTGTAAAGAAAATGGAGTTGCATCATTGCTTGGTGCGGAGCTAAAAAGTCAGCAAAGAAAGTGTAGAAAGATACAGTATATTTTAGCAGGCCCACCTTCAGTAAAAATAAGGCAACTGTTTACTGTGTTGAATGGCATGAATTGGGGAGTTTATTTTTTCTCCCAGACAAACATGTTGTTCTTGGGGAGCTGCAAATGCCAGCTTGTGGTCTCTGTATGGCTGCCTACAAAAAGGCAGTTCTGGTAGTAAAAACTGTGTGTCTGTATAAGTCTTTCTCCAAACTTCATCCCTTTCTCTCTTCCTGTCTTACTTTCTAATTCTTTCTGTCAATCACCGTCTCCCTCACTAAATCTCTCAGAAACTCCGAATCTTTCTTGTAGTTTGTGTAAAGATGGAAATCCAGATTCTTGCTCTTTCAATTCCTCAAGTAACCGTTCCATAGTGTTACTTCTTAAAGCACATGCTATAGCCCTAACCTTAAACGTAACCTTAAGTCTAACCCAAACAGACGTAATTAAAAGGCTTTTTATATGCTCTCAAAACCCAGCCTGCCTGCCTACCACAATACTGCGGTTTTGTCAAGCCGGTTTTCCCTCCCATCAAATGGGATGGAAGAGAAAAACTGTACAGTTACAGTTGTTTTAATAACTAAACTAAATCATCAATTATTTATCTGCATCATGGGAACGTTCTAATACTATGTCCTGTAACTAATGTATGAAACCATTTATTATGTAAAAAAACCCAAAAAATATTCAGTATTGTTAATCAAATGCTAGCTAACAAACTCTTTACTGAGCATGCTGTGTATGTGTGAAGTCCATGAATAAATAAAGTTACCCCATAAATAGTACATTGTATATGAAAACTAAACACAAACCTTATATTTCACTTTCTGAAATGTAAAACACAATAAAGTATTTTTTAGATACCCTAAAACACCCTAAAAAGTCAATTTGATGGCTGATTTAAAAAAAAGTATGGGGGCAAAACTGGAATACTGATGTTTAGAAGATAAAGTGCTTTGTTCCATGAAAATCATTTGACCTCTTCTTACCTACTCTAGATGAGAAGCAAAACTTTGTAGCATGACTACTCTTTTATAAAACAATGATTTTGCTAAAACCAAAGCAATAGTAAAATACCTAATAAACTGTAAAAGAAAACCTGCCAAAACTCATTGTACAACACTGTTCACCTGAAAAGTAGTGAGGTTAATATAACGACATACAGTATTGTTAAAGAGCACCAATATTGAAGTAATGTAAAAGCGCAACTTAGGAATTTGGGTAAAATAATGCCAACAGAGCCAATTATAGTACTTTTTGCTACATGTGACAGAAATTGCACAAATTCACAATATTCTTTCTTCTCTCAGATTTTCATATATTGTATCTTGGGAATGAGATTACCCAACAGCACCGGCTTCCCTGTCTTTGTGACAGATTAGTTATAGCGACATTAACATTACATGCGTATACGTTTTGAATAACTAACTTAAGTTACTAATCCTCCACAGTCACAAAAATCTGTATAGTTTGAATCAATATCCTCTATCTTAATCTTCTTACTTAACTAGAGTAAAAAACATGTCGAGCCATCTGGCACCTGTTCCACTCTTGTTGTCAATGGAGTCTCTGCAATGGTTGCTGCTGTGATATGATGCACTTATGAATAATTTATCCACATCTGCCACGAAGATGAACAGGCGCCATTTTGTGTGTTCTTTGTTATTGTGGGTCCTAAGGTCCCAAGGGCCTGGGGCCATCAACCTCAGCCCACCCTGAGTAGTCTCTGGGCCCCACTGGAAGGCCTTCGTACTGGGCTACACAAAGTTGTTGGTGATTTGCCTCTGGTGCTCAAACAGGTCTTCAGTCTCTGCACTGTATGCATCACCTATAGGAGAAAAAAGAATGTAACCATCAGTGACAGAGGAGGGGAGAAATTAAGATGAAGTGAGGAAGAGGTTCTCACCTGCATGACACGCATACATGTAAGCTCTGTGGCCATCATATTTGCACCGACATCTCATGACGTTGTTCAAAAAGTCAGACTCAGCCATGTCCATTGAGGGGTTGACTTCCACCTGCAAAATGGCACACATCATATGCAGCCTCTGTTGACAATAAGCCCTGATTCAATATCACAACAGCAGATGTTTCTGACCTTGTATGACTTGCAGCTGCGAATTTCATCATTGTGAAAAACATTTATTAGGAAACATGGAGAGTTTATCACTTTGTTGTTGTCACTTTCATCTAGTACTGTATCTCCGGCCGGCCAGGCACATGGTCAAACAAGGAATAAGACTCCTCTCTCTACACACTGAGAAAGCCATTTCAATAAAGAGCAGTTGGATGTAAAACTGTTATTAAACAGCACTCGTGGTTGGTATTGTTTTTATAGTCAATCCCTTTCTCATCTATAAAAAGCTGGATGACTTTTCCATACAGTATTCCTATTTGGAAAGATAAATACACTATACAGTACACTACTTTCTCATGGACTTAACATTGGAATGATGTTCACTGGGTAGTCTGCAGCTAAGCATATGGACTGAATAACATGTGGCAGTAAAACACTCACTTTTACCATGTGTTATGCAAAGCACGAAGCATACTGGTAGATCTTAAAGGAAAGCCCATCGTAAAATACTTTATAACTTGTATGAAAACATGTAACAAAGACACTTCTGCCCACACAAAACATGATAACTAGCTGCATAAGAGGTTATGCAACTTTAGTTCATGGAATGTGGTTATACCAAGGTGTAGCCCCCAGCTCCTGCAGAGGAGAAATCTGCTCTCATACCAATGTAGGTATGCAATAAAAAGGACAGAATTAGCCAGAAATTGAAGTCTGTTGCAATGGAGTAGTTATGCATTGGCGTGTTTATATGTCTGAAATCTGTCTTATTCTGAGTGCTGCATACACTGTACTAATAGTCTGTCATTTGCAGAGCAGCTCTATAACTGCTGATACAACCATTCTCTTAATCTGGTCTGGTGATAATACTGAGAAGCCATTTACTCTAATAGCTGCTCTGTACACTGCTACACCCACTTTAAGTACATGTTACAAACAGCTACAGGGAGAACGAAAGCAAACTACATTAAAAAAAGGGAGAAAATTTTAAAAAACTTAGTGAATGCACAAAAACTCTTCTCTCTTAATTTTTTAGGGTAAATTACAGTGTTGGACCAGAGTGTATGAGGCTTCTGCAGAGGGCTGGTTCAGTGGCAGAATGTGTTGCTCAATGAGAAAGTGGCAATAAAAATAAAAACAGGGCAGGAGGAATTCCTTGGTGGCAAATTAGCCGTCCCTAATGGAAGGGGGGACTAGCTGCTGTTTGACTAAAGGGAGGCAATAGTTAATTTGGGTAATTGGTGTGTTTCATTAGCAGTAGGTGGTTCAAGGGTAGGCCTGCTGAACCTGTGTAAAGCCCAGAATCAGAAAAGTCAGGCTCAGGAGAGCAGCTGGAGAAGCTGTTTGTACTTTTCCAATTCGTCAGCTTTGGTGGATAACTACCTCCCTGCTTGGTTTACCTTGTGTTTTCTCTTTTTTCTCTCTTGTTCTTTTCAGTTAAATTTAGTAATGTCCCCTTAGTGCTCGTCTCCTCAAATGACCCTGACCTTTTCACCTTCAGTAGTTCTTGCAATTTCTTTCTCTCATTTCTCTCAACTCCATTTCTGTCCTCCTCTATCATTCATTCCTTCTTTCTGCCTCCACATTGTGCTATAGCAATGTACCACTTTATAATTATACCCCGCTCAACATGCTTAAAATACATCCACTCGGCACATGCGTTTATATATGTGTGTGTCACGTCTATTACGAGTAAATTAAATAAATCCATCTTCAACAGAGAGTAGAGAAGGGTAATTACAAAGATTGAGTGTGACCTCTCAGACAAACTGGGTAACGGCAGTAATTATCAGACAGTGAGTTACACTGTAACCAATCTTCCACAGCTAGGAGGTAATTGGCAGCATGAGATCTAAGGATTGCTGCATACCATGGTGGGATAAGTAGTCTGAACTGGAAATGGAGGATAATGGGAGATAGAGTCCTTGATGTGTTTTAGTTTAGTAGCCACAATGACTCGACTGACTGACCCAGGTCAAAGTAATAACAGAGGAATGGTTGAGGTGATGACTGTCATGTAGGGAGGTCAGGAGGTTTAACTGAAATAGACGGAAACCCCAGCCAATCATGAGGAAGTCCACCTTAAGAGTCTGAGAACCTCGTTGTCAACTTAATCTTTGGCCTTAAAGGAATAGTTAAACATTTTGGGAAAAATGTTATTTGATTCAAGAGTTAGATGAG
The DNA here is from genome assembly GCA_002120245.1 of Maccullochella peelii. Lineage (NCBI taxonomy): Eukaryota > Metazoa > Chordata > Actinopteri > Centrarchiformes > Percichthyidae > Maccullochella > Maccullochella peelii. The sequence continues at coordinate 188,864 of LKNJ01000173.1, read as the reverse complement.
AAGCTTGATACCACTCTCATACCTGTACGCTAAATGTAAAGCTACAGCTAGCAGTCAGTTAGCCTAGCTTAGCAGAAAGACTGGAAACAGGTGGAAACAGCTAGCTTGACTCTGTCCAAAAGTAACAAAATCCATCTATCAGCTCCTCTAAAGGTCACTAATCAGCATATTATATCTTTGCTCAATTCGTACAAAAACGTGCAAAGAAAGTGTTGGACTATTTCTTGGCTGGGTGCAGTTTGAGTCTTGTCGTCACCATAAGCTGTCAAACTATTCCTTGAAATACAAAGTTAATGGCAACATGAAAAGGGAAAACATTTAAAATGTACCCGAACTGCAAAAGGGGAGAAGTGAGCAATATAAAATGACTTCTGACCTGGAAGATGTAGTCTCCTGGCCGTACATCTGTCACATCAACCCACTGACAGTCAATATCGTGGCGATACGTATCCCAGCAGCCCACAGAGATACCCTGATCACCCATGTTATAGCAGGAGAACCGCTTCTGGAGTCCTAACACACATACACACACACACACACACACACACACACACACACACACACACACACACACACCAACAACATTATCAATCACAACATCAAAGCTCATTTAATGCTTGGCACTCCTTGTTATTTTTAAGAGCCTTTAGCTTCCTGAATTGCTTTAGACTACATGTGAATGCTGCTTTTCATATGAGTTATTTCATCCATGATATAACAAGTAAATGGAGAGTGAACAAACAACAACAGCAGTGATCTAATACATTAACCACAAAGTAAAAATCTAAATAGCTGTAGCTGAAAAATTGATATTAATTTCCTGCCAGCAATGGGAACGAGTATTTTACTGGGACTCATGAATAGTGGTGAACATTACCATCAGGGCAGTACGTGTCCTCCAGACAGAAACTGGCCTTGTGTCCCTCTGCAACCCTGGTGCCATTCAGAGTCAGCAGGTCGTAATGTGTGAACACCTCGATGCTGTGGTAGTGCCTGGGACGACAGAAGGGAAAGTCCAGGTGAGAGTGTGTGTGTGTGTGTGTATGTGTATGTGTGTGTGTACGTCTATGAGTGTGTGCATTTAGGCTAACTGAACACTGGCTCCCTATGGCTTGTAGCCTAATGACCTCACTGCTTGAACATGAGTGTGGGTGTCACCGCAACACCTCACAGAAGCTTGTTTTAGCACCAGCTGGGTTGAGCTGTTTACTCATTCTGAGTGAATGGAGGGCTTTGAAACCCACCTCCATAGCTCTGATGTGTGTAACAAACTGAGGCAGATCTGACTGTGCGGGAGCTACCCTGTCCTTTGTATTACACCTGACCTGAGGTAACTGGATTGGTTCAACCGTCATTTCTACAGACATGTGCAGGGCAGCTAATGAATCTGGAGAGATGACAATATGACTGTTTCAGGCCACCCGTAACTTACTGGGACACATCTCACACAGCCAATACTGTGGGCTTCAAATGGCTCCTTCTTCTCTCATGACGACAGGCCTGAAAGTGCTCTCGTCATCTGACAAAAAACTAACTTACTGAAATTTACAACTAATACACAAAATGCTGCTGAGGCCGGTGACAGACAAAGGCTCTTTGTTTAATGCCCATGTTGCATGCTAGCTGCGGACACCTCATCAAACCATATGTGCACTGGCACAGAGATCACACTTTGGCATGTTTTCTTTCCTGATGGCAACTGAATGCAATTAAATTAAATATAACTCAAATTACTCAACGTGGAGGGAGCTATGTCATTAATGCACGTACAAGCAATTTTGTACGAGGGGCAGGTGTTTGTAACAATATTTTTGACAGCCTTTAAAAACCACAGCTCACCTCTATCCAGGACACTTCTAACCACAGTTTTCCCCAAAAAACACTTATATAATAATAATCACAAAGGCAACCACAACATCCCACAAATAGTGTGTTAAAAAGTGTTAAACAGTTCTTTCCATTGCAACAACCTACACACCTAAGCAATGCAACACCTCCATAGACTCTTTAGGGATGCTCTACCTGTGACACTGGTGCCATGTCCAGCTCTCTCTTGTTGCTTTGGGTCTGAAATCGGACCGACCCATGTTCATGATGCGGGAGGAGAAGCGCAGCAGGCGTCGGTGGCCATAAGGCCAGTTCATTCTGGCAGCAGACGAGGACAGACAGTTCTCCTCATTGGCACAGGACAGCAGGTGGAGGGGCCGGTCTTCCAGGTAGGCTGTCTCCTGGACCAGCTGGGCATCCAGAACGAGGTCAGGTGCAGCTGAAGCAGGTCAGATGTGAGAGGTTATGTTATGATTCAAACAGATTCAAAAGCAGAAGAGAAGATGGGGAGCTACAGGAAGATGGCTCAACTTACTGTCTGAACAGGTGGCCCCAGCGGCCTTAGTCCCACCTCCTCGGGGACAATGGACATGGTTGTTGCGACGACACTGTTGAATTGAAAGCTCTGTGCCCACGCAGTGAGTTCCACTGAGAATCACATCAGCTGCATTTGGGTCACCGGGCCAGTACCAGGTCTCCTGTCAAGGGGAGGGCGTGGGGGTGGGGTCACAGGACATCAGCTTTCCTATCATTGAGCAGTATCATAGCTCATTGTCCATCACGTTGAATAGAGGGGCTGTGACTATGGATTGGCCTCCATGTGTTCATTTGTTTAAACATCTCTTTGTTTGTTCTTTCATCAATAACTCAGACACTGCTGATGGGATTTTGACAAATCTTGGAAGAATGATGCCTCTGATCACTCTAGTCCGACATTTTCAAAATGACCCTACTTGGTTGAGAGGTGGGAGTGCTACGTTGTTTGTTCATTCAGGATATCATGCCCATAATTTTAGACACTGATGTTGCTGGGTGTATGTTGTGGCAAAATAACCCAGGTTAAGGGGTGGCACTATAATCAAAGATCAAAATGACATGCTGCCACCTTGTCAGTTATGGATATTGGGTAGGTCAGGGGGATCGTTACCTGATGAGCGCTGGCAGCGAAGCCCAGGCCGAGCTGTCTGCATACCACCATGGCCTCGTTGATGCCCCAGTTCTCACTACAGACAGAGCCCCAGCGCTTACGACCCCCAACCTCTATCAACACCTCCACACGGCCTTCTGATGGGACTCTACCACCGGCAAGCCGCACCTGGAAATCCATTCAATTAAAGGGATTAAATGGGTGATTCGTTAAGATTGAAGCTGAAAAATGTATGTCTTGGGATAGTGTAGTTGTCATACCGTGTTCTCTATGCCAGTCTTAGGGACGTTACAGCGTACTGAGGCATCCTGGCTGTGTTTGAATGTCCACGGTTGGACTTCCTGGAAGTAGCAGTCTAGGATAGAGCGCTCTGAGCCCATACACTGGACACTGTTCATATGGATAGGTCCAGTACCTGAAGAGGGAGGAGGAGATGTGGTAGACTACACTGACAAAAATAAAGCAGGGAGATATGGAAACCAGAAGAGCAAGGACATAACTGAAGGGCAATATTTCTTGTGTGTTTGGGACCACCCAATGACATAGACACAATCACATTAGCAGACTTTATCACACAAAGGAGCACACGCACATGTAAGGCTCTGTATTCTTTTTGCATGAATGTGCTTTCTCTACTTTAGCATCATACCAACAATGAAAAGTTCCTATCTGTCATGACAAAATGCTCCTGCAAGCCAAGCAACAGCACCACCAACATCTACTTTGGGGATCTGTCACACCTCATTACCACCATTCTGTTGCTTTAGGCACAACAACAACAACATTGTGTGTAGTCCACCACCCTGGATGAACAAACAAGTCCAAATCTGTGTCAGCAAAATAAAAGACTTTCACTAGTATACTTCTACTTGTCTTTTAAAACCAGATAATCTCTAAACAACATAGACAATGGTGGAGAAAAAGCTTAAGATGTTGTGAAAGCAAACAGCTGCTGCCATAATGACGGCAGTATATGAAAACACAGAACAAACTATGGCTTCAGTGTTTTCTTAAAACAAAAGGCACAAACTGCAAACTTGGAGAGGAGGTTGCATTAAAATAAACACAACCAAAACCACAGAAACCGAAGGAAAGAGAGAAAAATCAAGAAAAAAAAGGGTGAAAAGGAAGATGACTGAAATGGTAGGGACCAGATTGCAGCCAAACCCAATCTGTCTCTGTATTGGTTTTAGTAGATTGTAGGCCTGCTTCCATATTGGTCACCATGCGTGGGTTCATACGTATGAAAAAGACACATCTTAACCACTTCTGCCTCTATCTGCATGGTAAAGGCCACAAACTAGATCCAAACTCACACTGTTAAAATTATCAAGACAAACACAGGGCCAACTCGAGGGATCCTCAAAAGGAACAGTGACATGCTCTATTTAAACTTTAGTTTGGGAAATCCACGAAAACCCGAACAATTCCAAGAAACTGGCCACACACACTTAACATGCACACAAACATATACAGGCATTAAGGGTGTTTTACTCCCTTATGTACATATAGTACACTATATGTATATGTACTTCACAGGCAAAATTATACAGTAAAATAACAATGTTGGTCAAGAAAGGAAATAGAAACACTGTCCCTGTAATTTAACTCACTGATGGTGATGATAAATGTAATGATGATGGGAGTTGGAGGGTTGACAAATGGAGTCTGAATAGAGCTTAGAAAATGTCCTTCACTTTTATTCTCCCTGACATCAATTTCCTAATTGATCAAACCTTGAACTTGAACATTAAATGTCTAAGATTGACAGCAGATACAGCTATGAGAGCAACACTGAGGCATAATGTAAATGTGGCAGCTTAAATTCAGTATTTACAAGAAACCTGATTACCATATAATTAGAATTGGCAGATGCCACAGATCATTTGAACAGATTAGCTTTAGGGGATGGAAACAGGGTAACATCAGTCACATTCTTGTTGAGAATAGCACAAATAGTTGGTTAGTGGTTGCAAGGGAAACCCTGTTCTTTTCCTCTCTGAAATTACACTCTGTTTTAGGCACATTAATGTAGTGTGTGTAGTGTTTTTCTTTCCATGGAACGTTGCTTTCTATGCCTCTAACACAGACTTTCTGTCATCAGATAGATCTGTTTCTTAGCCAAGTGCTAAAATCATGTAAGTTTGTAAATAGATCTGTCTGCTTGTGGACTTTTAGATGGTAGAAGCCAACCAGCATCAAAGTCCTGTTTCCTTTGTCAACAGGATTTCAAAGCTGGCTAACAAGTTATAAGGGCACATTTCACTTATCTCAGTGGGGGATACTCTGTGCTGTGCTTGCGTGTGCCTGTATACCACACTTGCAGGTAAGAGCATACATGCAAGCAAGTGTTTCAACAAATTTGATGAGTGAGACCACATTCGAAGCCAAACTCTCTGACTGGCAGACTGTCTACCATTGTCTCCAGCCAACCAGTCAGTCGACCACAACCTTTATCACATTATCACATTTGATCATCATAAATAATTCAACACTCTCCTGTGGGGTCCTGTTGCTGACTGAAATATTTGATAGAATCATGAGGATTGTTTTTCTCATGTGCTGACAGAAAGCAAGTGTACCTGAGTGTATTACCATCTATCTCAAAATGCTTTTTTTTAAAGAGAACTGTATGCACACCTTAAACGTTTGTACAAAACTACATTTTAAGCAATTCACTCTTTCAGGACGTCTTTCTCAGGGAGGGTTTGTTCTATTAAAGAGTCTAATTTAGGCCTTTTCCAAAGACATATGGGCCTGTGTTTATGTGGCCTTTGAGCACATGGAAAATTATATGTCACAGTAAAATGTCTAACAGACTGCATGTTACAGAAAGGAAGCTGTGAGCTGTGAGAGTCCAATCATCCTGCAATGGCAGTGTATATGTAAAGTGTAGGACAGAGACAGATAAAAAGGAGAGTACTGTACTGTGTGTATGCGTGTGTGTGTGTGTGTAGGAAAACAGAGTATGAACATATATTTTATGTGAAGTGTGTTAATAGGCCAAATGCAAAGCGATACGTCTTAGGTGCAGGGAGTGTGGGGCTGTCTCCAAGTGCACCTGCTATTTTGGTTCACATATGTGCAGCAGCACAAAGTGCAAACAGGCTGGGTGAATAAAGATTGGAGGGTGTGGCGACACATGATGACAATAGCTCAATAAATGGAAAGATGCTTCTCCAGGAAATCATATTGTTGTCTGGATGGTACAGAGAGGCACCATTTTAACAGTTAGTCATTAGTACAATGATGACAGAAGCAAATAATAAAAAATGGTTTTGTGAGGCAGTTTACACGATTGCATAAATGTGACGCTATTTTATTCATAATTCTACTGTATTTCACGTTGTAAATTGTGAAATCACATTTTAAAATGTGACAAAGCAGCGTTACATGGCTTCGTAATGTATTTCAAGAATAAAACATGAACAGCTGAATTTTTGTTAGAAAGGAGACTGTGATACACAGGATTAATGAGCTCCGGTCATCGGATATCTCTCATATAAACGGGTAGAATACCGAGCTATAGACAACCAGCCTGATGTGTGTAAAGGTGTGTGTGGTTATTCTGTAGCAGCCTGCTGTCTTTTGCATGTAATTTATTCGAGGTAAACACAGTGAACAGCGTGTGTAATGCCTTCAGGGATTTAATGAACTGAAGGAGAAGCTTTTCATACAGACTAAAGCAGCTGTGGACAACAGATACTGTAAGAATCAGTCATAATAATTTATAGGTAAATGCAGACTGATTTACATACATTCCAGCTTTATCCATTTAAATGCTTCTACTGGTTGAAGAGTGTTTAATTCAAACAGTTTATTTACATTTTACGCATTGATTTATTTCTGCACATTTGATTTATTTAGTATTTAGTTTGCTGTTGTGAAAATCATCAAAGTGGCAGCTGAGCGATGCTGTGCCAGAAACAGATGTGGTTCTGAGATGTCTCTTCTCAGTGCAATGTCTAAGACTAATTTCCACCAAAATACCAACAATTCGCTTTGCACTGCCTCATTTGAATGAACCTCCCACCTGTGCGCTGGGCACCAAAATACCACAAGGACTGGCAAAGCCAATTTCAAGGTTAAGAAAAACGGTCTGAGCGCTGTCTGTGCTAGCTGTCTGTGCTGGCCGTTGTGCTGGCGCTGCCACGAAAATAGGGCCCAAAGTATGTGAGTGAGTGACTCACCAACTCAGGAAGCATGGTATAGGAAACCTGCATTTCCAGGAGCAAGACAGGAGTAATATGAGGTAAAAGTAGAGGGTAATCCTGCCATTTGTCAAACCAAACAGAGCCACATCTTAATGTTATAATTCTGAGAATGATTTTAGTACATGCACACACACCACAACAAGATACACATGCTAGCACATGCACACATGTAGCTTTGTGGTTAGAGCAGGGAAAACCTATTTTAGGTAGAAAATTGAAAGCTTTTTGACCCCTCCAGACAATTAAACACCTCTGCCTCTGACTGCTGGAACCACAATGAACCTGAAGCCTGATCCAATGACTAAAGGTGCTGTTTGAAACAAGATTACAAGGGGTGTGCAATATAAGTCCCCTTAGAGGAGCCAAGTAAACCACATTTTAGTTCTGTTAGACTCATCAAAAAGAAAGGTAGCATAAATCACATCATCTACAGAAACCACAGATCTACAGAAATTCATGAGGTTAAAAAGTAAAAGAGACTAATCCAACACATACAAAAATATCCTTCGTATGATCAACTGAAAGCTAAACCAGCAGACTGTCATCCCACATTTCATCTCGATCAGCATGATTAGAGACTACACCCTAGCCTGAGGCATGGGGAAGCCGTTCTCACATCTCGTAAGGGTGGGGACACCAAGTGCACAGCTGGATACTGGCTGAATCTGTGCATCACCAAAGCTGGAAAATTGAAATTGAAGGAAAAAGACCACAGCACTCAGTGAGTGAATGAAAAGCTTTCTTGAAGTTAGCAACAGTATTTCTGTGGATTTAGTTACCAAATGCACATTTTGTGTGTGAGTGTGTGTGTGTGTGTGTGTGTGTGCACATGTACATGGTGCTTGGGCAGCTGGTAGCCCTGGCACAGGACTCATGTAATCACAGCTGGAGATCTGCAATCAACACATTTGCAGCGTCACGAGGTTACATACACAGACAGACACAGACACACAAGCCCATACATTATCTGATCAGTCAGGGCAGACGGGTGCGGCGTCTAAGATAAGCAAAAGATAAGCAAAACGCTGGAAAAGGTCTCCCTGTCTTCTCTGGAATACCATGACGCATGATAAACACATTCAAACATCCAAATTGCAGACTCAAAACAACTAGATTAAATGTGGAGTTTTCCAGAACGTGCCATCCTAAGTTGTGTGAAAGCCTTTGCTCTGAGCAACAACAGTTCTCTCTCTCACCTTGACCCATAAAGGCTCCATGCAGGGCATCCTTGGCAGAACCGAAGCCCAGTTCTCTGCACACCACACTGGCTGCAGTTCTTTCCCACATGTGGTCCACGATGGTCCCCCATTTTCCATCTTGGAGCACCTCTACGCGACCCTCGCCCAGCCTGGGGCCAGCCTTCAGACGCACAGGCTGTACAGGGCGGCAAAGGGAATATAACTAAGCTTACACACACTTCATAAACACACTGTATGATTGTGCTAGTGTAGGCCTAACTTTATTAATCTTACCACAACTGGATAAGGGGCCTGGGGTCTTCCTGAGGACATGCGAGCAAACTGAGGTCCTGGTACACACTTGACCACTGCATGTCTCCCGTTCTTACAAGGGACAGGACTACGGGGGATTGACAGCTGAGCAAGGCACTCTGACAGGGTGTTCTCAGTGCCCAGACAGTGAACTTTTTCTACCCAGAATCCCTTCTTCTTTGACATGAGGCTCAATCTAGAAAGAAGAGAACGTTTTCGGTAATATATTCTAACAGCTTGGTTTCATCAGTCATTTGTATTTCTCAGCATTAAATATTTATGACCTTATTAGCAACAATCAGAGTTAAAGAAAAAACAACAACCTTATTGTTTATTAAGAATTTAACACGCAAAAACTGAACTAATCTGCTAACTGAACTTGCTGGCAACACAAGCAAACAACCCCAAACGTTCAGCACATTTTGATTAAAATGTTGCTAAACTCTGATTGGTGCACGGAAATACATGACATCACCGTTTTCCAACTGAGCTCCGCCCACTTTAAATCAGCGTGAAAAGAAAAGACAAAAACTCAAACACAGAAGTCTCTCATGTGAAATAACCAAATCTGCTCAAACTTTGACGGAGCATTTTGCGTTCATGTAGGACCCCATCACTCATAGTAAGAAGCTGATTGAGAAAATAGGTTTTCAGGGCCTTTAAATGAAGTTCGACTCGTTAGGTCTGCCAGTATCTCACAAAGTTATAAAATCAGTGAGGTCAAATAAGGCAACATGAGGAATAGTTGTGTTTTTATTACCTTGTTGAAGGATCTGCAACCTTGGTATCCCATATTTTCCTGTAAAAGAACCAAAGAGCAGAGATGTTAGTTCTATCAGATCTGTATATTTGTTGAGGTTACCACACACACACACACACACATGACCTGGGTGACCAATTTCTCATGCAAAGAGGCAGTGACTGTAGGATATACTGTAGCATCTGCTGTTTGTTTTATATGTAACCTGGCCACACAGGAGGGATTTCTGCCACAGCGAGTAGCAGCACAAGCACATACACACCGACTGTCTTATTACTAGAAAACTCGTCTTACTGGGGTACTTGGTGATGACTTAAAAATAGTTACAGCTCAGACGCTGACTTTATTGAAAAAATAGAACTTCTGTATATAAAACCAGAATAAGCTGTGCGTGCGGCTCTGTGGTGAGTGTAAAGTTAGGTATATTGATGCCGATGATTGGTATAGTTTAAGGAAGAGTGCACTGTTAATGTTCTCTTTCTTCACTTTCTGTCTCTTTTTTTTTACTTTATAGTTCCAGTAACATATATTTCCATCTGGAATGTGGGCTGCTTGCTATTTACTGTGTTTATGTTTAGAGTAAGTGGCCGGTGTATCACATGTTCCTGAGATATAAGCAACAGTACTTCCTGTCACCAACATAAGGATAAGTGTTCAACAGGAATGTACCGCTTTACATTAAATAAACTTGCCTTTTAAACTAACATAGACCCTTTGAATATAAGACTTTAGCATTCCTTTTATTTGTACATAACTACAGGATGTAAGAACTATAAAAGGATAAAAAAAACACACAAGATATTTTGAAGAATATCGTTAACCTCCAAAGCCACACACAGTCCAAAAAATCATGACATTCAACATCAGTGATGTACAACATTTCTGGGAAAACAGGGTTTGACCAAGCACGATATACAAACAAAAACTCTGGCAGTACGCTGCGCTGCACGTCTGAGAAATGCCAGAACCAAATAAAGATTTATGCAGCAAGCAGGCTGGCTGACTTGGGAGAGCGGTGAAGAGGAAAGCCTTCTGTTCTCTTGGCAGACACGCAGAGCAGACATGCCACACAGACCATGCCAGGACATCCTCAAACCACTGCAAAGTGCATGCACCATCACTGACATTCACATCAATTACACCAAAACATTCAGAGATACACACGCTACTGCCTGACTGATATTTTAAAGTTGTTCTGTATACTACAAGGGTTGCTGGAGTTTTGACCTCTTCAGACTTTTTCCCTTCTCAATGCACCCTGGAAGTAGGTGAAGTCATTTTAAGGGGCCCATTATTATTATTAATTATTAATAGTTGTATATCACAGACATTCTGGTGGTGCCACATAATGCACCACCAGTGTTATATACATTGTAAATGGCAGCATTTATATAGCATATTTATCCAAAGCTCTTTACAATTTTACCTCTCATTCACCCATTCACACACTCAGCCCAGATGCAAGGTGACCTGACCATACAGAGCAATTTGGGGCTCAGTCTCAGTCTTGCACTTCAACATGTGCACAGGAGGAGCTGGGGATTGATCTCCCAACCCTGCAATCAGTGGGCGACCAGCCCACTGTGCCCTATCGTCCACCCAATGTCCAGAATATGTAGCCTATACTGTTTATTGGGCTCTAAAATGTGAACACTTACAACTGGTATTCATCAAAATGAGCTGGTGAGGTGTAGTTTCCATTAAATGAGCGAAGCACACACACAAGAACATCTTTTTAAGGTTAATCTCTGTGGAACTGTACATCAGCATGGCATCCCAAGTGTGGAAGGCTTAAATGGTTTTCATTTTCACTGACACAGTAAAAAAGAAAATCATTAAAGAATACTCCAATACTGATTTCAGTGGCATGCCCCTTGAAAGAAACAAACATATCTAAGGATGTTTGTATGAAAGCTCAGGAAGGTCAATATTTGAATTTCTGACATGAACTCTAGACATTCCCATAAAGGTAAAGCAAAAAACCTTAAAAACAAACTGAGGATGTTGGAATCAAGAGAAGCGTTGTCATTGACATGATGTTATGTAGATGGTTGTGTGAAGTCATGGACTGCTGACTGAACACTTTCCAAAATCACACAACAAATTATATCCTGATGCTGTAAGTGGGCCAGAAGAGACCTCACGTCAAAAAAATATTAGTATTTGGTAAGGAAGACAAGTATACTTTCATTTCAGCAATCATTTAGCAAATAGAGGTGCACATTACAGATGCTATTTTTGAACACCACTCTTTAAATAGACTTTAGGTCATTTTTCAGGCCCATTTGAAGCACAAATTATGAACATGTGTAAATGGAATGTAGTAATAATAGCTTAAACAGCCTTGCTTGCTACCTTTCAAAGCTATATGACTTGATGAGGCAAAAAAATCCCATAATTTTAAATCACGTACATGGCTCTAAATAAAGCCCTGTGTCATGTCACGAGACCTAATGTAAATTGTGACTGACACACTGTATAGAATTTAACACTTATTCTTTACTTGTCTTGAATTACACTTGTAAAATATCTTAAATGTGTCTACCATGTGGCTCTGCAGTAACATGTCATCGGGGATAGACAGCAAGGAGCATGCACATACACATACACACACATTTTCCCATGAGGCAAACATGTCTGTGACTTGTTTGTGACCTCACCACAGACCAATCAGCTAACCATTTTCCCTCTTCAGAAACCAACAAGACTACTACACAGGCTGTAAATGATACCTTCAGGTCTTTCATTTGACTGAATCACAGCACTGTTTGTTAATGCTGACCTTCATTCAAGGAAGATAAAATGCATAAATGTCACTTTTCTAATATATAAAATCAAATGGTTAACAATTAGGTCTTTCTCTTAGTACTGAAGGGTATAACTAATTCTATATACATGCATGTAACTGTAATAGGTCATTTAAACAGTATGAGGGCATTTCTCTACAAGCTGTGTGCTGATGCAATGAACAGACAGCCTCAGTATTAGTTTGTTTTCCACCTCCATAGCATTCATCAGCCTTGCTTAACCAAACAGTTTATCCAGCACTTGTTGTGGAGCCAAGAGAACAGAGGCTAATGATAGGGAGTCCCACCCGCCTGTTAAAAGACAAGCATTACACCACTGTTTGGGTTTCATCACCCGCACACTGCTCACTGGCTTTATTTCTAAAAACAAATGTAAAATGTATCTCTTTTTAATTTCTAAATGCTCAAAATGTGTCTAAAAAATCAATAATACAAAAGTCAGAGTGCAAATTAAAAAAATACCAAATACCAAAACACAAACCCTTTTATTATTTTTTAATCACTAAAGGAACTCATGACCTCATCAGCATTTTATTTGCATTTTTTTCCCGTTTGTGCTTCCAGAAGCATATTCTGCGCGGTTCTTGTTACAAGGAGACCTTGTTTACTGTAAACTGCAGTGAATAGTATCTTCATACAGCAGAAAACACAGCTTTTGGTTGAATGGGAACATTTTATCAGGGTATAAACTTTTGTTTTAGTATAATATTTTTGTTTAATCTGCTCCTTTTAAAAAACTCACTATTTATTGCTGTGGAAATTGGGAAAAACTAAAAATGTTCTCTTTAGTAAGTATGCTAAAATATATTACCATTAAAACTTGCTTTACAAGATGCTTATTCAGCTCATTAGGTGGCATTAAGATGCTTTTATTATATTTATATATAATATTTTTTGCAGTACACATCAAGAAGACATCTTAACAGTGGACCTAACGCTCAGCTAAAGAAAAATGAAACGAAGGCCAAGATGAAACGTATTATTCTTGTACAGAGCATTTTGAAGCCACTATGAAATATTTTAGATTTAGATTTAATTATTTTAGATTTAATTTTGCCCTACTTTGAGTATCTATGAAAAGGATCTTGCATGTCAAATAGTTGATAAATATTTCCATGCAGACCAGAGATAAAAATCACAATGCTTCAACTCAGTTTTGAAATCTGGCTTCCACAGTCTGCTCCACACCACAAAAATAGCCACCTGCATGCATACAGAAATTAAAACTTGGTAAAATAAATTAGAGAGAAGGTCATTGAGGAAGATCACACAGACATCAGACAGGAAAATCCGACTTGGTCACACAAAATGTCACCCAAAAGCCTGAAAATGATACCGTCATCATAAGAAAATTTCAGCTGAAACATAATTAAACATAAAATGCCGGTTAAGTCCCCAAATCACTACGGTGACAGAGGAAGACAGACAGCTGCTGACACAGCGGGCCGCGCTGCAAACTGCAGCTGTAATTGGACATATTTCACACGAGCAAGCGAAAATCTGGCTCGTCTGACTGCTGCTCTTGTTCTTTCTCTCCATCTCCTCTTTCTCGTGTTACTCTCTTCCTCCTCCTGAGCCAACTCTGTCTTAGTCTCTCTCACACACACAGCTATAATTGGGGGTGTTTTTTCACTCTCAGCAGAAACCCTGGAGAGCCTTGGTCCTGACCAACCTGTAATTACAGCATCTTCAGACTCTCATCCAAGAGACACAGGGAGCCCGGAGACGTTGGTCTTATGGTCCGGGATCTCTAAGAATGGACTGAGAGACTTGTAGCAAGGTGGAGAAACAGGGGGGTGTGTCACTGGCTAAATTTGGTCAAACCATGCAATACAATCCTAAGCTTTTCTGGCAGCCATTAAAGTGGAAGATGTTACATGAAAACTGAACATTATATTGTCTCAAGCCTAATTGTTCCTCTGTGACTCTGCTCACATTTTGTAATTATAATTACAGTGGCAATTTCAGTCAGAGTGCAATCCTTACAATTACCCCTAAGTCAAGGCTGAAACAGCATTACCTTTATTTCAAGTATTCTTCTGTAACTGCCGGTTGTATATAAACATCCGAATACTGACAAAGATAGGGTTTCATGCTGATTTTAGAAACCAAATACTGTAAAATAACTGGAGTATATCACAGGCAGCTAAGATGTTGAGGCATGTGTACGCCTAGAACCAGTTTGAAGTCAAAAACACATGTTGAGAGAGAACAAATACGCCATCTGTGTAGATAGAAAACAGGTACAGATTTGGAAACAAACACATCATCGTGGTTCCGACCAGTATAGCGCCTGAGGCTACAGCAAAACACCAGGTCATACCCAGGACAGGCAGACCAAGATGTATCAAGTCACAACCGCTTCCATGCCAGAGCCTTAAAATTTACACACATAATAAAAAATCAACATAAATCAACACTTTTCACTGTACATTTAGAAGCAAATATGTTGGATAAACAGTATTATCCACTTTGTTGTGGTTTAGGTCAAAGACTATAACAGCCTATTGTTTAAGTTTCTTTTCCTTGACCTTAGAGGGAGATTTAAAAACAACATCCCGAAACAGCCAGAGAGCAGATTCCCTGCAGGCTTCACTCCAAGCCCTTCAAGCTACAGCAGCCCTCTTCTGTCATATCTCTCTTGTTGGTGAGTAGCCAAGTCTCTTATGTTGCAGCAAGACAAATCTACCCATCTGATTCCTCACTCAACTATTACTTGTACTTCTCATCTCCCATTCTTTGCATTAAGTGGCGAATCTGTACTGCGATAGAAAATTGGAGAGAGGCATGGAAAGCATCACACCTGCAATGCGGGGAAGCTACACTCTAATAAATTATCCTGTACAGATCGTGTACAGTCAGGCCAGGCTGCTCAACGACACCTCATTCTGAGGACCTTTTATTACTGAAGATATGATGCCTGATGATGCCCTCCTCCAACAATAGAATCCAGTTATAGCGTCACTGTGTTCCCAATAACACAGAGTTCAGCGGAGATAGCTTAATTCAAGGGCAATGCAGAAATACTTTCAGTGAGTGAGTTTGCTTCAATAGGGGCAGTTTGTAAAGCCAATAAAAAGTCAGAAAAGTCTATAAAACAAATAAGTTATCCCCTCAACAACTACAGCCTTTCAGTAGCAAGAGGAATCTAGTACCTACAGTACAGAGCAGATGTTGCGGTCTGTCGCCAGTTGAGTCAGAATAACCCCGGGCCAAGAGAGGGAAGGAATAGCTAAACTGTGAATCACCTAGAGCCGGCAGATCTCCAGGAGCAAGATCCAACTGGGTCCCCCTTCCACTGAGGACAGCCAATGGTCAGACACTATTCATTCTTATAATAGCAATGGAGTAATTCTCCACTAATGTGTGGTCCTCCTGTGGTTTAAGAGCAGAACCTTCCCAAAAACCACTGTCAATGTTTTTTTTTGTCAGTGGGAGGAGAGGATGTGTAGATGTGTGTTAAAGGGGTAAAAGGAGCCACCTTGGAAAAACGCTTATTTGCTTTCTTGTTGAGAGTTAGATGAGAAGATTGATACCACTCTCATATCTGTCAGTTGAATACCCTCTCACTGGCAGCATGTCACGGACACTGGTGGAGTGGGATGTAAAACAGATGCATGGCTGACTCAAGCCTGCAGAGGCTGCCCTGCCAATAAGACGAGTCGCTTCAGACCCTCATCCCGCTCTCCAATAGCTACCTCTGTCTCACACACGGTATCGATGGGAGAGTTAAAGCACAATCAGCAGTGATATTACACCTCAGCATGGGAATCTAAAAGTTAAAGTGGGGCTGTTTGTCGAAGAGCTGCAAGCTGAAGATAGCATCAGAGAGAGACAGGGAGAGAGAGTGAGAGAGAGGTAATGAGGTGAGAAGAGGTGATTTACCTAGAGAGGGGTGTAGAGAAAGGGCAGTAGAGAGGGGACAGGGATCACTTTATCATCATCCTGAGGCTGTGGAAGGGATGGGGGGAGTAAAGGGGAAGAAGTGGCTGGGGGAGGAAGATAAGCCCAACAAAAGGCCTTTACTCAAAGTGGCTCTAAACAGGATGCCATTGTTGTTTTTTTATTCTTAAGGATGTGTTTTTATTCACTTAACAATGAGATGAATGGCATGGTTCATAAAGGTGAACTGTGTTGTTCTCAGTGCAGCTAGCAGGAAAAATTCATACTCACTTGTATGTTCTGACATTGTGCTTCGTAGCCTCTGGAAAGCCAAGCATCCCACACACAACCCGGCTGCTGTTGAGACTCCAACCCAGGTCACAAACCTGCCTCCATCTCCCAGCATGCTTCACTTCCACCACACCCTCTGTGATCAGGTTCTTCCTCTTGGTAGCCATGAGGATGGGACGAAGCCGGACCTCCTCGATTTGCACCTTACTTTGACCCTTGGGGAAGATGCACATCACATCTGCTGTTACGTGTTTTTCTAAGAAAATACATGTAATATCTGATAGAAATGTATCAGAAGTAAACCGCTGTACCTGATAGTGTCTTTGAAACCTGGGGATCTCATGTGGATGTCCGTTTCCATAATAGTCATATCCTGGATGCCTGCGGCTGGCCACAAGGCCCTGCCACTGAGGTGCGGGGCTGCCATTGGGCCTGGCGGCGGTGGTGTGGCCTCTACTGGCTGTCTGATCCAGCCTGCGCTCAGCGGTGCATACCACCCCCAAGTCTTCAGAGTGTTTACAGTCATTCACCCCCCAACCGTTGTGTTTGCAGTCCTTCAGGGACTTCTCTGAGCCGTTGCAGCGTACATTATCCATCCATATTGGGCCTTATAAAAGGATAAACAATTAATTACTTAATTCATTGTGATTTTCACTGATCGTTCAATAGACAGACTGGGCAATGCATCTACACAAGGGCCCAGAATCTGTTCCTAAACACCTAACACTTGACTTTTACTGGCACACTGATTTAGGGTTGTACCTTAGCGGCGTGTTTAGCAGTAGATACACCGTATTTTACAAGGCAGGGTGCTGTAGATCCTGCTCCTTGAATCCACTCAACCTTCTCTTTAATTTGGATTTAAAAGCAGCTGTAAAGAATGTACATAAACCACAGCAAGTGTTGCACAATTCTGGAAAGCGAATGCTGTCATTATTCTGAAACAAATGCCCTTTTTTGGCCCATATATTGGCTCTACCAGCCTTGCAGGCAACCTTAACAAGATGTAGACTCCAATCTCACAACAAGTTATCTTTGTCACTTTATGACTTTATGATGTTAGTTATTTTGGATGTCTTAATTGGTGGACCTTTCGTGAAGCAAAATACGGCTGCCTGCCATTGAGTCTAAGACCTCTTAAATCTAAAAAATGACTATGTGAATTTAATGGGCCTTTGACATTTTGACTTGTCATAGCAGGAAAACCACAGGTGTGATTAATACAATTAACGATGGCTCGGTTCCAATCAAGTATGTCAGTAAGCCTCGTCAGTGAGCCAGGGCTCTGAAACTACTAAAGCTAAATTATGAAGGTATTATTGGAGCAATACAACTGAGCACCTGTGACAGTGGAATTTGTAGTTGTAGAAAATAGTCACACATGTGTATCAGTAAATTTGAAGTCACAGAGAAAAATGCTTCACAAAGTAGCAAACCTATAGAATCTTTTTCTCTCCCATAAACACAATATAGCAGTTACACTTTCTCAAAATCTTCATTGCAGGTGCACAAATCATATGCTACAAATCACAAATTAAGAAACTCACACTTTTGCTGCAGTGAATATGGCGCAAAACACATTCACACGCTCGTATCAAAACATGTTAAGTCATGAACAAAATTTGCACATCTGCAATCAGTATGTGAATTCATGCAATAAGATTTGCACACCTGTAGAATATTTTCTCACAAATATATTTTTTTTTCTTGGATATATTTCTATCACAAACACAAGTAAATAACTACAACTGCTTGAATCTGCCGCTACAAGTCTCAACTGCTGTTTTGTCGCTCACAAATGACAAGTTCTGCACGCTCTCACTTTTGCACCACATAGCTCAGTGAAATGTGGAGCAAAAGTGATTTGTGTACTTGTAGCCCTGTAGCCAGAGGTCACCTGCAGGTGGCAGTAATGCAACGTCATGGATGCCAACAATAGACATATATACGTAGACGTGGCATTGACCTCTGGTTCGTGCGTCAATGTCGCCGCCATATTGGAAAGGGCAACTTGTCCAGAAGGTGGGACTAGAACGGAGAAACTCCAAATGGCTTATAATAAAAACCTTACCTCTATTATTTACAATTTATCCTAATACTATGCAGATTTGTTTTTTTTAACATAATGAGATAAAAGAAGATTTTGTTTAGTAGTAATATTAATTATAAATGAAGCAAATGTACAAACACATAAACACATAAACACTGAGCACATTAACTATGGCACAGCATTTTTTCATGTTAGACTTAAACACTGACAGTGATGGTCAGGTTTTGATAGAGAGGGGACTAGTACCGGTATTCAATTATTATGATTATAGTCTAACTATCGACATTCTAAGTAACTCCAGCCTCCGATCTCCAGCTTCTTCGTTCCCCGTGACATCGCTGGAGAAAAAGCTTCTTCCCGACTCAGCAGAGGAGCTGCCACCTGATGTTTAAGGTATGTTTTCTGATATCACCCACCATTATGCTTTTGTTTATATTTGAAATAAGCGCGCAGGTCAGCTACGTTTGTTTCTTAGTTAGGTTAGCTCTTGCTTCTCGAAAGGTAAGCTAGCTAACAGCTTGCTATCCAATCGTCTCTCACTAGTTGCAAAAGATACCCCCTAAAATATAAATTTTTAAGATTTTTTGTTTGTTTGTTTGTTTTCTCGTTTGGGTGCCAAGGCAGGCAGTTGGCATCCACGACGTTGCATTACTGCCACCTGCAGGTGACCTCTGGCTACAGGGTTACAAGTACACAAATCACTTTTGCTCCACATACTGATTTGCAGATGTGCAAATTTTGTTCATGACTTCACATGTTTTGATACGAGTGTGTAAATGTGTTTTGCACCATGTTTACTGCAGCAAAAGTGTGAGTGGATGAGTTTCTTTGTCATTCGTAGCATAGGATTTGAGCAACTGCAATGAAGAATTTGAGAAAGTGTAACTGCTGTGTTGTGTTTGTGGGAGAAAAAAAAAGTCTACAGATTTGCTACTTTGTGAAGCATTTTTCTCTGTGACTTCAAATTTACTCATACACAAGTGTGACTATTTTCTACAACTAGGCCTACAAATTCCACTGTCACAGGTGCTCAGTTGTTTTGCTCCAATAATACCTTCATACTAAATTGACTGCAGCCCTTATCATTATTGTGGTTGTGTATGTCAGTTGTGTATGAAAGTCCTATTATAGCTTGTCTTATCACTCACATCCAGTCAGTTTGGCTTTGATCAACAAGAAAATGGTGATATTTGACCTTTCTTCAGTAAGATTTCTGACTTTGACTTTGACTGTAATTTGGTACAGGAAGTGCTCTCACCCTCTCCTTCTCCATACTTTGCGCTGTGTGCCCATGTTATACCACCCTGGAAGCCCAGCTCTCGGCACACCACGTTGGCCATTTTGATGTCCACTTCATCATCGCAGACTGTCCCCCAGGTGTTGTTGTGCAGCACCTCCACGCGCCCTTCGTGCGGCTCTCGCGCAACGTTGCCCGCCAAACGCACCTTGGCGGCTGGTGCGCGAGCAGCCCTGCGCTGAGAGGACGTGGTCCGTCGAGGTTCAGCACGAGCGGGACAGGAGAGGGACAGCAGCAGGAGGATGAAGCTCAGGCAGAGGGTGCGGTTCATCGTGACTGAGAGGAGGGGGTCTGCAGGTAAAGGTTGAAACACTGCATGATTCCATTTGTTCTACTTTTGTGAAATTAAACGATGTTGCACGTTATCTTATTCATTTGTGTTAAACAGACCAGTGGAGTCATTTAACTGACTTGTCAATTAAGCAGTCAGTTTAAAGCTATAGGCTAATTTCCCTGTAATGAGAAACATCTATCATAACTTGTAGGTACTTCCTGAGACTTAAACTACCGTGCATTAAGACTGAGTAGCCTAATTCCCTTCCACACAAGTCAATGAGCCAGTTAGGCCTAGTACAGAGTCTGCAAGCCTGGTTATTAAATGGAACAATGGTGACATCCTCTGGACAAAATAGTTCAGGTAGTCTATTCAATAGCAGAGCACAACCACCGGTATGCTCTTTACTGTTACTAAGAAATGAATGATGTGCTGGAACAGTTGCCATTGCAGTGGTATCTTATCTGTTAACAATCAGAGAGATAGGCCTACAACTTGACCTGTTTTATAGTCTCACGTTTGATTTTAGTCACTGCTGCACCATCATCAATCTTGCAGTGATGCAATGGAAGCCTAAATGCATAAAATTTATACTTTTCACTCATGCCAAACATAGGCATATAATTAGAGATAGGCCTACACCAGTGCACTTTTGTATTGCAATTCACGTGAATTAACATTCCCCAAGGCTAACTAACCAGACAGAAACAGCAGGCAGGTTTTAACTGGAGGTTAACAAGTGACACAGCCAAACAAGAACGCAGAAGTGGAGACAGACACTGAAACACTAAATCACTGCAGGCCACAGGACAACACTGAGCACAAAATACACCAAATCTGTTTGTCTACTGTGATGATGAAATTATAAAGCAGCAAACCAACACCAAGCAAACAGACTTTGCAGACTGGCCTCAGTAAATCATAGTCAGTAAAATGTAGCTTGTATTGTATAAAGCTGTATTCTGTAGGCTGTCTGCTTAATTCAGTGTAAGAACAACATTTAAAACAACAAATATTTCCTTTAGATGTTTGAACAATGGCAGTATTACAGCTAACTGATTTTTAAAATGACATCTCATTAAAGTCCAAATAGGAGAAAAGCATCTCAACCCTTAAAACACCTGTTACATGTGCACACAGATGCATATATATTTAAAATGAATAAAATAATAAATAAAAATAACTGAGCAATCACATGAAAATTAAATAATATTCTTTAAAATGTAAAAGGAGAAGGTAAGGTGAAAGTTCACTTACCTGGCAAGCAGAAAATGTTTGCAGTGGACGTCACTGGCTAGGGGAGAGTGACTGAGTGAAGGAGTGTGTCTACTAAATGCTCTCCTTAGTCAATCCTCCCTTCTTCCCTCCTTCTGCCTATATCCCTGCCTCCCTCCTTCCCTCCCTCCCTCCCTCCCTCCTCCTGTGCTCTCTATCCCTCTAGGTATCTTTCTCTCATACAGAGGTGTTGACTTCATTCAAATGCTAAAATGGAAAGCTGTTTTATTAGATTGAAACCTTATTGTCTTACTAATGCTCCAACGCTGTTCCTATAAAATCTAAAAATATCAAAGTAGTGGGTTCCCTCTCCTGATGGAGGATTTTGTCATTTTAACTTGTTCTGGTTTTTTTTCATTGCTGACATTTGTATTATTGTGGATGAATACGGTTAAGCGTTGCTGAATTAGCCCTGAGATTAAACATGGAGCAGTCGTTCCTCACAGATAAATGAATCATATGGCAAATGTTTGAGAAATTACTCTCCAGCAACCACAAGACTCATCAGTTTCAGGATATTTAGTACCTCCCCTGTCATGATTGTAATTTTTCATGTCTATAAATAAACCTTGGTGCCTTAAAAAGCTGCCCACTGAGGTTGACTTAAAAACTCCACACATTATGAAACCCATTTTCATCATTAAATTGAAGTGCTGTTCTCTGATTGGGCCTTTTTACACCTTTGTCCTCTGATAGACTGAGGATGCTTTACACAACTTTATGCTCAGAGCGTTACACAGCTTTAGGGTGAACGTGTGTAAATGTAACCAACAGGAAGGACTCTGGTTCCAGAATAGTTTCAAACATCAAGTTCCAAGTGTCTTAAAGAAGCTCCCTATACCACAGGGTAGATATTTCCTTGTTGAGATGGCCGCAAACCACCAACTCTAAAATAGGCCCAGCCTCACCGTAGCCATGGAGAACGTGACTGATGAGAATATGCCATACCACCCCTGCCCAGGAGTATGTTACTACAGTCTAACCTGTCATCATGGTATAGAAAGCATAAAGATTTAACTCATTAGTGAAGCTCCAGATAAATAACCAGGTTTATGGCTTTCTAGCCAGGGTCACTTCAGTGCTCAGTCCTGGTCCGTTCACTGAGGCATTTCTACATGTTTGACACAACTTGTTTATTTATTTTTTGAGTCATTTCGGGAGGATTTGGGACACATTTAGCAACCTGGAATTTTTGGGCCCCAGGGTGTTTTGTTGATGAACTGTATTTCAGTTTTCAAGTAAACCTCAATGGGCACTTTTTTTTTTAAGGCAGCAAGGTTTATTCATAGACATGAAAAATTACAATCATGACAGGGGAGGTAGGAACTGAAACATCAACCGTAAAAACACTTAGTCGTATGCCGAGTTCCAGTGGGATGAAAAAAAAATCATACATTACATATGTGTGTATGTGTGTGCACGCATGTAAACTTTGAAGCTGTAATTGAAATGTTTGCGTGCGCCAGTGATGGTGCGACTGGGTGGCAGGATGGTGGTCCCTCCCTGACTGGTAAACCCGAACAGGAAGAGCAGACCCCCTATTAGCGGGGCCAAATCAGAGGGATCTCCAAGGCCGACAGGGAGAGGAAAGAGAGATGTGTATAATAAAAAAATAAAAGCAAAACGAAAAGGGGGTTAAAAATATACTATCATTGCTGTGTGTGACATGCTTCCATTATAACTTGTGATGCACTGTTGCATATCAGACTAATTAAACTAGACTAGACAGGTGTCCCTGCCTGTGTGCCAATACTTAACAGCTCAGTGGGTGTGTGTGCTAGCGAGAGTGCGTTACAGGGCTCTTGGAGCACTCACAGGGCTAAGAGTATCTGAGCGAAGCAGAGCGCTCTCTCTCTCTCTCTCTCTCCACCTCTCTAATTACGACGACCGAGCCGGCTCTGCCCTTACCCACAATCTGTGGAGGCATGAAATAAATACATGCTCTCCAACAATAAACAAGTGCCTTTTCAAACGACAGCACCTCCTCGTGCTCACCCCCACTGCCATCTCTCCAGGCTTTCATAATGCTTTTACTTTCATACTGGCTATAGGAGCATGTAGGCACATACTGTATAGACAATATGCTGCACAGGGTGAAAGGCTGAGAGTGCAGGTTGACCTCGAGATCTAGCATCAAAGGACATCTATACCTTAACCCCAAGGGGGGCTAAAATGCAATTTTAAAGGGGTACTCAACAAATTTAGCATAGCACTTTCACAAAGTAAGGGGAATAAAAAAATGAGGTCAAAATCAAAGCAGCACAGGCCAAGATATCCTGATTTTAACAAGCATCTTTTATCAGACCACCCCTGTCTACTTTGTAAATGCCCACTTCTTTCAAACCCCACACCTGTAGATTGCAGGCTTTTTGTTACTGGGTTATTTTTTAAACTTTGGAAGGCAGGCATCAACTGTTTTCACAGGCTGTGTCCTCATTTTGATGAGTAAACTAAACTTCATGTGTAAAATCTGTTAAGTTCCTCTTTCATTTCGCAGTCTCTTGTACTCTCACACTTGCATGGACTACACATGCATTCGCAGGTGGCAGCAGGCTTTAGTTCCTCTCTATTCAGAATGTCATCTGTGGCAAAATGGTTGCTTTTCCCACACGTTCTCAGTACTGTTAGTCATGTCTCCATCTCCCACTGGTCTGGGTGGTTACAGATTCCCTAATGCATCTTTCATGCTGGCCACACAAGTGTCTCCTACTAGTGATGACAGGGTTACCATATTCTCCCCACACCAGTCTGGTCTGCTTTGATTTACTTGTTCAGGGTTTTGAGCATCAGGAATGACTTAGAGCAAAGGTCTTGGTTCCTGCAGATCAAAAAGATGACTGTATATATACTACATAAGCTGATTAAGTTGATGACATATTTCAGTGCAGACCTTTCATGTACAACACTGCCGCCCTGTGGCAGGCAGGAAAACCACACACTACTGCCAGAAAATTCATGTTTACGACATATTAGCAGAATAACTGCATACCTCAGAGATTTATTCCCTAGTGTGTGTCATTACTCATGTAGCGACTCAGAAATAGGTGGTATAGGTGTTTCAAATACATTTATTAAATATAAAAGACTTTTTTTTGCAGTGCAGTAACGATAATACAAAATATTTGGAAAATTAACAGGATTGTGCAGTGCGCTGGTTATCAATGTGTACATCATAATTAAAAATGCATTTTTCTGAAATAGTTTGAAACAAAGTAAAAATAATAAAAACATACCAAATTGATCAAATTAATTTCAGGGTAATCTTTTGTCCAATTTTTAAATATCCATAAGATGAAAATATGCTATGGCAACATCCAATGCAGTTTTTTAGTCTGAAAAATTAAATGCACTGTGCAACAGAGTTAACAGCACCAGTCAAATAGTTTGTTAAAACAATAAGTGCGGTCATAAGGTTTGGTGTCCAATTCCTTTTTCACAAGTTTTAGCCACAAGACAGAAAGTATTATGAGAAAAGTAGAAGTGCATCATGTGACAGTGTTTGCACCAAATGGTTCTTGAAAATGCTTGCCTCTTCAAGCCAGAAATAAACAGAAGACAGGCCTTAGAGAAATTACATCTCTTTAACCTACCATAAAGTGAAAAGACAACAATACCAGTAAATTAAAAGCTGTATTCAGCTAAGGTATGTAGTAAAAAAGAAAAAGAACAAAAACATAGGTATAAATAGGAAAATAAATACTCTCACTATGCTGTGCATAGTTTACTAGTGAACGTAGTGTGAAACCAGGTGTTGTAGCACTAACTGTTATCTAGTGGATGATACAGACACATGCCAATAGGTTTTAATACACTGTCTAGTGTTGAAACTCATGAAAGAACAAGGCTGCTTTCAGTGCAGAGCCTTCAGATGAAGCATTCTTTGGTTCACTGAAATACTGAAATGGAGACCCCCATTAAGGTCAAAAACACTGCTTTCCAAGGTTCCAAAGTTCAGTCAGTGGATTATGTTACACACGCAATGTTTGTCAGGCACTGTCCTGTAGTATGAACTAGTCTATCAATGACATCGCCATGTCGGTCATACACATTAACAACCTACATAAACAGACTACTTCTGCCAGAGGTGGTAGGTGAGTGTATGTCTGACACAGAACTGACAATCAAATCGGCACTTTCTTTTGCATAGACATAAATCACTGTGGTGTTTGATATGCAAATGCACCAAGAAAGCATTTTGCATATTCTAATGCTGAGATAAAAACTTAAGAAGGCTATTCCTTTGCATTGGGTAAACAGATCAGTGCTGCAACTAGCTCTCCTATAGTCCACAAGAACTGAAGAACTTCACACCTGACATTTCATGCAATTCAATAAAACAAAAACAAAAACTATGGCCTCAAAACTGCCATGGAGTTAAAACAATACCTCTCTGACACAGTCTCACCAAAAACATTACAGCCTTCATAAAAGGTAGTATTTATTCTACTGGATTGCATGATATTGTCAGGTGTTTCTATTACTTATTCCACTCCGTACAAGTATGGTTATAATGGACAATGTGTCCTCCATAGTTTGTCAACTGAACAGGCAGTGTCTGTATTCAATCTTTCAACAAAAGGGAAGCCAATAATAGGTATAATAAAGTGAAATATACACCTAATCCATGCATTAATACATACAGTTTTGCAATCCCTCAAGTCTATTTACCCACATATGATCAGCTTGACTAAGGATACACAGCACAGTATGAAGGCACCTCTGGATCTCTGTAGCTTATTGGCTAAAAGAAAAAAAACGCATCTGCATAGGGGAGGTACTGAAATGTCAGGTACATCTGTTGGGTAGTCTTTGGTCTGGTGGACAATGTGCTGATATTGGTACAGGAACAACAAGTGGGAAATGGAGCCCCAGTATGAACTGCAGACTCATGTGAGCAGTTGTGGGCCATGGACAAACCTAAACTGTTAAGAATAAGGTTCACAAACTGCAAGTTAAAGTACTGGTCAAGTTACTCTACTTTAAAAATTAGGGAGGAACACTACTTTGTGGAGGAAGGTCCCCAGGACTGAAGAACCTTGGCCTAAAAAATCCATACTGTGTCCTTTCATTATTGCTGTACGTGACGGAGCCATTCCTTTTTTTTTTCTAATAGTGGACCAAGGCGGTTTCACTTCCTCATTATGTTGGAGGCCTGTGAGGTTTGGTTGTATCCCTTAAAGTGGGAATAGGTCACCATGTGCCATGAAGGGCTGCGATTATGAAGGTTATCATTCAAAACGAAGACTACACCAGGTGAATTTGTTGCTCTCCTCTGGTTAATGTTGTATTATTGCGCAATATCATTCAGCATAGTCTTCAGTTGAAATAAAAACCTTAAAACTTCCAGTCCTTTGTGGCACATGTGTGACTATCCCTGCCTTAGAGCCTGAGTGCTGGCTCTGATCCTTTGACTATTCTGGTCCATTCTGCTACAGTAAATATTTTTAGCCCAGAGAACCCGGTCCAGTAAGCTCCTTTGGCTCAGTCTGTGCATCCCAGTTTCCTGCACACTACTGGGGCAGAGAGAAAGCTGAGTTCAGGGCTGCCAAGGCTTCCTGTCCTTGCCTTTCTGATCAGGAATGTGTTTGTAGCGACATTTGTCCCCAAAATGGCAGCCGGTGGTTCTCCAGAAGTAACACTCGTCTCCGTTCACTGGGCCACGTCGTCGAGGTCTGAGCAGTGAGGAAAATGACATAGAGACAAATGACACAGAGAAAGCATATTAAGTATAAAAACAATTAAAACTGCAGTCATGTTGTATGATTTCAGTGACCTAGAGAGCTTCTAAAGTGAGGCTGAAGTGCTTCTTACCCAGCAGCCGCCCCTGCCTGCTGTGTGATAGGGAGACAGGTCTTAAGTGGAATGGGAAGGACCCTCTGAGTGCGACGGTCAGGATAGCGCACCACTAAACGTGTGTTCTCAATACAATAACCCTGTGAGAGGTAGCATGCATGCAACACTAAGTCCACAACAATGTTCTTTAAAAAACAGACACAAGATTGAGAGAGGGGAAACAAATAAGTACTCACATTTAGTTTCTCCATAGCACGAGCTGCCATGTTTGCATTCTTGAAGTTGACAAAGGCACAGAATCTCTCATGTAGCACACGGATACTCTCTATCTCACCATGCCTACAATGCAAAGCAAACAACACACAACTCAATAACCACCTAGGTTAAATACTACATTTCCATATTTGTGTTCAAAGAGGTATGTGTTTGCTTAAATGTTTTTTACAGTTACTGAATTAGGAACAGAAACATTGTGCTTATACAGACATACAATTTAAAAATGTCCCATAGGTGTTTCTCAGTCAGTTCAGTCGTCACGTTCCCCACCCACAGAGATGGGCAAGGGCTTCTGAAGGAAAGAGAAAGAATGTGACTGAAAGCAATAAAATCACAGCTCAGATCCATAATTTGTTGAAACATCTCCAAAGAACACTAAAGGTGTGACAACCTATAAAGACAAATGCATAAAATAAGGTGAATAAATTCCAATTTAGCCACAAGAAAGGCTACTAACCCTTCTGACCCCTAGTTTTGATTTGACAAACAAATGGTCACCTACCCTGGTTGTACAGCTGATGGATCTTGGCTTCCAACTGCAAAACAAAAAGAGCTTCATCATTAGAATATATAGAAGGTCAGAAAAGAAACAGAAAATGTGCTGGCCTTTTTTTAATAAAATATGTATATGTGATCGCACCCCTGGCAGCATCAGAACAAGATGCCAGAACAGCCTGCACAGTTGAACATTTCTCTAGCAGTAGGACACTTTGCACTTCTTCAAAACCAAGGTCCTGAGGAAAGAATCCAGAAAAATTAAGTCTTGAAAATACAATCAGAGGAATTAAGTTTTAAGTCAAGATGACTAGTTTACAAACAAAATGTTGGTTCTAAAAATGCAAAGTTCAGAGGAATATCTGGTTAATTTCATTCACAGCTGCCAAGCTTACAATAAACACCTTTGCTACTTTATTTGCGGGTGTATTTACCATTAACTGCAGCACTTTGCAGTTAAAGAGGTCATTGACAGCCTCCTCACAGTCTTTGTCAAGTTTCAACACCTGCTCCATAGCCTTCTCTGCCTCACTGTACCGCTACAACAAACACAAAGACCCACAAAGATGAGTTAGTAGAGGTTAATCTTATCACAAAGGCTTAAGTGTGAAGCTATTCAGCAGACATGGCCACAGTAGCCTGTACCCACCTTCATGCCCATGAGAGCACTGCCCTTGCGGAAGTGTCCTTTGGGCCAGTCTGGGGCCAGCTGAATGGAGCGTTCAGCATCTGCCAGGGCCTGAGGGTACTGCTCCAAGCAGTAATAGCAATAGGAACGATTCCCAAAGAACCTACAGAAAGCAATTTAAAAAATGCAAAAAGAATATGTTACGTGTGTCTAAAATGTACGCACTCCCTTTGTAATAAACTAGTCATAACCACAGACGATGTACCTGTAATCCTTTGGATCACATTTGATGGCTTCGGTAAACATACTGACTGCTTGTGCGTACTGCCCCTCTTGCACCAGCTTTATCCCTTTTTCTGCCAAATAGAAAAAAATGCTTGTAAATAATTCTCTGGTTCATCGGTAGCCCAAGAGCTCAACTGACCACAGTGCTGCATGCTGTCATGCTTATGCAAAGGAACATGTGATCAATTATTTCCTTGAAGGCGCTGTTAACCTATAATAACCTATTAAAAGGCTGGTTATGTACCTTATGTTGGTTATGTAAATCATCTGTTACCTGTCAGTGACGCGCTTTTCTTGGTCATGGTGTCAGTTCCATTTGTCTGTAAGAAAAATATTATTTTTTATTATGGTGTTTTGTCCCTATCTTTAATCAAGAGCGTGGTCTTTCACTTTGAGAGCATGATTTATTGATTTCATGTTCAGATTTTTTAATACTCTCTCTTGAAACCCTGCTCTCACACTCAAATAGCCCCTGCTTTCGCTTGGATTTGCTCTGCTTCTGCTCAAACTGTATGCTTGCCTTCAGATATATTGTTGCTTGCGCAGATTACTTGCTTTTGGATTGCTTGGATTTGATTTGCCTTTTCAAATCGGATATGTAAATACTACTGACAAAAGAATAAATATCTACATACAGTATATCATTTTTAAATTACAGAAACAATAAAAAATGCGTTTAGAAGTTTCTAACAGCTGGATGAGTGTTTAAGTTTGATGCATCTACTTTGTTTTGACATTGACAAATGCCAATATACAGTAGTCTGACATATGCGTTTTAACAACTAAAGCAATCCATTAGCCTAATTCAAGACACAAATGACCAAAGTCTAAGCTTCATCCTACAGCTGAGATATAGTAGGTTAACACACGCACGCACACACGCACACACATTCCAAAGGCATTATAAGGCTTTCGTGGTCCAGAGTCCACTTTTCCACACATCAGACTTTGGAACTGCTGCCACAAGAAAAATAGTGAACAGTTATGACGGGAGCTCTTGCTAGACAGACTCATCTCACATTATCTATCAGCATTCATGCACCTCTCTCCTGACGTCATTCTCCTTGTTGTCTTTGGACTTGCGACTTGATCCTTTGGGTTTGATATGGCTAGCAGCATTAGCAAAGAAGGCACTGCTCACATCCCACTCTGGCTCCTTTGGGACACAAAGTCAGACATTGGTGTTCAATCATGAGCCATCCAGGCCTACAAGCATGCAGGCTTTTGTATCAAAGAAATGCTACACTAACTAAAACCTGTATACTCTTGAGCACCGGTGGCTAA
This sequence comes from Maccullochella peelii, assembly GCA_002120245.1. Taxonomy (NCBI): domain Eukaryota; kingdom Metazoa; phylum Chordata; class Actinopteri; order Centrarchiformes; family Percichthyidae; genus Maccullochella; species Maccullochella peelii. The sequence goes on along the minus strand of LKNJ01000173.1, from coordinate 158,789 downwards.
TGACTAAAAATGAGAGCAACAGAGGATTCATGCATAATACTCTAGCATAGTGCCCCTACCTCTTCAGTGGATCTGGCTTGGGTCTTCTGGTGTCCTTTGATTCCTGAAGGAGCCATAACCGGAGCGGCGTCGTACTTGTGTGAGGCAGCTGATTTTGCCTCCTTTTCCTCCTCTTTTTGCACTCTTTGTTTCTCCTCTTCAGCACCAACTTCTGCTTCTGACTCGCTCTCATCCAGTTCAGACTCTGCACCTCCATCCTCGTCTTCATCATCCTAATGTGTAGGACCACATAAATATCCAGTTATTCACAGTAAAGGCAAATGTAGAGTGCATTCCTAGAAGGAATAATGTGATCGTTACCCGTTCAGCACTCTCATTTTGCTTAACCTGCTCCTGCTTCTTACGTTTTCGACGCCGCTGAAACAGATGCAGTACTTGACACATCAGAAAATGCACGACTTTACCCATCATACATAGCATAATAGACTTTATTTATTAAAAGTGCAACAAGTAGGATCTTTAAGGGGTGTAAGGATTTGTGTGCTCACCTTCCTCTTGGCTTTGCGTCGCTCTGCCCTCTGTCTGACCTTCTCCTCCTCACTCAAATCCTCCTCTCCATTGAATACATCCTAAACAAACACACACACACACACACACACACAGAGTTGAACATTGCACATTGTACCTCCACTGTCCTGACAATCCCTGTTGACCTGACACCATTTGTTTACCTGTGACAAAGTGGCATCATCACTTGGGTCAGTTGCAGCAATATAGTCCATCTGCTCCTCCTGCTGCTGGACAGCGGGGCCTGTTGGGAAATACAAGGCACATCAACTCTTCAGAACCTGATTACAGCGTCTTCTGCTGTCTTCATTTTTGCCAACGTTAGGGAACCAGATATGTTGTCAGTTGAAACAGCTCTAATCAAGAAAATGTCTTAACGTGGCTCTTGTTCTTAAATGATACAGCGCACAGGAAAAGTCTGCACACCTAGTCATTATTTATGAACATAATGTTCTATCAGATGGTAATGTGTAACTGGGTAAGTATCCTTCACACGCCATCAGCTATACAGACTAAACCTAAGAAGCAAGCATCCCTTATAAAGAAAAAGGAGTAGGTACAAAAAGTTTAATTCCAGAATATAATTAGCCAACAGTGATGCTTTGCAATATTGTTGCTCTGTACAAGATGTGACTATATGTTTACACATCTACAAGCATGCAGACCATGATCTGTCCTAACCTGACATCCAAAATAAACATGTTCCTTCTACCTCATTCATATTCAAGTCGAACCACTATGACATTTGATAAGTAAAACTTGAAATAACATTGGGTGGAGACAGGAACGTTGATGTAATTCTTTCTTATTGGAAAAAAAGCCAGCTCAACATGAGTCAAAAATGCACACAGAACAGAAAACTGCTCACTGAGATCGATTCAAGCCGTTTCTTTTCAGTCTTAAGAGAGGAGATGTTTACTCTTAAGTTTTCCACTGCCACAAGCCCAACATGCAAACACACAGCTGCCTCGTGCACTTCTGTTTGAGAACACGCTATCTTTTCTCAGAAACTTGGTTGAAAAATGACATAGAAAACAACCACTGCTCTGAATGCGGGACGTGTGTGTGTGTGTGTGTGTGTGTGTGTGTGTGTGTGTGTGTGTGTAGAGAGGGCATAGAACAGATCAAACCAGAACCCTGTAGTTGATTTAAGCCCAACGACAGCAGACAAACGTTAAGCAAAAAAGGAAGCAAAACACTGCACCATGCAGGAATCTCTGTGGTGTCATATTTCCATTTGCTCAGCAAAGATCTTCAGAGTAGTGACAAATTCATACTTGGTCTGTGACTCATGTTGTGACTCGTGAGGAATTAATGCAAGTGATTGCAACTCCCCTACCGCTCAAAACAGTTTTCGTCTATAAGTGCAAGCTCTATGTTGCCTATTGCATACTACATTTCTTGAGGAAAAAAGAAGACAAGCAGCCACTGGACTTCCTCATTCTCTTTCTATATGTAGGCCTATAGGGTACTGGGGCTCTGGCCAACATTTCAGACAGTGTTCATAAATGCACTACATATATGATTAGAAAAAGCAACTAAACTCACTACCTAACCCTACTGCCTAAGCCATCCACCCATTTTACCATCGCAAGGAGTTTGTGTCTCCAAACATGCATAGAAAGTGGAAGGAATTTCAGCTGTCCGTGTCTGGCTCACTACTCAAATGTCAAGAAACAACCACTGCTAAAGCACAGCTCCATCCCATTAGCTGAATCAGGCTTTTTGTTAAATCTTAACTATAATGGAATGTCCTCCTACCAAATAAATGATCCAAGATCTGTGGACAAAAGCAACAAAAGAGTCTCTGTTTCTCCCCTTCAAGGAGACTGCCTAAATTAGTGCTGAGTTGAAAGGTGAGCTCTTTCCACAGGAATGCAAAATAACAGTGTATCCTCGTGTACTGGAGCTTTAACGGGGAAATCAGCGTCATAGCTCTTTGTCTTTAGTGTTCCTCAACACGGCATTACAGAGAGAAAAAGAAAGAGAAAGAGAGCATAACCATATCATTACAACAATCACTACTAAATTAGGTGTCAGTGGTTTTAAGTAATTTTGGAAACTGACACACCTATTTATACAACATTAAAACAGTAACATGCTCAGTTAGTCATCAGTTTTCTAGTGTATGGCTGCAAGGTACAACTGTTGTGGATGGAGTTGAGTCTTTACAAAGTTAACATGGCATGGACAATTTGTGACATGACAGCTCTTCATCACAAAGAAACACAAAATAGAATAAAAATATAAAAAATATATATACTGATGCGAGTTACCCTGGCCCCATTAATGTGTAATAATCTGAAAATGTGACTATTAAAGAAGCAGTAGATGTCATAGATTATATATCATATCATCATTAACACCAATTTCCTATCAGAGTTGTTTGAGAGAGGTCTTCTGGGATGCTCATCCGCCTCATGAACAGGAAGGCAGTAAACAAACCTGCTCTACAAGAAAACTAAACCCACACGGTAAAGCAAGAAGAGGAACAAAGTGTGTGCACATTGCATATTTAAAGACACATAGCACATGTGTCTACTCTAAATGTACCACTATCTTCTAGGCTACAGGACTTTTGCCACCTATTTGAGGCATTGTTATCATACCAACATGCACCAGGGAATGTACTTATAATATGTATTAGTTTGAGCCTTTAATGGACATCTCCTGCTATACAAGACATACTTAGACTTGTAACTTATGTTATTACCGGCTTCGTGAATGTAAAAGTCTGTGAAAGTGTGTTTTAGATACGTTATTACAACTTCTTGGCACCGATTGCGCAAACTTGGAAGTGCTGCAAGCAAGGGTGGAACTGGCAAGAGGGGAACTTTCATTGTTTGAGCAAGAATTCAATTTGAACTTCACGACAAAGACAACTGCGAAACACCACCGCGAATATACCGTTGAATAAACCACGTGTTAGACATTAGCCATAGTTTCATTGTGACACGCGTTTCATTACCACTTACGGGATCATTTGAACTTGTGGTCGAGTTCAGAAAGTTTTGAAAATTGGGACGTTTCTTACCGCTCCCGAGTCCCAACAGCCTGCATATATCTCTGGTGAATTTCATGAGCGCAACCATCCAGCATTATCGTCTCAAATATCCCACAAAAAATCACTTAAACAAAGGTTTAGGTCAGTGTAAACACGTTTGAAACATTGGGACAATCGAAATCGAATCTGCGGGAATCTTTTGGTGGTTTAGTACACTTCCTGAGCGTCAAACGCGGACGCTGGGTCCACCCTGAGCAGCGTCTTAAAGGCACAGGACACCGCTATCGATTATTCTTATCACGGTAAATGCCAACAAAGAATGACGTGTGTATATGCCTGTTATCGCTAATTAAGAATGATAATGCTATTAATAATAATGTAATGCCGTTATTAATTCCATTGATATTAATAATGTACCACTTGTGATGCCTGATGTTTATTACAAGTAATGCAAACACAAGAAATCACACAAAGCACACAGGCTTGAAAATACTCAAGTAGCCTACACTTATTACAATTTGTATGTAGGGTTTGACAAAAAAAACTTAACTCAAGGTCCAATTACTACAAAGACATCTCTTATTTTTCTGTCTTTTTGGTTTGTAAGGTTTTATTATTCCCCCAGAGGGGGAACTGCCCCTGCACCATTATATTGGTCCTTCAACTAAATCTATCAGTAAAAGAAATATTAAAATAATGGTTTTCTGACAAAGTACTGAACTTGTAGAAAACTCATTAGGCCACTTTCGACATCTAACATTAACTTCAATCTAACATGAATTTAATTGTTGTTTCACATTTATATATAAACACTTAGGAATGTCCTGTGGATAAACAGACCTTTTTCCACAGAAGGACATTTTAACATGCCACAATTAAGCACAGGTGTAAATAATAAAATAAATGATGGCTGGATTTCATTTAGCTGTTCAGTTTCAGGGTCTTGATACTTACTGGGACACTTGAATAGGACAGCGCCATCGTTTCATGTTATTAGTAACAACTTTCCTACCATGACAAGTCAAAATATCTGCTGTGAAAATGACTTATTAGATTTCTAACTTGAGATGTCACATCAATCCCACACACTATAAAACATGGCAATAATAATTATGCGTAGGTTAAATTTTTATTTTAAACATATTCATACAAAGTTGTAAAAAGACATGTACGGCCTATGAAGAGCCTGAAAGTCTCTCCTTGTCTCTTTCACCCCATGTCAGTTGTATTATTAAATCAACCATTTAGCCCCCTTTTTCTTTTCAGATAACCTTACAAAGAGGATGCCCTTCATAGAGACAGCTGATTAGATGATAAAGACAGATGAAGTGAGTGTTGACATTTGCGGCAAAAATGAGTCAAATTCATGTGAATCAGACAAAAGAGAAGTTGAACACTGATGCTGTCAGATGTTTCAGTGACGTTTCAGGTCACCCAAGACAATGAGCGCTGCGATCCAGCCAGGAGAACCCATCACACCACCACCTAAAAAAGAACATTAAACATATAAAATGGACAAGAATGAGTCAGTCTCGTTCTGTGTAGGGAAATCAGAAGCAGTCTCCTCAGCCACCTGACATCACCAAGTGACTTTCACCAAGTGATTTCTTTATCATCAGCAGCGAGGATAAGCTTTCATCCAAAGGTTCATTAACTGTGCTCTTCTGTCACCAGACAACATAAATATGACTTTACTTGCACTACACAATACACAACAAGGGTTCAACATTAAAAGCAAACCTGGATGACAGCCGCTGCCACACATATACAGCCCTTTAATTGGTGAACGGTAGTCTGAGAGCGAGGGCAAAGGTCGTGCTAGGTAGAGCTGGTCCAGTGACATTGATCCATGGAAGACATTCTGTAAAGATGAGACCAAAATCTTTACTTTTCCTTTTCTTGATAGAATGATTTTATTATGAGAAAAGTAGCCCGCCATTAGTTTAATGCCTCATAAAGTCCTACCCAATAAACTGAAGCGGATATCATTCAGTGAGCTAGTGTCACACAGTTGATGTGAACTTTGATTCTGACTCATGGGTTGTGGTAAAACTGCCTGTAACCATTAACCTTTATACAACAGGTCTGTCCCTGAGCGGCTAGTGAACAACAGAACACTGCAGAGGACCCAGATCACTTCCTCATCCAGTGAACAGTTTATTGTGTCAAGCAAATCAGATGTGTGTCAACATTCAAATTGCTGTGGAGTTCTACAATGTCTACAGTGTACAGCATGTACCCCTCCAGTGAGCCCAAAGATCCTCTCCAGGTCAGGCGGAGATAGGATGTCCCTGCCCACCACCGACTTTTTGAACCCAGGTGCGTATTGTTCTACCCAGTCAAATGCTGAAGAGACAGACAAACATGTGCTTTATCACTGAAACAGGTTAATTAATATACATTTAAAGAGTGTCCCTCCTTTAAACACTGCTTATCCATTTTGGAAAAAATACTTCCTAAATTTCACCATTCAACATTGAAAAAGGATTATCAAACTTAAAATATGACAGTTTCTATGTAAATTCCTGTTTTCAAAAGGTGGATATCTCATTTTGGAATAAACATTTTCCTTTCTCACTAGCAAAGCACATTTTTGGCATACTTGGAACTATAAGAAGTGAGAAGTGAGTCACCCTCATTGTGTGTTACCAGTGTCTGCGAAGGCCTCTCTGTCCTGGTTAGTCCACTCCCTGCCCTCTATGTGGTAGGGGGTGAATTGGGTGAACAGTGACACCACATGGCAGCCAGGGGGAGCCAGAGTAGGATCCAACACAGAGGGGATGGTCATCTCAAGCATGGGTCTACAGGAATACATGGGCATGATGAGACAAGATGGTGGGGACTGAAGGCCTATTTACTCAAGGCTTAATGTTATCTACGAGAGAAGGATATGTGAACATCCTAATCCAGTCTGTTGGAGAGTTATGTTGACATAAACGTGTGGTGAAAATATCTACTACACTGCACATAATATAATAGTTATAAGACATATAAGAAGTTTTAAAGACACTCATGATAAGTTTTGTTTTACGTACTGTGGTAAATCCTACTTTCTGCAGCTGCAAGGTAAATCTCTAATTTACAGTAACGAGTGCACTTTGTCCTGTATTCTCTAATGTAAGGAATATACGACTAGCTCTTATGCAAGACTCAAAGGAAGATTTGTGCTGGAAGATTAATTAAAACTTGTTTTTCCAGAACAGCTGTTTACCTCCAGAGGCATCTCTTGCATGTATGCTCCGCTAACCACCGGGAGGATTTGGTTGCTAAATGTAAATGGTTGAATCTCATATAGGGAATTCAGAAAAAGTGTTAAACTGCTCACTTGTGTAGGAGTGTGAAGATATATGTACCTTGATGAGGGCCGTCCATTCATGGCCTCTTTGTATGCAGTTTCAAGTAACTGCACGCTTTCACAGTTGAGGTGAATGGAGCACTGATGGTGGGGTCCGGGTTTATCACCTGGTGTGGGAGATGCTAGGAAGTTTGGTAGCTTGTCCACTGCCACTGTAAATAAAAACACATCACAACATAGAAAATGACATGGAATCAGTATTTGCTCTAAGAACATGTATTGTTTTATGTACATTTCTATTTTTGGTACAGCAAAGTGTGTGCTTTAGTTTCAGTTTACTAAATATTTAAATTACAGTTAGGGCCACTCTCAGTGCATGCAATATGTTGTGCTTAACACTGCTCAATCCCTTCACCATAAAGCTAAGACTGTTAAAATAAATTCTACAAAACAAAGTAGACTATCATTAAGCTGAAGAAGCAATGCACTGTAAAGGATCAGTTAGGAGTAAAGACTTCCTGAGTTATAAAGCCCTACAGCTCAGGCTCTACTGTAATTAACAAGCAGGAGCTACAAATGGCACAACACAGGAAGCTGAAGAACTCTAAACATCTTGTTAGTTGTGTGTGCTTTAAACAGTTTTAAAATCCCCCAAACTTTGAAACTTGTGTTCAGAGTAACAAGAGCTTAGACAGTGACCTAATCTTACACTGTAATAATATACAGTACTCAATAGTGGAGGACTGAGAGCTGATCCCTCCTGATAAACTGCATCTGTTTGTGCCTTACTGCCAAGTCTCTGATGTCTTACACCTTCCCACTTCTTTGCAGCTTTCAAAGTGTGTTAGTGGTTCAAAACAAAAAAACAACAACAGACCAATAGCCTAAGTGTGATTAAAGAATGCAGGGTTTCACCTAAATATGTTGAACATATGGCTGGAGAAATAATGCTTGCACAGAGATTAGACAGTGAGCCCCACAGCTGGGAGCCTAAGTGGCATCTTCTTTTCAATTCTGCTTCTTTTGAGGCTTACACTAAACATTATCAAGCTCCAAAGCAGCTATAAAGAGAAAAAAGGTCTCTACTGTTGTCCACGTTAATATCCTCCCTTATTTTTAGCAGTTAAAACACAGCAGGTACCAGCTAATGAGACTTTTGCATAAGATCATGATTTGTGATTAGCATGACAGAACATATTTACCATTGATCTTGGTAACAGGTGAGGTGTAGTCTATCTGATCTATGGCTTTGATTAACTCTGGAGGAAGGGCAGCCTACAGTAAGAACAGAAAGCCAGAATAAATCATGTTGTCTGGTGTCATGCTTACATGTGGTGTTTATTTTTCTTTATTACCTGTGGCGTGAGGTTCTTGAAGGTAACACATGGGGTAGCATTTGATAAAACAACTTTACTGTGGATCTCTGTGCCATCCTTTAGCACCACTCCCTTGGCAGCACCATCTGAACCAACCAGTACCTGTCCTACCTCCTGCCAAGTATACAGGTTGTATATGCATAAAGACCAAAAGATGCTAGAATGTAATTTCCATTAACCCACAAAAAAATTGCATCAAATCAATACAATTAATCAAAACCACATTACCTTCTCAGTGAAAATGTCTGCACCATAGGATCGAGCAGAGCTAGCAATAGCCTGAGACACACCTCCCATGCCTCCCTCCACATAACCCCATGCTCCCTTCTCCATCTCCAACTCTCCCATCACATGGTGCAAGAGCACATACCTTCAAGGCAAGACCATAAAATCAGTGTTTTTGAGAAGTCAGTGTTTAATTCAATGTAGTTAAACTTAGCTATGAGTGTTTTCGTGCCACAGGGTGCCCGAAAATGTGTCTCACCCACTACCAGGATTATTTGGACTGGTCATGGCTCCTATCACAGCATCAGTAGCCAGTGTTGCCATCAGTGGCTCCGACTCAAACCACCGATTGAGGATCTATGACAGAAAACATGCGTTGGTCATGATGCAGGCAATAGAAAACAGCAAATAATGCCAAACTTTGTGTAATCTATAACAAACCTTCATTGCTGGTGCAGTTAAAATCTCATAAAAGTCTGGAATGTTTGTTCCCAGTTTCAGACCTTTAAATTCAAAAACATAATAATAATAATAATAATAATAATAATAACAACAACAACAACAACATAACTCATCATGACTCAGTTACTGCAGAAAACAAAATGGTGAATAGTTTGTTATTCTCACATATAAAATATATGTTTATTTCCTAATTACGCATCCACCAACGCACCGGATTTGACAATAGGCATCAGTGTTTTAGCTGCAGCCAGCCTCTTCCTCAGAGATCCAGTGGTAATACCTGGAATGTCTACAGGAGGAGCATCCAGAAGAGGGTGGATAGCTCCTGCTAGCTTGTCAAGGTGTGCAACAAAATCTGGAAAAGCCTGGGTACATAAGAACGGGTGAAGATAAGGGTGAGCGTAGGGATGTGGGATTGTATGAGAAGACGACAGAATAATTTTATACTGGTGGAAAAATAAAGGTCAGAAGAGACGTTGAAGAACCTTTCCAGTTCATACTTCTGGGACAAGAGCTTTAATACATCTGCAGTGTAAAAAGCACAGTACATGCACAATACAGTCAATAATTTACCATGGCTTTCACATTGCTTAAATCACCTTAGCATCATTCTGTGAGAACTTGCCGATCTCCATCTGGCTCGTGGCCATATCTGAGCCTAGGGTGAGAGACCTTGGTGGCGCACCCCTCACCCCCTCCTCCAACATGGGGGTGAAAGCATGAGGGTCCCTCGTATACACCTTCAGCCCATGTTTCTGAAGGTATATGCACAAAAAAATAAAGAGCAGTAAACAAGACCAATCACTTTAGGGCCCCTGAATTAATATATTTTACAGCTTTGCTTTGTTTACCTTGAGCTCCAAGTCTGCATATATGTGGGGTCTTAATAAACTGAGCAAATAGGAACACCTGGAGAAGCGGAAACCTGCATACAAAAGTATTGTTACTCTAACAAGGACAACATAAAGTACATTTCTTTTAAGTATGACTTGATACAACACAGCATATGAAGTTATACACTTGTAAAAGTTAAAAATTCCAAGTGTATAATTCAACATTAACTCATGCCCTTATAGCACATTTACTTGCAGTCTACAAAAATTAAACTTCCTCCCCCTCTTAAGGGTTAGTTTACCCAGATTACAGTAAACCATATTTTTTGGTATTGCCGTGTCTGTGGATAATCCACAGAACATACTGTCAACAGTTTTCATTTGGACTATTTGTTAGTTAGAAAGTAGTTTCAGTATACAGTATCTGTACATTGAAATAATAATGGGGGTGAGCGAGAACGTGTTTTTGTTTTTTGCCAGAGGCCACCCTACCAGGAAAGATTTCCTCTGAAACAGCTGCTCCTCCCAGCAGATGTCTGCGCTCCAGCACTGCTGTCTTCAGACCTCCTTTCTGAAGATAGGCAGCCTACACACAAACACACACCACCTTTACCCTGTTGCTGAACCCTATGTTTTATCAAAATTACAATCTCTACTGTAGGTGTTGGGAAAAACTCACTGCCACCAGTCCATTGTGTCCTGCAATGAAATATAAAATACGTCAGACAGTTTTCCTAGTAAGAAATGACTTTTCAGCTTCATTGTGACAGGTGATACAGTTTAAGTTTCAGTAAAATGTTTGTTGGGAACTTTGCGCCAGCTGCTCTAAAGTACTGCACTACTGTCGGTCAAGTTAAATGAGTCCAAAGTTTTCAGTTCAGAGTAAACCGTGATCTTGCAAAACAGTGAGATGAGAGCAAGAGGCGGGGCTCTCTCAGGAGTTTTAGGAAGTGAGAAAGACATTCTTACTAATTACTTTTGCAAACTTGTGCGGATTGTTACACTGTAGCATAGCCCCTATGTTTTCTGCACTTTTTGGCTGAGTAAACTGTTTCAGACTTTTTGCTAATAGTCCACAGATCTCACCTCCTCCGATGACCAGTGCGTCATACTGGGATTTTAAAGCGGTGCTAGATCTGGATCTAGTCGCAGTCCTCACAACAGTCACAGCCTTCCGTCCTCGGTCAGTCCACACCGTTGCAGCCATGGTGGGAGTTTGAGGATTCCTCATCAGTCCCTCCCCTTTTATCCATATAGAGCCGCCAAGGGGGAGTTAGATCAATGACTGCGACACATTCACCATATTCACACGGTGGCCATTTTCCTCTGGCGTCACGCTCAGGGTGGGAAGCTCAAATACTGTAATCGAAAAGATACTGTAATATTGGTGTTGTTGTTCTGCTACCTGTCTGTACTTGTAAAAAAAACAGAAAAAACATTGATATATATTTTTTCAAAATTTAAAATAAAGAACCAGTAAAATAATTGTTACTATATCAATGGACAAATTAAGTTCAAGCTATTTTCTTGTGGGATTAAAAACTTGTTACAAACTCATGTATTTTATGGCAGGAAATACAGGTAAAATCTATCTATCCGCCTGTCACTATTCAGCTGTCCACTTGGTGGCACAGTTGTTACATTTAATCCAGCTCCAGAGCCCTGTGTCATGATTTTTCACAAACAGCTCATACAACAACTTATAATGTATCATTAACATTGAGGTCATTTAAAACGAATTTATTCATTTCACATTACATTTGCTTTTTATGTATGTAGTGTAAAATGTTTTGATATTGGCAACAGTTTGAGAGATGGCCAACCAGTTTATGAAAAAGAAAAAAACTCTATGAATGTATTCATTTCTTATCCAAACTCTTCCCAGATCTTGGTAATGTAAAAATATATAAATGTAAAAAATGACACAAGATGTTAGAATACAATGTGACCAAAATGTTTGCATGTGAAAAACAACATTTGCTCCACAGAGCACATGTGACTTATTTGTAAAGGTGTTTTCACACATAATATACACACAAAATGGGCAGTTCAAGACATCCTCTCTTAGTTGGTTTGGGGTTGGGCTCAAGTCATCTCACAGTAAGGGCCAACCTTAAGAGTTTTAAGATGAGCTCTTAACACAGAATGATTTCTTAGTGCTGCTGTTGAAGATGTCATATTGGCCTAGTGGTTCACTTACCATGCATTAATAAGATAAGAGGCCATCATCTGTGGGCCCAAGCAGCAGTCCAGGGAGTAGACAGAGCCAGAGAAGGAGATTGTCTATTGGGATCTAAGAAAGGAAGGGTGTTAATTGGTACAAAAACAACCAAACACAGCAGAACATAACCACATTATCTTCTCATCTTGTCTATATAATGTGGATTTTTGACTATGTTTTGCTTAGACAGTGTAAAATAATTCCTGAGGCTTATATAGATTGTGCACTCTCTTGGCGGAGGGAATGAAATGAGGTGTTATGGTGATCTAGAGTTTCCCGCTAGACCTAACATGCCTCTCCCTTGGTGTATTAGAGTAGCATTAGTTTCAGGGAAGAGAAATTATCCTGATATGCTGTCTGCTTGGTTTTCCAATAAGGAACGTCTGCGGACAACAGCCAATCAACCATAACTAGATCAGAAGCAGGAGATTTTGTTCTTGTAAGCAGAAATTAACACTTCATTCCCCTTTGTCTGCAGAAATTCAACACTACAGCCCTTGAAGGCTCTCCCAGGCAATAAAGGAGAAAATTCAATTATGTTATAACAGTGCCACACCAAAACACAATTACCTCATTTTCTGGGGGAAAAAATGTGCTCCTTTTCCTCCAGGCAGAGAGGTTCACTGGTGAAGATGTTATGCCTGGAGGCATTTATCTGACAGCTCTCGGCATTCATAATTATGAAATATAAGCTACTGTCTCAGGGTAGATCATAAAAGGTCTTACAGTTCAGATAAAACATTTGTAAGTGTCTTAAGAGATTCTTTCGTCATTGTAACTTGCTATACTGAGGACATCTGTACGTTTAGTTTTTACCCATGATGAGTTAGTACATTGTTAGTCGAACAATTAAAACAAAATTAACTTCAACATAGAAAGACACTGTACAGACTTTGAAGAATTGACTGAGACATGTTTCCTTAATAAAAAGACTAATTGATTTGAGGTGTAGTGTGCTTGTGTAAATAATGTGTCCATGTGTAAAACTTGGGTAGCCTCTATGGAGAATGAATTAATGGATTAATTAATGGATTTGAATGCCTGCAGCAAGAGAAAGAGCCTAAACACCTGGTTAAATGTCAAAAAAAATATGAGTCTATTAATCTATTACTTGATCAACAGAAAATTAACTGCCAACAATTTTGAAAATTGATAAATTGTTTAAGTCATTAATCAAGCAAAAATTACAAACATTTGCAGGTTCCGGCTTCTTGTGGTGGCCATTTTTAGAATATTTTTCTTAAATTTTATAGACTAAACTCTTTAAAGTGTAACTGACAGATGAATCGATAATAACAATCATTGTTAGTATGCCGCCCTACACTAATTCAAACCAGATTATATTTTATTATGACACTAACACTATGATGTGCTGTTTGTTTATTAATATCTTTACATATAAAAGTTGTTTCACTTGATGTGGCACAAGTTACTCATAAATTATGTTTGTTATAATTTGGAAATTTGGTTTAAAATTAATATTAAACATTTTTGCACAATTTTTACCTAGTTAATGGGATCCATAAGATTCAGAACATGTTATCTTTTAATAAAACGTACAGTAAATAAAATACACCAGTTATTCAGCGGTAGCAGCTCAATAACTGGCATAGTTATTTACCTTATTCTGAACAATGTATTATTTGTAAATACTGCACATTTGAAGTTTTGTGGGGCCAATATAAGAAAATAAGCCAGTTGAAATAATTTGTATATCAGTGATAGAGAAAAAACAGTAAGAAAGTCAGTGGGCTGAATCACAGGTGGACATTTACATAAACATCAACACAGCTTGATTTTGCCCATAGGCCTCTGACTATCTACACAGTAATCACTTGATTAATTTATTTCTTAGTCTCCATTATCTAAAACTTAAAATGTAAGTTTCAGAGATATGCAACAGGAAAGCAGTGAAAGGCTGTAGGCTAGCTCACCACACGGCAAATGAGACTAGACTAGAGACTCTTCGTTTTCATCTCATTCTCAATTAAAGACATGTCTTTTAGATTGACCTACAGTGACCTAGGTGTGTCTTTTGACAGCTTTCACAGATGCGCTTAAAGTAGGCTACAGCAACAATACCCCATGCCAAGTGCCACATGACAGGGTTTGAAGCCTTCACCAAAATGCAATCATGAGTGGCATGTCTATCACCCAATAGCGTGAGTAGGACTTGGCTCTACTAACCAATCAGAGATTATTTCCTCATCGCGGCCTGTGGTGGGGCTCGGTGGTTGTGTATTTGTCCGCCACGGCCCTTGCTTGGCTCTGGTAGGGAAGTGTAGAGGCGGGGAGGGAATCCTGTAGTCAAGAAGCCGTGAAACCATCCCAAGGGAATGTAAAACTTTAGGACTGAAATCACCGTCTGCGTGCCTAAAGACTTAACACTTTACCTGGTTTCTCATGGAAGCAGATGGATTTTTGAGGAGGCGTCGGATGACAGCGGAGACTACAGGCAATGATCCCGGGGTTGCTGGTGCCTCTGCCGGGGCAGAAGTTCGATGGCTGGGGGGTAGATTCTGGGGAGTTTCAGAAAGTATCGTGGGGAGCCTGACACCCCGGATCGGAGGGGAAACAGAGCTGCAGACTGTTGATTGTATCCGCAGTGCACAAGATGCACAGTCAGAGGACTCTGAACCAGACTATGAGGGTTTGCCACAGGGAGCCTCCACTAGCACCCACATGTTGGCTGGAGCCGTGGCCGGGATCATGGAGCACTGCCTTATGTTCCCCATCGACTGTGTCAAGGTACCATAGCTCAGTGACTAACCAGCTGGCCCACAACTTTTCATGAATGGCCAGTGCTTTCACAGCCTGCTCTCTGTTGTGTTGTGTGGCTATTATTATTGTAGCCAACATGTTTGTTAGCATAGCATTATTAGCTTGCTCGCTAACCTAAACACGCTGCAGAGCTGACGGCTGTGAGGACAAGGTCAATATGCGCAGTTAGCGTTTCACATCCCTACTAGCTAACTTGTTAGCATGCTGTTATAAGTTAAGCGCGACTAACGTTAGCCACTTGCTAGTTGTTATGACAACCTTTAGCAGGGTCAAACACAGGAGCCCATTTGGTCACTTTACGTGAAACTACTAAACATCATCAGATCAATCTGCTGTCAAAGCCTCAACTGATATAATGTTACGTAACTAATGTGCACATTTTATGTGTGGCTAAATCGGAAACGAACAGGTTTGTTAAGTAATTCAAGTAGCGTTAGCTAATAAGAGGAACCAGTTATTAATTCCAACTGCAACGACAGTTCTGGGAGAACAAAGCTGTACATACTCTGTTTACAAAAACAAGGAGTTGGTTGAATGTTGTTGCTTCTAGTAACTTACTCACTGTCTGCCACTATTATTACAGAATAGACCCATAGAAATGAATTGCACTGCAGTTTTGAGACAATTTGGCCCTATCACACAGTGTGGCAGCAGGCCTACAGCTTCACACCCCATAACAAATTGTTTGCAAAGGTCTTCACATCACATGTGAGTCATGTAACTTCAGTTCTTATCATGTGGTCTTCTTTGTTATTCATGAGATAGCCTAGTTAGTTTTATTTTGGCTCTTATAGCTAATGAGGCATGACCCATTGCCCCAAGAGGTCAGCTAGTTATGGCCATGCAGTAGTGATCATTATGTAACACAGGAAGCACAGGGTTAGAGAGATGGGGCAAGTGGCAATGAGCTTAGTATTGTCAGCTGTCCATGTCAGACTGAAAAGCTGTCCATATGCCTGTGCTTCATCCATGTCTCTTCCACCTGTAGTCTAACTCTGTTGCAGCCTGTCCAGCCCCAAACCTGGACAAGACCAGTGTTTACAGATGTCTGTATGTGTACATTGTCTGCCACACCACTATTGGATCTCAGCATCTTTCCAAGCATGCCGCAGGAGATTTGGGGCATTGTGACTCAGCAAAATTAAGTCTACTGCACAGAAACAGCCACACATTTATCCAGAGAAATAGATATTTGCAGGTAACTGAAAAATATTTGAGATGCATCTAACATACCCCTTTTTTTATTTAGAGGTTTCCATTTAAAGGGTTTCCCCCTATACCAAATACAGACTTTTCCTCCTGTACGATAAGCTCCTCACTTAAGAGATTGTTGTGTAATTATAGTTTTAGGATACACTGTCATTCGCCCCTAATGTATCCTAAATCCCAGTAATTGGTTGTGGATTTGAAAAAGCGTGTTGCATTTGTAGGTCTGTCAGAGCGTATATTGCACAGTGCACATGAATGGAATTTCAATTGAATTGAATTTGTCATTGAAAGAAACCAAAAAGGTCTTAAGTGTTTTCTCTAAAGTGTGGTCATTGTAGTGTTTACCTTGAGTACAAAGGTCATTGCTTTCTAGATGTGCAAACAAACACGCCAGACCCATAGCTGTAGATTAGTAGTTGCTGTTGTAGCTGACCTGCAAGATGTCCATGCATGCATTTGTGTGGGGCATCAAGGAAGGAAGGAATGAATGAATGGGGAAGCCAGTATTCAGATTACAGTATCTTTTCACTTTCATGCAAAGACATGCAATAGGTTTGTGTGCCAGGTGTGAAGTAACTTGATGCACATTCTGGTAACACTGTTAGCTAGCTCTCTTTGGTCCCTCCATTCCACAGCTGTAGTATAGACTGACATGAGGCTATGTTTATGCTTTGCTTGAGCACTACATGCACATACACAGTGGGGTGTACGTTTGTCCATTCAGCTGGAAGTTTGGTATTCAGGGATTGTGTTGCTGCTAGTTCCTCATAGACAGACATCCTCACTCAGTCCGTCCCCAAGCAACCCTCTCTAAATACCAAATAGCAGGTGACTGAAACACTGACCCCCTGCAACTGTCCGTTAGATAATGTTTATAGAATCTTTCATTTATGTTGGGGGGGGGGGTGTTTTAAGAGGAAGAGAGAAAGGTGTGATTCAGGGTCAGTGGGAAAGGCTTACAGGAAGTTAGTTTATGTCCCCTTGGAGCTTGTAACTCCATACTTCCTTCTATTCAATTATGCATGTACACCAACACACACCACATACAATGTCGAACACCTCCTTTCCCTAATTTGACCCCTTATTCACACTACAGTCTATTCAGGACTGTTTTCATTCCTGTGTTATTCTATGCTGATTTAGCCAGACATATGGTAAGACTTTAATTATGCATTACGTTCTATTTTTCAAATTCATTGGTCATATTACCAAATTTAATATCTAGCCCTGGTGGATGGGTTAAGGGAGCACACTGCTGACTTTGAACTTACATTCATTCCACCTTTTCCTCTTTTCCAGACACGAATGCAGAGCCTCCAGCCCGACCCTGCAGCCCGCTACAGGAATGTAATGGATGCTCTTCGCCGAATTGTAGCCACAGAGGGAGTGTGGCGGCCAATGAGAGGGCTGAATGCGACAGCAGTTGGGGCAGGACCTGCCCATGCCCTCTATTTTGCCTGCTATGAGAAACTCAAAAAGACTCTAAGTGATGTCATTCACCCAGGGGCTAACAGTCATTTGGCTAATGGTACCATAAAACATACATATGCACATGTTAACAGTGACATATACCGTAGATGTACAGATCATATATGGCTATCTTAACTTTGAGGTCACCATGAGATAGGTTGATGTGTAGGACCTGTTCAACTCCAACCCTAATGCCAGGCAACATCAGTGTGATCTCCATGAAGCTGCTGACTCTGCGTAATCTGGATATAGAGCTGACATGCCCTGACCAGTCCTAACAACCCCTGGCAGTCCATCAAATTGTATAGAGTGTTTTCATAGCTACAGTTGTGAACTTTAAGGAAGTCCCTGGGTCAGCTGTTGATCTGTCGCTGGCCTTTAGGAAAGTTAACCAATTTGTTCAGCAAAGTCACCTCTGTTGCAAAATAGACAGAGATTCAACCAAAGATTCAATCTGAAAACCTTGCGCTGAATGTCAACCTTTTCCTTATTCCTTGTTCTCCCTACTCTCTCTCTTCCTTGTTTTCCAGTTTAGTGGGAGGCTGGGTAAGTCCTCTTTCTCCCATCTTATCTGCTCCCTCCTCTGTTGGTCCTGTCTTTTCAAGCTTATGGGTTTGGTTTAAGCTCTCAAAGGAGCAATGAACTGCCTTGTCCACTAGGTGTCTCTATTTGCTCAGGTTTGGCCTCCTGAATTCCATCATGCCTGATCTCTACTTTACACTTGAGCAATTTGCTGAATATTTTCACATGCATATTGTTTTGAGCATGACATCTCCAGCTTTTAGGGATAAGGCAGTGAAGGCTGTAACATGATCAAAAGAGACTCTTATTGTTGCAAGTGAAAATGCTTTTTCCTTCTCATTTTATGCCTCTTTACTGCAGTCTCTTCTATTTTCCTTGCGTATCCTTGCTGATTATCTCAATGTGTTGTAATTCCTGAGGTGTGTTTGTTTCAGGAACAGCTGGGTGTGTGGCCACACTGCTTCATGATGCAGCCATGAACCCAGCTGAAGGTAAGGACAACATCTTACAGTACAATGCCATTTGCCTTTGACCACAGAGTTAGGATGGGTATTAAGACATTTCCTCTCTCAAAACAAGTTTGCCACACAGAAATATCAGTGAAGAAACTTACAGGTGCCACACCAGGGCCAACCATCACCACATGTTGGCCTTAACCCTGCAGTCTCACATATTGACTTTCACAGCTGCCTGTAGCCCACCCGCCCAAACATGTCAGTAGAAGGACACTGGTCCAAGTCTTCGTGTGCAGCTGTTAGATGGGGTGCAGCTGTCTGGGCAAACGTTATTAAAATGACACACTACATCTTTTTGTGTGTTTATTGAAACTGCATGTGCTTTAAAGACAGCTTTACTGCAAGTGATAGCTCACAGATTTTTTTCTTTTCTTTTTCCACCTTTGTCCCCTTTGGTATACTGCCAACCCTGGGCACATTTGGTCTTCTCCTCCATCAATACATCTACCCATGTGTCCCTAGTTGTGAAGCAGCGCATGCAGATGTATAATTCACCCTACCGTGGGGTGTTGGACTGTGTACGCGCCGTGTGGCATAAAGAGGGCCCTGCTGCATTCTACCGCAGCTACACCACCCAGCTCACCATGAACGTGCCCTTCCAGGCGCTCCACTTCATGACCTACGAGTACCTTCAGGAGTTGCTCAACCCCCATAGACAGTACAATCCCTCATCCCACATGTTATCCGGAGCTTTGGCCGGAGCCATTGCGGCTGCGGCCACCACACCTCTGGACGTCTGCAAGACCCTGCTCAACACCCAGGAGTCTCTAACCCTCGGCTCCCTTTCCTCCGGCCAAGGCCCCGGCAAGGGCCAAGGCCAAGGAGCCCACAGACACATCTCAGGCCTGGCCCATGCCTTCCGGACAGTTTACAGGCTGGGCGGCCTGCAGGGCTTCTTCAAGGGAGTCCAAGCGAGGGTCATCTACCAGATGCCCTCCACAGCCATCAGCTGGTCAGTCTATGAGTTCTTCAAGTATGGACTCACCAAGCACCAGCACAACAAGAGGAGAGCGCAGCACATGGAGGCTTAGATGTAGATATCTACTTGGGTTAACCTCCTCTAATATTGCTCTGCCCTCCCTGTAAGGAGAAGATGAAGTCGATACGCACATAGAATCTGACTAAAATCCACCTCAGTTGTCCCATCCCTTTCAGATATAACAGCAAGAAAGACATCTTCAAAGACAGTTTGAGTAGTTATATTTCTGCTACACTGTTTCAAGAATAGGTATGGTTTGTTGATTCTCTCCCCTAGGAGAAAACAGTTACACAGTATTATAGAACTAGTTAATCTGAAGATTTGTTGTTTTTTTTTTTTTAAGCCATTCTAGTGACCACTATGTTTGTCCAAGCTGAGGATAAATGTGAAGAACGCAAACATTTTGAGTTGGAAATGTAGTCAACAGAGGGCAGTAGTGTTACTTTGTCAACTCTTGTAGTTTCATAAACTTTGCTGTCCTAGGACCAGATTTTGATTTTCACCCATCCAAACCTTGAGTTTGCAAATAGAATTTACAACTGACTCCTGATCCAGACCCCTTTCTGGATTTATGAATAAACCTTTTTTTATATATATATACATATCACATAACAGACCATTCTCACAGTTCATTTTGGTGTCTAGTTTGGGCTACACACAGGCATTCAGTCCTTAATTAAAGATATGATATTAAAGATTGTGCAGATTTGATCGACTTTAAAAGTGTCCTGACCATTTAGAATCAAAAGCAAATTGACCCTAGCTGAGAATATTTTGTTGTTAATCTAACACACATTCATTTCCTGATATGCATCAATACCCAGACACCTTTTGTAGAAATGTAATGGAACCCTGCCAACATGGCAACTCAAATAGTTGAGAGCAAAAGTTAAGACCTTCTTTTATATCTTGATTAATTGAACTGTGTAATTTGAAATGTTGTCCAACAGTGTTTGATGATTTCACAGATTAACAAAAAAGACCATAGATCAGATTTGGGGTTTTGCTATTGGCCGTTAAAGGAAGGAATATGATTAATCAAATTTGATTCCCCTTTTTCAAATGTCAGTGTTTAAGATTGTTCCCTGTCATGTGATTGGATTGAAAAATACCAATTCACAGTAGCTCTGTGGTATCTGAAGTGTGCGTTTAATTTATTTTTAATAATTTGGATTCCTTAAATGGTGTTTTATTTCCAGCAAATATATTAATTTAAACTTCCCCTTTGTTTTTGCTCATTTATGTGTTTAGTCAACTCTTGGATCATCCAAATACTCACCATTAATGCCTTGTGTACGTGTTTGGCGGAACAGACCAGGACAGCATTAAGATCATTATGGTCAATCATTTCTGTGCATCAGCTGTAGCTATCTGCCTGTTTTCAGCTTGTGAACTACTGAGTCTCAATATCTGCGCTCGCCAGCGAAGGTTGTGTACAATGTACTGTGCCCAAAAGAAGAATTTAACTCCGAATTTCAAGGAGTTCAGTATCCCACAAGATATGTGTCTGTACCCCCATTGAGTACACATAAATGGAAGCTGTCATTCTTATTGATTGATGTCTGATTGTTTCCGACACTGAATTGCACTTGTTGAATAAAGACTGAGCAGCGGGGCTCAACTCACTGCTCATAAATGATGGGAGCCGCCTTTTGATTGCTTTAAATGTTTCCTCATGCTTTGCTAGTTATGTGAAGATGACCTAATAGAAGGTTCTTGCTTATTCACCGGTAATTGCAAAAACAAGTCCATATTGAAATTTTAATCTGGGTGCGTATAGCAGATTTTAAGTCTTTGTTTCCTTGGTGAATAGAAACCAAATAATGGGATGAATGAAAAGGAGGCAATGCCCTAAGCCACATCTGTACTGCCGGAAACACTATTTATTTTTAGTTTGAGGCAGGTACAGTTGTTTAGTCTTGAACACAGGTGCAGTTTTCAACTTTGACCCTGAAGACTGAAAACACAATTTGAAC
The DNA here is from genome assembly GCA_002120245.1 of Maccullochella peelii. Classification (NCBI taxonomy): domain Eukaryota; kingdom Metazoa; phylum Chordata; class Actinopteri; order Centrarchiformes; family Percichthyidae; genus Maccullochella; species Maccullochella peelii. The sequence continues at coordinate 137,354 of LKNJ01000173.1, read as the reverse complement.
TTGTGGACACAGCCTGCGTTCAAACAGCTGGGAGAGGGAAGCTTTGGAATTCAGCAAATGACGCGTGACAGTAAATGTCGATAACCCTCGAAATCGAAAGCAAAATTTTCATTACACCTGCTGGTGTGAGTCAATCAGTTTCAAAGTGTCATCCATAGAATATAAGGAAGTATGAAATGAATAAAATTCTGTACTGCCAGTTTTGCAGCCAACATCTAAGACTTATCTTTTTATCTCCTGTGTGATCAAAACAAGAATGTCAAATGGTTTTATTTTTATTTTAGGTTTGTGTACAAAATTATATTACATTAACAGGACTCCAATGATGTCTGTAAATATAAATCAACTGCATGTGACAGGGTTTGGCAACTGCACCAGGCAGAGCTTGTGAACCGATTAACTGATACTTGTTTTTGCACGCAAAATTATTTTTTAAATCATAAAACTGATTGTCTGCCCTTAAGGTCTTCCTCTGAGTTGGAATTAAGGTGAACAGTCATTTGACATGTCCACATCATCGCTCTGTCTGGGAGAAATATGAAACGGACTTTGCAAACACCACAATCCTTAAGTTAGAGTCTGTGGACGCATCAGTTTCAGAGAAAGCCGGTTGAACACTTATACAGATCGTGGTGAGGAGTGACAGCTCCCCCACCTCAGTCTCCACATATACACACACAGAATCAGACACACACACACACTCACACCCATGCTTGTCAGACACACACCTGTTCAAACACCGAGTGTTAATGAACCGTCTCTGTTGCTCTCTTTCTCCCACTATTTCTGTATGCATGTATACAGTATGGGTGGCCTGTCGTAGTTCATGCTGTTAGAATGGTGTGTCTGTGTGCTCCTCTCTTTCCTCTACTGCTGCTCAGCCAGCTAGAGCTTGTCCACTGTGTCTCTGGTAATGAATCTTGTGAGAGACTGACGGACAGACTTAACATGAGTAGGAAAGTTATGGGTTGAAATGGCACGTGTGTAGAAATACAGAGGGCCATCAGCCAGTAGACTGGATGTCTTTCAAAGGTGAGTTTCCTCTGCCCTGCTGTTCCTGCTTTTTAATTTCTCTGTCTGTCTGTTTGTCTGTGTGGGAGAGTAAGACTGAGCCTGTCTGCTCCAAATCTCAGTAGTCAGTCTGAGAGGAGTAAACTATTTTGTCTGGTCATTTACCCCTTTCTTTCCTAGAACAGTAGAAGTAGGAGAACATGCATGTGTTATACAACATCATCCCTTATTAGTCTGAGTAATATGCAGAGGCAAGCAGTGTCAGAACACAAATACCAGAGACACAGTAGTTTCAAATCTCTTATAATGGCCTCTTCTATGAGTGAAAATAATACTGGGTTCTTGTCACTAGACATTCAAAAATGCAACAAGATTCAACATTTGAGGATGGAAGTTTAGTCTTTACCTTGGGAACTGTGTGTGACAAAATAATATCAACTCAACACCACTTACTAGCTTTTTCTGGAGTTTTCAAGCGTCCTCATCAGTAAATGGAGCTAGCTCAGGTGTCATCATATGATCAAGTGTGGGACTTTGGTCAGTCAGACAGTGGTCAGTATTCTGTATGTGGGGAGATCATAACCCCTGTGTCTGTTCGATGATGGTGGTTGACGTCAGATGTGGTTGCCCTGTTCCTTCTCGCTCATGATGACTTCGACCTGTTCCCAATCGATGATGTGAAATAAATAAATAAACCACACTTTATTACAACCTGGGTTTCATTTGCATTGATCTGGCCGTCATTTCTATTAGTTACGATAACATTGTACTCACTAAAGTAATTGCACAGACCTTGGAACATCGTGTCATCCCTAAAATTAGGTCCAACTGACCAACAAGCACAAGCAGTCAGACATAGACATCACACTTGCCCTGTTGTGCACACTCAGTTTTTGCAACATCGGGAGTGTGCTCATTAGTTTTTACCTTCAAATAAAGTGGTAGCTCATCAGGCAAAACTGTTTACAATCTGTACTGTATGATTATCTGAGTGCTCATGCTTGTTTCCCCACATATTTGAACAATGTGGGGGCAGTTTCTGAGATTTCACTAATTACTTTCATATGTCAGATGGGATTCCACTCCTTGTAACCATTGGCCCAGAGCGCCACCTGGACCTGCTGTGCCTCCCTCTCTTTATTCTGATTAGATGTTCTCTGTGTAGGATGCTCTGTGTAGGAGGGTCTTCACTACTGGTCTTTTATATTGTAAACGGTGGTTGGAATTAAAATTGAGATCTCAGTGTACAGGAGGTACACTGTCTTTGCAGAGAACTTGACACGACATTCTACTGTGTGGGTTGATATTGTTCCTGTGCTGGGTGAGGCTGTCGATCGTGTAGTGCAGTTTGGTGAAAGTGTCGTCTGTGTGGTACCAGATGTCAGGTTGGGTAGGAGCCATTTTCAGGACAATCTGTTGAAAATATGCCCTTAGTTTGCTTGTAAAAATCCCTTTGTACATAAAATAAATGGTGTCAAGGCACAACTCTAACAGTTTGTTTTGTGTGTATGTCCGTCAATTCTTTCTGTCACCCAAACAAGTTCTTCCCCTTGGCAGGTGATGCAGATGTTGCCCATGTTTCTGTCGATGCCAACACATTTTTCTGTTTCTGCTGTCCTTAGTTCTGTGAGTCCCATAGATTTTCTAACATGTCATAGCAGGAAAAGCACAGACGTAATTAATAACAATAATAATGGCTGCTTTCCATTTAAGTGTGCCAACTCCAGAGCCCTGACATAAGTTGCCTGGGACACTTAATTGGAACTGAGCCATCATTCATTTTCTTAGTTACACACATTGTGTGTTTTTCCTGCTATTAGAGGTCAAATCTTTGTTTAATGTTTTAATACTGTTTTTATTCCCAAGATTTGTGGTGCATATTCAAATGATTAAACACAGAAATATATACAGGAACACGCTCAATCCTACACTAAAATCCAGATACCAGAACAATCACAAACTAAAATATACCTAGAAAAAGAGAAAGAAGGTGAAGGGGTGGGTGAAACCAGGTTTAAACGTTTTTCCAAGTCCAAAATGTTTCCTATTAAACAGGCCAATTTGTCCATCCTGTCTAATATACTGTTCTATCAATCAGCTGTCTGTAAAGTGGTTGGTGGCAGGTAACTTGGCCAGATCAGTTATATATGATGCACTGTTGTTTGGTGAATAACTATTTAGTGATTAGTTACATCTAGGTCATTTATTTTTGTCACTACCTCCTTCTTCTGTTTTTCTCATCTTTCTGTTACGTCATTCTACAGAGAGAGACTTGCCTGTGAAGAGCTACTGTATGCACAGTAAATAAATGAACCTGAGCTAGAAAGACTGTGACTTTGACGGTTCATTTAAACATTAACCACTTCGACCCTAATGTCTCTTAATAGAGGTTTGCCATTATAATGCAATAATGTCTACTGTTCTGATAATGAGTGATAATCTTGTCACAGTAATTACACCGTTTAAAGAAAACAATTTACTTTACAATTAACCATTTTAAATAGATACACACACACACATGAAAGAGAGGAAAGAGTTATTGCTGTCAGAGTGGCACACTTTACACTGTTGGCCATAATTACTCTGAGGTGTTTACCCAGTGGGTGTGTGTATATTATGTGAGTGAGTGTGTAAGTCAGTGGCTGCTGCCCCTTAAACAAACCTGAAGCACTTTCTCTTCTCAACTGAATATTATCACTATTTCAAGGCCATCTTGTCTGACTTTATTTGGACAATAAAACACACACACACACACACACACACACACACACACACACACACACAGGACCCTTACAAATTGATGAAGGGCTGGCAGTAACACACACATGCATACACTCCCTTGTGTTTTGCTGTAAGCCCGTGTTTTGGAAACTCAAGCCTCTGGTCAAAGCCCCTTACAGCAAGCACCTGTGGAAGAGTGTATTTCACACAGACACACACACATTCACAAACACACACTACAAGGGTACTTAGGAATGTGAAGGCCTGAAGGACTCAGGTCCTCTACAACAACTTTCCCTCAGTTGCTTACCTTCTCTTACTCTACATATTTATGGCTCTTTTGTTGCTTCTCTTGTCAGATCTCTCTCCATATATTAAGCCAAATCATGACTGGACCACTCAGCATGAATTACAGAGTGATACAGGATTGGGCCATAATGTCCACTTCATTCCATCCTTGCCAGCAGCTAATGGATGAGGTGTGATTACAGGCTCGTCGTCTAACTCACTGGCATACACACAGACACATACAGGTTGTGATCTCACGCTCCTTGGGGGTGCTGCTGGATAAAGGAGCTGTTGTTGTAATTCCTTTGGCTGCTGCAGTCTCTCCCACTCTGGGCAGATACAGCAGGTTTGAGGGGAGGAGAGGAGAGAAGCCAAGAGAAGAGGAGGGAAGCCAAGAGAAGAAGAGAGTCTAAAGCAGCTCTAGTAGAGAGGAGCAGAGCAAACAAGCTTTGCAGTGCATACATTTACACATATTTTTTTTTAGAACATGTGATACACATTTGGCTGGTGTAATTTGTTTAGATTTTGTTCTTTACTGGCATTCTGTAAAACTTGATCCTGTACAACAATCTGCAGACAAGATAACCATAATTGAAATGTTATCTCTGATTTTCATCATGTTTCATTTCCATTATTGACCACAAGCAAAGTTCTAATTGGATTTATGCAATCTGATATCAGCTGTATTTCTGAGAAAAGTGGGCTTTTATTTTGCTGAAGTGATGCTGAAATATTATCTCGGAGCCCTTCACTCAGGGCCGGATTACCTTGTTAGAGTGCCTCTGGGTAAAATATAAGCTGTGGGCCCCTGACACCCATGTTCCCCTACTTAGTTTGGTAATAGTTTGATTAAACAAAAATGTATTTAAGAATATGCATTATGTACACATTGTATCAACTGGAATATTTAGTACTAAAGTAAGTACTAAAATACAATTTTGACACAGGGCCCCTCCACAATACAGGGGCCCAAGATAAAGGTTAAAATACAGGGGCCATCTTAGGGCACTTACAGTTTCAGATTATATTGTTCTTTAGTGCATATTGCTGAACACATTGGCAAAATCATATTGCCACAAACTAATTGCCCCCAAGTTGGTTTGGGATGGTTCCTGCCTAGATTTTATGATCTGTTTATTCATCGTTAACTCGGACATGACTCCAAAGATGGCAGCATCAGACTGAATTATGAAGCATAGCAAAATGTGAATTCCGGATAAGGAGCAATCTACTAAAAAAACAGAAAGATTATCAACCTACTGAGCCAGTTGTGGCTTGAATATCTCCCATAGTGCTGTGCTGTGGAGAATTAGGATGTGGGGGAGATACGGCTCCTGTCATCACTAAAGAAAACAAGTTGGGGTGGAGAAATTCTTCCTACCAGCACCACCAAGGATACAAGATGATCACTAACACACACACAAATACATACACATACTCTCGCACACAGCAGTTCGTCTGTGGGAGAAAGCTGAAGAGAAAACTGTTTTGATTATGAGCATTTATATGTGATGTGAAGCTTGCAGAGGACGCAAGACAAGACAACACGAAGATGTTGCGTGTGGCTATGGCGTGAGTTTGAAACAGGATCCTTCTCACTTCTTGTGCAATAAAAGAATAACATGCAAGACTTGCATTGAATAGAAAGCTCCTCGATAAATCCAAGTGTTTATAGTAAAATGCCATTGCTAATGGGCCAGAATATGGAGAAAGGGAGAGAGTGGGAATAGTGCTCATACGGCAGGGAAACTGATATTTTCATATGAGCAGACAAAGCCAAAGTGTGATTATGAAAAAAAAAAAAGAGACAAAATTTAGACTGTGTGTATGTGTTGCCTAAGGAGGGATCCACAGTTGAAAACTTACTCGCCACGTTATTTTCATGATCAAAGCAAAAGGCACTTACACATATGCACACACACACACACACACACACTTTTCATCCCTTGGGCCTTTGGGAGTGAAGCCTTGGCAGGGTCTGATGGACTGCAGCATTGTTACAGGTGATTGCAGGTGTCCAGCACTTTCTCTCCTCCGCCGCTCCCTCTGTCTCAAATGTTGTGACAAATTCTTTTAAAAGGTAAGCGAGGTCATAAAATCTTCTTACAAACACTTCAGAGAGCTGCAACACACACACACACACACACACACACACACACACACCCTCAGTGCACATCCAGCACGTGTGCAAGTGCAAAGACACACTTGCAGTTAACACACACACACACGGACACACACATGGCCTGAGACCAAAACTAAAGTTGTCTGTCAGTGGTGTGGACAAGATTCCTTGCATGTGCGTGTGTGTGCCAGAGCAACACAGGTGCAGTCAGGGACACTGAGGAAGAAACAGGCCTCCTGCCCTTTGAACTTGATCTTGAAAAGAAAGCTGTCTTCCCTTCCTGTCAAATAAGCTTAACTGCTATGCCTTCGAGCTCCAGTCTGCACAAACTGGTCTGGCGAAAACCGTGAGCCATTCATTTATTTACAGAAAGCATTCATACCAATTCAAAAGTTTTTATTACGCACTTGTCTGAAAAAGCTTCAGTGACAGCTATTATCAGCAGTGATTATATGGAAGCCAATAGATGTTATTTTATTTTTGTTTTTTTATTTAATCCATTTCATTTTTGCTCTGCAAAGGTGCTGACAGTCTATGAGAAGATTGCTAATTTGTTACAAACACATGTCCAAAAATATTTTCCTCTGGCAAACAGCTTCAGGAAGGATCTGTCCAATTTAAATTGTATCCCTCAGTGTGTATCAGGTGGAGATACAGAATTGGTTCAAGGTTAAGACATATTTTTTACTCTGGAGTCTTCATCCTAACCCTGTAGCCTTGTGAAATATGCTCTATTCAGTTAATGATGTGGTCTACAGAGCAGAACATGGGGCCTGACTAAAACTAAAGACTAAAAACATGGCACTGATGAGTTTAACATGGGGAGGAAAACTACTGCACAGACGCAAGAGCAGACGCAAGAGAGAAAACAAAACAGCTTCTGTTGCTGGGTTCCATTTCAAACTTCACAAAAATTGGAAAAACACAGGTGTGGTCGGAAAATATTATGATAACCTCTCAAGGTGCAAACAGAGCAACTATTTACAAAAACATCCAAAAAATGGAAAGTGAAAACAAAATATATACCATGTTACAAAATTCTACAAAAGGAAGTTCCTCACTAACTGTAATCTCTTTCAGAGAACTGTACAGTCTAATCTGGAAATTCAATAGATGTTACCGTCTCTGTAACCAAGCCAAGAGTGCATAAGCACAGGGCCCAAGGCAGCTCCTTTTAAACCAGTAGCCCCTCCCACCAGGCTAAATAATTACAAACGAAAATACAATTAACACATTTTCCTACCAGAGAAAGTACTTACAGCTTCTTAAACCTAAATATATTTGAAATAAGCATTATCTGTATTTTTATAAACATTTTCCTTCAACCAAAACAAGTTATTTAGGCCAAAAATGTATGTTACGCACAAGAAACATAATTATGCAGTTCACGTGACCATGAAAGCGCGCCAGAACATACTATTTAACAGAGGAAAATGTGACGCCTGGGTTTGACCGAACTCACAACAATATGCAACGCACCTGAATAAACGGTAAGCGAATATCTCGTTTGTGTGAATGAATGCGTAAATGAAAATAGAACTACCAAGTGTGCGCCCTTGGTCGCGCCACTGACACGGTGGACGGAAGAGGAAGGGAGCGGGGAATGCGTGGGCTGTGTGCGTGTGCGCGCGCGCCGTCACATCTCCAAGCAAGGTTTAATTTAAACTGCAAGCAGGTGAAAGGAAGGCAGCTTTAAGGGACAACAAGATACTTTGCGAGAGAGACCAGGAAGAGGAGAGGGAGGACGGTAGTTTGAGAGGCCATAAGTGGGCCTGAGTAGTTCCTTTATCAGCCCACTGATAGGAGACTTCTCTCTGTGTGTCAGAACTGCTCAATGCTCTCCTTGTCTCGGCTTATCCCCGCTAATTAAAACATTTGGAGTCCTCCGAGCCGGCTGTGGAGGAGTGTGTGTGTTTGTCTGAGCATGTGCGTGGGAGACATGAGAGCGGAGAGGAGTCAGAGGAAGGAAATGTAGCAGCTTGGAAGACTTCCTGTCCATCTATGGACAGAGGAGGCCAACACATACTGGACCTCAACAGCTGATGATGCATACAGACACATTACACTTCTTACATCATTTTATGTTTCCAGTTTTGTTTCCTGTATTTACTTTTTTCCACGTATATTTTTCACAGTTTAAATCCAATATTCATTGTATATGTTATAGGAATAGTTTACAAAACTGTGCAAACATATTTAACTGTGCAATAAAACATAAATGAAGAAATACTGATGAGAGTTGTTTGGCAAGCCGATGTGTGGTAGTATGGTGTATTTTTCATCTTACTTTCCACTCCCTCTTGAGCTCAGCCTTTCTGCTTTGTCTTAATCTACCTCAAAATACACTCAGACTTTCAGCCCTGAACATCCTGTATCTGCTCCTAATGGACACACACACACACACACACACACACACACACACACACCATGTGGACTGGACCTTGGGCATATTCCTCAGAATGAGCCTGTGCTTGATAAGTTCTGGGTGGGCTCATCTCTCTGTTCTTTCTAATCCTCTCCATGACCTCTGCTCCTGCTCTAACAAACACAGAGCTGGGGTCACTGCATTTCTTTACATGCACAATACTATGAGCACTGGGCCACAGTAACTGCTGGGTGCAACACTCTGCTCAGCCTAAAACTGCCTCAAAAATGTCAAAAGATGTTTGAATTGTAAACCAGTTTTCATAAAATGATAATTTGGTAACAGAAAATTGTATAGAAATCCACAGTAACTTTTTACACTGTAGCATGATCACACAGCAGTGACCTTATACCAACATGCCAAACAGAACAATGTGTGCTGATTATATGGAATCGGTTCAAATTGTGCGGAAAGGTGTGATCTTTAATTCATTTGAAACCGGGGGGGAGCTTGTGAGTGCTGATGCGGTTGGTGTGATGGATGTTCTTCCCCAGGGGGAGTTGATGTTTTATAGCTTTACTGTAAATGTTTACATTCCTACATGCGCTGATGCTATCTGCTAATAGTCTCTGGAACAAGCCTGAAGAGTCCTCTGGGTGGGATTATTTGCGGCGTGTGTGTATGTGAGAGAGAGACCAGGTCAAAGGGAAGCCGATCTGTCTTTAAACAGAGGTATTAACCATGACCCCTCTCCTTCCTGAGTCCTGCCCTGTGTCTGCCAAGGGCCAACACATTAACAGCAGCAAAACACACACTACTGCTCCATCTTGTTCCCAAAGCAAAACATTAAGCGGTTGTTCTAACCGTTTCTGATAGTAAAATCAACAATTGGCAGGGCATGAATCATTTTGAGAGGGAAGCCTCTCCCAGTCTCGCTTTCGCGTGAGCTCTAAATCTGTTCGTATTACCCAGCTGTCTCACTGCCAGCAGCAGTTATGTGAAGATGATATTGTTTAAATCAACAAGGCCCTTGAGAAAATGATTCCTGTTACAATGGACTCATCGGAAATGCATGTGTAATTGCTGCTCAGGAGCCCTGTGAGAATTCTCCCTCAATAGAGCTGTATCTTAAAACTGCAGCCAAGCATGGATTAGGTGAGGACTGTCATTCCTGTGTTGCTCACTGTTGCTCAGCCCCACCCTCAAACGCATTCCTCCCAGCTGAGAAATCTGCAGTGACATAAAAGACAACAGGAAATTACCTGTTTCCACTGGCATTAATAAGTCCTAATTTAATCTGCCCTTTTAATGCTTTATGTTGTGGAAGCTGGTGCTGATTGTTTGAAGAGGCAGAGGAACATGTTCTTCTGCACTACCGTCTGGCTCCTTTCATTCTCTCTCTCTCGCTCTGCTTTATGAGCCTATTCATGGGGAAGGACACTAATAAAACACAACTCAAAATGTTTACATACTTGAGCATTAAATATTTAAACATGCAGTAAGGCTTGATGGCTCAGTGGACTACCGCCTGAAATAACACACTTTTACTGAGATCTGGCATTGTAGTGAAGATGTCTGAGGCAAGAAACGCAATCAGACAGTCGTACAGGCTTTAAACAAACCCCAAGGTTAGCCAAATGTATGTGGAAGAGAAAACAAAGGCAAACGTGAAATTATCAATCTCAAACTGACTGTTGCAAAGGGTTCAACTTTGACCTACCGCACAACATTTATTTTCAAATAAAGTGCTTTAGATAATATTGTTAATGTTGGCTTGATTTCTAATGTCTGTGATCGTCTAACTGCTTGTGTTTCTTGCCCCATTAGACTCTGTTGCCATTCTCTCAGATTTCAGCAGTTAACTCTGTGAGTATAATTTTATCATAATTGATCACAATAATGGCCAAAAGACACGAAGATAAGGGGAGCCCTTAGAAAAAAACAATCCAATCTTAAACCTCATTTATGGATGAGGTCCATAGTCATCAAAAACATCCTGTGTTGTCAATCACTTTTTGTTCTCTATGGAAATTTACATCAGTGTGACGTCACAGACTGGGTGCAGGAAAAAGAAAACAATCTCATCTAGTCACGGTTAGACAGCAATGACAAAAGCAACTGTTCACGAGCACAATGTGGATAATCAGAGCACATAGAAAGTGGCATACCTCAGAGCCTCAGTGCAACACCATGACATTTTCTATTGCATAGTCTTGGTCGCCTGAGTCTTGGAATAGCAAATGCACACTGTGTAAATGAAAAAAATTAGACTTAATAGTGCCCTGTTGACTTGCAGTTGGACAGTCAGAAGGAGGTGTGTTATTCCTCCCTAGTCTCTCCCAGAAACCTGTTGTGTCAACCACTCAGGGTCGCTTGAAGTGGTGTTTTGATATGCGATAAATGAGGTTTGGGCTGGTGCCAGAGTATGGCACAAGGCGATCCTTTCTGCCAAAGCAGCTTGTTGTGGGAAAAAGGAAGTTCCTATAAGTACCTATTTAACATCACTGTTCTTTGATGTCACGGCCTCTTTAATCTTGTAATATAGTAATATTTGCTAGGCTTAGATAGACAGGACCCTACCTTCCTGTAGGCAAATACTTGCAAACATTTTGTACATGAGCGCACAATTTACCTTGTAGTGTCAAAGTGATATCACATCTATTTTTAATTTTTTTTTTACACATAAAAAACGTATGTTTACCCAGCAGCCTGCAGGCTCCATTTATGCCACAAAATTCTGTCAGTTAAAGCTGGTAAGTACAATCAGTTAAGGACTAAGCCAAAGCACCAGCCACCTCATTTAGGAATTATGTTTTTATTTTCCTATCAAGTGTGGCCGTTGTGTTTATTCCTTTGGCATGAGGGTATAGTCTTTTCAGCAAGGCATGATTAATGTGTGCTGTCTTGCGCAGCCCGGGCTGGTGGTGCAACATCTCCACGGTCTATTGACCCTCTCTGACTCATGCAGCACACAGTAGAGAGTAGGCCTACGCATGACTTTTTAAAAAACAAAAAACTTTTTTAAACAACAATAAATATTCACCTTCTAATAATCATCTGACTGAGTCAGTAAAATTTGTCAGTTTTGTGTAGTACTAAAATCAGTAAACTCAACTTGCTATTGTCTGCTTTTCTTTGCATGGAACTAGATGTGTATTACATTTCCGCACACACACACTTTTTAAAAAGCATTCAGTAAGTTATATTTTCATGCAGCCTGTACCCAGCCCGACTGCTTCTTAATCTGTTGCTTTAGTACTGCGGGGGGGGGGGGCNCGCGCGCGCGCAGACACTCTCAAGTTCCATAGCTCCATACTAAAGCCCCATACACTTCATATAAAGAATGTGTTCTTGCAGGTGTTATGTTGAGTTTCATGATCAATAAAGATGTCCCATAAATGAAATAAATACCTACTAAAAATGTCAGAGTCTAAGTCATGCTACTCGCACGTCAAGATAAGCTACTTTCTCTCGTTGGGTCTGTATAAATTCAGGATTCCTTTCTGCTCTGTCTGGTCGCTTAAAATGGGCTGTTACTGGCAGTCATTAAGGAGGGGAAAAAACAACATATAGATCATACTATGGACTCTTGAGGCACCCAGTCAGGAGCTGTTGCTGTGAACTAAAAGTCACTACTTGATTTAATATATTTACATTGATATATTTTGTAAATCATTTGTAAATAATCCATAAAATACACCTGCATCCTTTCAGACCCACTGGAGTTATTTCAAGTATTTGTATAAGTGTACCAATTTGAAAGCATACATTACATTTTTGCGCATGTAATTGTAGGATATCATTTAGATGACCCACTGACTGCCACTTTCTCAGTATTGTGATATTTAGGGACTGTACGAAAATTACTGGGGTGGGGAGGTGAATTAAATTTCAATTTTCAGTTTTTAACACCAACAACCTCTCCAACATTGTTAATATTTTTTTATTTGGAACCAACCCTGAAAAAACCTGCAGTAACCCCTCCCCCTGTATCTCAAAATGTAGCACTGTGTTAACTCATTCCATCATTAAAAAGGGCAAAAGTGTAAAGAATCTAAAATGGTGTAATCAAACCTTAATGTATTAACGTATTTTCACAAATTTGCATATTACAAGCGGAATAAGTGATCTCCAAATGTTTGGCAAATGTAACTAACTTTTGGTTATGATGCAGAAAAAAGTGAAGGAGGAAATGACTTATGGTAGAGATAACATTTAGTGTGATAAATCCCTGAAACAGTGTTTCAGTCTTGTGCATATAGCAAAACGTACCTTTATGACCCACTGTGCACACTATAACCATCATTTGCAACTGTTTCTTTCTTGTATATATTTTTTAGAAATGAATCCCACAAGGGAATGATGAAATCTAAAATTGTGGGTGTTAAAAAATAAATACCTTTTCTCTGTTCGTGTATGTCAGACTACCCTCCCCTCAGCAATAACAAGAAATGCATAACCACCCCTTTTTCTGACCTCCTCTCCCCCAAATAATTTTGTCTTTAAAAAAAGATCAAATATTAAATAAAATAATAGGAGAAAAGACCATGAAAAAAACTACCCAGCAGAGAAAAAGTCTGAACAAGAGTAGCAACAGTATTTAACCTTTTAAATTATTATATTTTTCACTCAAAACCTGGTGTTAAATGCAAAAGATTTCTTCACACAGTAATAATATAATCATTTGCCAGTCTCAAAACTGCTTTGTAGTGGCTTGTATGCCCACACTCATATTCACTGCAGGCTAACATTTATTATGTTTTATATTTTTTTAATTTCCTTACAGAATATCTCTAAATTGAGCTAGTCACAGTGAGAGACGTGTATTTTGTGAACCCTAAATAGTAGGCAAAGTTATAATATTGTTTTGCTAAAAAGAAAAAAAGAAAAAGCTAAACTTGCTTCTAGTTATGAAACAAAAAATAACCATAATAGGGGAAAAAACTGTACAATCTCAGTCAGTTTGACAGCATTCAGAATCGTGTCTAGATGGGGTCATCCACTGACCACACTTTGAGTATGGAGAGACGCTTGACTAAAAGTCATGTAGTCTGTGGAGTTCAGAGCATCCCTCCACATGACCTGCTGTTCATGCTCCAGGGCTGGCAGTAGTAGTGCAGGTAGGGGTAGGCCTGGTAGGCCTGGTACAGTGGCACAGTCATTGGGACGTGTACTCCATTTTGCTGATGGTACTGCTTTTGATTGTCCTTCACCAGCACTTTTACTGCTACCTTCTTATGCGAGCTGCACGCCGCCAGCTCGGCCACCACCTGACGCCGTTTCGTTTTATATCTCCGGTTCTGGAACCAGATTTTCACCTGGGTCTCTGTGAGTTTCAGAGATTCTGCCAGATCGGCCCGTTCAGGACCCGAAAGATACCGTTGCGCGTTGAAGCGGCGCTCCAGCTCGTATACCTGTGCGTGAGAGAAGGCCGCCCTGGAGCGCTTCTTGGTACCGCGCCTGCACTGCAGCTCGTCGGATGAACAGCTGACCGTCTCCCCGCTGTGGTGATATTCCTCCTTCTCTTCCTCCGCCTCCGTGTTCTGCCGTTCTTCTCGCTCCACACTGTGTGGTTGCTGGTCTGCAGGGCCGAGGAAAGACAATACAAATGTGTGATGACATTAAGTGTGTTTTCTGTCTGTGGTCAAAAGCATAACACCTCTAGAGCTGTGCTGGCTGAGAGTTCACTTCAGCAAGGTGCTGATGATGACCAATATGAGGTTTTCCTCTTTATCCCTTTCACACTGTCAGAAAGTGAAGGGATATAATGGAATAAACAAGGCTTTAGATGAGCTCAGGCGAACACTTTTACAAACAAACCCCTCACATTCTACAATTCTGCAAAAACAACCTTTTGGTTTTGTGTTTTTCCTGCGCTGTCCCATAGCCTGAATACCTTTCTCAAAGAGCAAAGTCTGACAGGGCAAAAAGCCCTTTATCATTAATCAGCTATTAAATAGCATTTTCGTGATACAGCGTACAGTAGGCCTATATGGTATTACTGGCCCTCAATCCCACTGTGCCAAATATGGCATTAAGATGTTTGGATTTATTCAAAGACATTTTATTTTTTTTATTGGGAAAAATAAATCACTTTTTTATCCACGTAAACGCTGCTGAAAATACTCCATCATCTTGTGAATTAAAACCATTCTTTCTCTTAAAAAGATAAGACAAACATGCCTTTGAGACAAATTCATCCTGTTTCCGAAGCAAAATTCTGTTTCTTTCAAGTATTTTTCTTGAATCATGGGACTTTATCTTATTTCAAGATGCCAATTTGTTCAAATTTAATGAAAATGCAGGAAACGGGCGAAATTGTCAACTTGTTGTCATATTTCTTGCCGTGTAAAACCACAGTCTTTACAATTCTTTACTGCCGAATAGAATAAAACTGCTCACCCTCTCGGTGCTCAGTCTCCTCTCCTGTGGACTCTTCGCTGTAGGTATCAGATCGGAGGTTTCCAACAGACAGACTGAGATCACCAGGAAGCCCCTCCGGGTGGATGAGGTTCTCATCAGTGTCTTGATGAGACGGATCAGGGACTCTTGTGACATCATGCCCGGTGCAGATGTTGCGCTTTGGTGCGCAGGGCCCCTCTGTACTCCCGGTACCGGGCTTTCCCCAGGCATCAGGTCCGGTGAGGATGTCTTTGATGGAGAAGGACGAAAAACTTAATGTCATGATTAAAATAAGCGCACGGATACTTCCTCACTCTCGCATGCGATTTATTTGGAGGCATCAATAGATCAGCCACTCGAAAGCAAAAGTCCTTACTGATTCGATGTTTTCAGCGCTCTCTTTAATTGCTCTAATTTAATTGCGGTGAACTGAGGTCTGCTAATGAACAGCCTACACCAGAAGCTGTCAAGTCTATTACAATATTCTCAGCAGCAGCTCCAGTTAACCTTTGGATAGGCTGCCTGGTCCCTCCTTCGCACCGCCCAGTTCCACACTGGTCTCTGTGCTCTGCGCTCTAATTGACGACGACTGACACTGATTTTGCAGACGAGGTTTATACCTTGGTGAGGTGATTTTCATGAGCTTACCTTACGAACGCAATGCTTTTTTTTTTTTTTT
>LKNJ01000173.1:0-121752 GCA_002120245.1 Maccullochella peelii | reverse complement strand
AAAAAACGTTAATGGCTCCATAAAGCTGCATTTGTCAGAACCTGTCAACTATTCTTGCAAAATTGAGCTGTTTCAGCCACCGTGTATTTACCAAGTATTCAATTGTTGTCTGATGCGTCAAGTTCGCTAAGCGTGCGTAAAACGCAGCTCAGCCACAAAACTGCAGCCCACTTTTACATATGAGGTATAACTATTATTACACAAATTTGATTTTAGCCACAGTACTCTGACAGGACCATTCGAATATAAAATAACTGTATTTGCTTCAATCCATTATTTAAGTTTACCAGAATTGAATATTCTTCATAATTGTGAATTATTTTATTATAAAAGATATAAAATTGTGCATATTTTTAAATTTTACATTTGTGAAGTGTTTTGAGATTTTGGAGGCCGTGTCGCCTTTAACCACAATGTTTGTTAACAAAACCCATGATAGAAGTGACTGAGAATAACTGAGACTGACCATAGAGTATTTCATTGTTCAGACAGCGCCTCCAGCTTTCTTGCTCAAACAAGTGAGTAGCGCCGCCATGTGGTCATGATGCATGGTTTCCAAACCATGGAGGTGCGTAAGATGAAAAGATGGCAACTATGCATGTCGTCTACACCCCCTTCCCTTTCTCTCTCTCACTCACTCACACACACGTACACTTATTACACAATCAGCAGGCCTGCCCTCCATTGAGGTATGTGACGACAGATGCAGTGATCTGCCTCCTCTGTGTTGTTTTGTTTTCTTCCTCTGACTAAACAGAGATATCTCTGTTTGCCACATAGCGCAAATCAGCTCCAAGGTGTTAAAACATGCCCGTATGGGAAACAGAGAAGTTCTGGCACACTTACATGTGTTCAAACGACGAGATGTCATCACCACAATTACAAAATGTAACGTTTTAATTCAGCAAAACCATGTGGGAATTTAACTCATCGCTTAATAACGTGCTTGCTATAATAAATGGTGTTACCATTGATTATAATATCTGAATGGAGCAGCGTTTCCCTCACTCATATTGACAAGCAACATGCCTCCTTTATAATCTGTGTTCAAATAAACTCCCTAAATAAACTTTCAACCTCCCTGTCCCTGCTAAGTAGTTTCCTCCTGAACACACACACACAGCATCTCAGTCGTCTTAACTAATTGAAACTCTGCATGTGTATCCACTACATTTCTACAGACAGCAGTTACTGAAAATATATTATGTGGTTTGGATCACCTTCCTGTTACAGAAGAAACATAATGTTTAAGTCTTTCTATGCACCAACTAGCTTCCACGGTCAAGCCAATTTTATTTATTTGTCTGCACATGCACACACCCTCTATCCTTAGACCACAGTCCAAATACATTTAGAGTTTAAAAAGAAGCCTAATTAAAATGTCATTTTGTCTAACTTTACACTGAATTATAATATAATATACACGTTAAATTCTGAGATAATTTAGCGGCTTTAGTCCTGAAAATGCCATGTTGGCATTACAGGGCCATGGTGGGAGAGCCTTTACTCCAGCTTCTCTGCGCACTTTTTCTTCTCTATATTTGGGCCCTGGATCATTTGTGAGCTCCTTGAGTGGTTGCCATTGGAGACTTTGTTTTGGGAAACTCCACGCCTAGCGCAGCGATGAGCCGAGCTGCTATCTTTGGAAGCACAAGATAGCGATCGCAGCGCCTGTCAGAGCAGCCGTGGCCAGGCCGAGTCCTCAGGCATCGCCGTCCTGTCGCCAGCTCTATTTACACTAGTGACTCTGCAGCACTTAGAGCTGACACCAGGTATGTCCTACCGGCAGTGCAGTAGCCAGGGCAAGTGGCCAGTGAGGCTATCACAGGAGACAAACACTCTGTTTACGTTGCCATTCATCTCCATTAATAGTGTCTGCGTATTCGACCATGCAGGAGGTGAAGGCGTCCATCTCCAATCAACGGCGTGTGTGTGTGAGTGAAAATGTTGGTAATTATATCATTATAAAATTACTGATATCTTATATTATTATTACTATTATTATTATTATTAGTAGTAGTAGTAGCATTTAGGGCCTATAGCCATTTTTTTTTAAATTTGGTAATGATATATTTCAGTGTCGTTGGTCAAGAAGNGTATTCGACCATGCAGGAGGTGAAGGCGTCCATCTCCAATCAACGGCGTGTGTGTGTGAGTGAAAATGTTGGTAATTATATCATTATAAAATTACTGATATCTTATATTATTATTACTATTATTATTATTATTAGTAGTAGTAGTAGTAGCATTTAGGGCCTATAGCCATTTTTTTTTAAATTTGGTAATGATATATTTCAGTGTCGTTGGTCAAGAAGAGAAACTTTTCCAACAATATTCATCATCCCAAGCCTCTGAGTTTATTCGCTGTGTGGGTCTCGAGGATGCTGGCTGTCTGGTTAATGTCCATCCCTGAATCCTGACCGGACATTAGCTCGCCTCTAAATTCTCTCTGTTTCTGGTTCTTGTCTCAGACCAAAGTCTACCACAAGCTTTCTCACAGGGGAAAAAAAAGATGCTTACTGGGCTTGAGAAACAATTTGAGACGATGAGACTACTAATAGCCTACTACTAGGACTTTAGGCCTATATGCTTGAGGAATAAAGCCAACTCAACGTTGATTTATTTGAGTTTGCTATCCAGATTCATATGGATGTTGTCGAAATGCAATAACACGCCAGAAACGTCCCCTTATATTTAAAAACGTAAATTTTTACATAAATGTATAGGCTACTGTATTTGTTCCGTAGTTCCATGTGTTTTTAATAAGCCAAAAAACGATCACACCCACACACACAAAGCACAGTACAATACAGTCACTTGTGTCATTGTTTATCATTTAATTTCATCATCAGTGATAAGTTCCATCGTTATTGTAACTTGAGCGTAACAACAGTCCTATTACGCAAAAGCGCCCGTTTTAATCAGGCCATATGACTACTGTTAAAAAAACAAAAACATAATACTTATAAGCTTGCACCATCTAGCAATTGTGGTCCATATTGTTATTTTCTTGCAATGAATTTTGGGATGTAATTGAATGGGCCTTGTAAGGCTAATAATGAATTCATTATGTCTATACGTTATGCATAAAAACGTGTTTGTATGAAAATGTCCACACACTTTCCCTTTATTCTCGTCGCACATTAAAACCATTTTGAACCACAATAGGGCACATTACGCACAGTCTTTGCTCCACTGCAACATTCAGTCCGACAATCAAATATCCAACGGCAGGTTTGATACGTTTTCTAAACATTGTGGCTCAGAGAAAAATGCGCATACTGTATACGGGTTGTATCTCAGTCAACGGGTTAGGGTTTCCTCATAGGCCTGCCTTGAGTTGCAGCAAACTGGCCTACTCTTTCTGTAATGTGTTACAGAGTTTTAAAGTGTGCTTTCATTGTATTAGTTGATCAGTTTGACATGATCGAGTCCATTCAGTCATCCCAGAGAAGTCTCTGTGATTGTGCGTAAAGATTGCGCTACCATGCCCGGATGCCCTGCAGAGTTCCCTGGCAGGGTGTGACGACTGGTCCTTGTGGAGCCTGGCTTTGCGTCTGTGCGCCAAGGTTTCCCAAATTCATGTTCATAAAAGCATTAGCAGTGGTGTTGCTGGGCGGCAGAGTAGGTAAACTAGAATAAGTACAAGAGTAAGTGTTGGTATACACCGAGTTGTTGTAGCTGTAGGCTGGATAGCCATTGTAGCTGTACGGGTTTGGAGCTCCGACTGTGTAAGAAGTGTTATAGTTTGGGGATCCAGCCAGACAGGGCCTTCCGTCCCGGACCAGCACCGGCACAGCCACCCTCCTGGGCGGCGGTGGGTGGTGGTGATGGTGATGACCTGCCATCTCCAGAGTCTTGTCCTGCCGCTGCCTCTTGCATTTGTACCTCCTGTTTTGGAACCAGATCTTGACCTGGGTGGAGGTGAGTTTCAGGGAGCTGGCCAGGTGTTCTCTCTCTGGGGCGGACAGGTAACGCTGCTGCTTGAAGCGCCGCTCCAGTTCAAACACCTGAGCCTGGGAGAAGAGGACGCGGGGTTTCCTCCTGGTCCTCTGCTGCTTGGTAGCGGGCTTCTCTGAGTCTGGATCATCACACTCACCCCGCAACGCACCGCAGCTCTCTGCATGGAGAAGAAACGTATTGTACATCAAAACTATCAGCATTAATTCATTTATTTAGAAATCTTAATTTTCTTTAAAGGATTTCTAGTTAATAAATAGCTAAATTTGGTTGCGGATTTTATTTTTTATTTCCCTATAATTTGCATTATTTCCACACAAAATTGACCTTTAAATATTTCAATCGGGATTGGAAATTGCTTTATTAGAATTTTTACAAGTTAGAATATAAATCAAAAGGTGGTTTCAAAGATTACTTGTTGAAAGAGGAAATTAGGAGGACATTTTGATAAAGTATTTGTAAATGAATTTGTGAACTAATCAATGTTCAGATCTTGGAAATTAAAGTTGAAAATAAATATATTTTATATTAAGATTTCTGCCGATTTCTGTGAGGATTAAATTGGTATTTGCTATATATCGCGTTTTTGTAATTTTTCTATTAGTAAAATTCACTCCAGCGAAGCATTGGCGAGCTATTCCCTCTGTGTTCATTTTGCCATCGTTTTATATTCATTTACACATGAATCAACAATGATGTCTTGTCAGTTCGAAGTAATTATTTCACCAGAAATATAAATTAATGTCGGTTTTGAAAATTAACTGCATTTAATTTTTGCAAGTTAATTTTTTACTTTTTTTTTGCAAATATTTACAGTTTAATGAACTTATGATTCTGATTTACACCTCTGGCATCTGTCCATGCTATTATTTATACAATTATCAATAGAAACGACGGCTATCATCATCACTCACTTTGGGATGAACATATTTATCATTAGACTGTGTACTCACTGCTATCTGGGTCCTCCTGCTCGGTCTCCAGTCGGAGGTCTGCAGAGTGATTCTGCGCCGCGTCGCCAAACATCTCCACTGGCAGACCTGACTCAGCCAGCCGGTCCTGTGCCGTCAGCGTGTTGCGGTACGACATCCTCTCCTCGCTCTCCGAGACGCCAGAGCTAATGGGACTTGGACTGTCCCTACCGGCCAACATGCAGGAGGGCGGAGAATGAGAGCGGAACGGTTTATTTGGGAAAGCTCCCGGCTGTGCCAGCGCGCCAGAGAGACCGAAGCAGGAGATAAACTGGAGCTGTTGCTGCTGAGATTGTTGCTGCAACTCCAACTTCAGAATGTCCTTCACAGAAAAGGGCGTGGTGGAAGAAGTTATGAGCGGGCTGGGAAGCATTATTACCACCAACTGGGAGATGACAGATAACAAATAGTCAACAGGCCCAGAATTGAACCAATTTGTCTCCGGGCGGCGCGTAAAAGAAGTAAATACCCCGTGCGTAAGCCTGAAGAATGGTCGCGCACTGCTTGTTTTTCATGCAGACCGAAGAAGACTGGCTTTCTTTCAGCTGTGACATCCCTCTCCTCTGCTTGGGTGTCTATGTCTGGAGGGCTGAGAGAGAAAGAGGGAGGTCGATCCTGTTTGGCTGGTTGAATTCGGTTATCTAGAGAAAGAGCCGGGTCAGCCAAGATACTGTCCTCTCCCTTTCAGTGACGTCCTGGAACGGGGGAGGGGCCGAGAGTCAGTCTCTCTCTCTCTGTCTCTCTCTGTTTGTGTGTATCAGGAAGACATATATGACTAATTTATGAAATAATATTAACACCAACGACTCCCTTCAGACTGTTAAAGGTGTTAAAGGTAAGGAAGTTTTTATTACATGCTTTGTTTTCCCAACATAAAACGGTAGCACCGAAAATGCAGCACAAAAATCGTTTTCATTTTGTATAATTGAAGTTTATACAGCATCTTTACTTTGGTGCAGCACCTAAACTATTGGTTGAAAATAATCCGGTAAGTCGGATAGCATTTATTATCTTCTTGTCTCTGCTGAATGATCCCACGACTTCACAGTTCTTCCCATCATCACCACGGTGGTTTTAAGATTAGGCATATCTTCGTTTCCTGTCTCGGCAATCCATGGATAAGATAATATGCCGCAACTGTGGGAAATGAGATACAACTGGCAACACAAGGAGGCATGAAGAATATAAATTCTGTGCTTTGTCATTAATTTGTGTCCTTAATTGGAGAAAGGATTTTTTTTTCCCACCAAAATTTGGTCACGATGATGCTTTCCCTTGACATTAGTTTAGGGTCAACATTTCCGAAAAAAGGCCTGAGTGAAATATTAAGACAGTTTGCTCACTTGAAATTATCCGTTTAAATGTGCGGAAATTAATACGTAAAGAAAAGCTTGAATGTCGCTTCAAAATAGTTTTAATTATACACATTGTTTATAAATCCCTAATAATATTAATAATAATGATGATGATAATTTCACCTGCTTTAAAAAGCTATGTCACGTTTAGTAGAAAATGTTCTTTAAATTGGGCGTCTGACTCGAGTAACAAGAGCCACAGATTCATGTTTCCCAACATGTGTTGTATTATTTAATAAATAATAAACAAAAATATATATGTGAATCTTCTCTTGAATTTTAGCCTACTTTTGTGCAAACATGCTGAAACTGGACACCTCTCTCCTGGTCGCTATCTGTGGCCAAGTGCAGGCGCCAGGGTCTGAAGGCCCATTGCTCCTAAACCGTGTGGAAAGAAAAGGAGGGCATGCCGACATAATCTCATCCGCTCACCATCAAAAAGGCGCTGTTTAGATTAGCGCAGCGTCTTCCCCTCTTCTGGAGATCTATGTCTTTAAAATGGTCCATTTAAGTGGAGTGGAAAAGCAGGGAAGGGAATTAGGTCTGCGGAGAAAATAGGCATTAGTGTACACAAGGCTTTAAGCAATTCCAAATGTGCTCCCGCAAAAATAAATTTTGGATGGTGAATTGAGTTTGCGCCCTGGGACACTGATGAAAACAGCCTACATTATAGTCTTTCTCAAGATTTGCTTAATAAGGACAACCACAGGTCATTTTCATTCTGTCGAAGGTGATTTTACACGAGTTAGGTGGAATTTACGAGGACTTAAGTGGAATGTATTGGCTCGTAAAATACTCCAAAAGGCAGTAAATCTAGTGAATTTGTTTCCCAAATATTTACCCAGTCCTGTTTACTGAGTGCAATGATTCAGAGACAACAGACCAAACACAGGAATCGATGTAAATTGCATAATGACGACGACGAAATGACTTGACTTACTTGAGTGTATTTAGATGCAAATTTTTATTAGCTAAATAAGACTACGGTGGGAAAATGGATCGGACAAAATAATGCAATATCTAAATTTTAAACTAAAGTTAAAACTACTATGGTTTTAAGAGATTATCGGGGATAATGTGAAAATTCAGTCTTTATTCATGTGAATTCAAAGCGTCACGGGTCGCAGAGGCAGGTTACAGCGCTAATGGCGCAATTAGCTCTTCAACCCTAAACACGCACGCACGCGCGTACAGCCTCGCGAGTCCTAGACTGACCATCATCAGTGGTCTTCGCGTGCCACCGGCAGCCCAAAAGTGGCCAAGCAGAGAAGCGTGTTTACGGAGCGGAAGAGTCTGTTTCCTGCCTGTAACAAAACCCAGACTCCCAGAGAGTGTCAAGGAGCTGCTCGGTGCTGAATGCGACCCTCCAATACATCATCTTCATCTCAGAATCGCCGTGATAAGCTGAGTAAGGTCAGGTCCACAGCAGAGGTCAGGCACGGAGAGGAGTTTGCAGAGCTCTGAGCATATTTGTTGGACGCTAAACAAAGAGAATTTGAAATATGAGTAAAGATTATTTTCCACCTCTGCGGCAGTCAATCACTCCTCTCAATTCACTTTCTGGCGAGTTTCTTTAAAGTTGACGGCTTGCCAGGCAGTGCTGAACATGTTTCTTCATGTCTCCCTTCTCTCCATATCACTGGCAGGCTAACCTGTTGAAGCAGTGTCCTCTCTGCAGAGTGGCAGGTGTACAGTCATATCAGTGGTTGCGGGCACAGAAAACCAATCCACTCGGAGATGTAGGGTTGAATGTTCTGTAAAGGCAGCAGATCCCTGAACACAGAATGGAAGTTTGATGACTTGGTAATGACAGCAATTATCTTTCCACTGTGGTCTCTGCTCCTGTAAAGCCGAGAGGCTACTGGTATCAGAAGGTTTTACCACAGTAGTAAACTCTGCAAAAAGAAAGCATCAACACCTCCGGTGTCTGTACAGGCCTTGTGTAGCGTGTGTGTATATTGATAGAAAGGATATGTGTTATTATGACTTGACAGAGCTTTGTAGAGGAGCACTTAACATCTTTCTACAAAGGAGCTGGTTGTTTACATGTGTTACTATAACAACCCAGATGTGTGATGAGGACCTGAGATATGACTATCCATTTGTCTTACAGTGCTCACTATAAGCCCATAACAATAGATTGTTACATTAGGAAAATAGATTAGCTCAAGTGTGCCTGCATCTGTTTTCCATGTTGTGTGTGAGTCCAAGAGTGACTACTAGAGATCTAATAGGGTGTGTTAGCTTTTCCCCAGAATCTCTAGGAGAGCATGTTGCAATATGGAAGTGATGAGGCCATTAAGATTAAAAGACCATGAAAATATAGAAGAAAGCACAATTACATACAGAGTGTGCTTGCCACATGTAGATCGTAATGCACTTTCCTTTTTCCTTTTATTTCATGGTTATCTGTATGAATGGCATAGGACCAAACTGTTGTGTGTCAGTAATGGCTCAGCTCTACTGGGTCCCGGAAGGTGAGTCTTATCAGCAGGCCATGTGATGGTGTCAGTAGCCAGGACCCAGAATGTGCTATTGTGCCCCTGCCTGGGCCCGAGTGACGGATGACAGCGCCTTCTCACTGGAGGAAATGAGGAGGCCAGAGGCGAGCCCGGGGCCAGATTTTGAGAGAAACCCTGTTCTCACCCACTTACCTTCGGCTCTGAAAGTGCCAAATATTCTACAATGGCGGGCCTATAGGGTGATAGCTAACTTGCATGTTGCAACAGTCCCACAGGGCTCATTGTGTTAACCAGGTTAGGACAAAAAGATACCCTAATTAGGTAGTTTGTTTGGAAGACTGTGAGAGGGTGATGTGCTTGAGAACCAAAGCCCTCTTCTGTGTATCAAGGGTCTAACTTGGAGACCATGAAAGGAGGAAGTGAGGTCAGGCCAGTCTGGGTCCCCTGCCCTTTGCCCTCCCTTGGGTCTCATAAATTAGCCTGCTGTAATTCTCTCCCAGACGGCCTTGCCCCAGCAGGTGTGTGTTTGTATATATGAGCGCTAACAGGGGGGATGTAAGGGCTGTAATGTCTGTGATCTATGGTGTTGGGAATGTAGTTTGGGAGGAAACATGCAACCTAAATATGCTTATCCTCTCGGCTGCTGCACAGGCCACGTAGATAAAGACACTGCAGGGAGGCGGGATTTCACTGAAAAGGATGTCTGGGCCTTGAATGTTCCCTCTTGCTGGGTGTATGTTCTGTACTACTTGGCCAGAGCTGATGAAAAAGTACTGAAAAAGTATTAAAAATTACCAAAAGGTTGAATCAAGTTCAGCTTGAGGGGGGATTTTCTCTGACTTGCTCAGGCAGTAATGACTCTCTTGGGAAATACAGTGTTGCTGTAAAATAAAAGCATCCTGGCTTCAAGAGGTAAACATCCTTGAGAGAAAATGCTACTGTCTCTCCAGCAACCACAGTGGTATCTTTATCAAAGTGACATTTTGTTTTGGCAAAACTCTGACTCCTTATGAGTAAAGTTCAATTTTTGTAAATAATTACTGCATAAAATACCAAGCAATGCAGTTTCAGCATCCTGTCTTGCTGTTAAGGATGGTTGTTGGTAATGCTGTAGTTCAGATTGAATGCGAGACTGTCCTTCAGCTGGACGACTTTGATCCAAGCCCCGGTGTTAGCAGGCATCCGCCCACATATAGATATAGATAGATTGAGGTGTCCCTGTTCCCACTGTGAAGGGGAGAATGAAATCAGGTTATCTCCATGTGGCTTACTAAAATATCACATCATTAGAGATCCTGATAGACATAGTCAGGGTTTCTTGTCACCTATCATTTTTTTGTGCAGACTCAAAATAAGCAGTCAGGGTAAAAATTGAGACATGAGTCTTCCACTTCCTGTCTTTGTTTCTTTGCATGCATATTTGTATAAAGCTGAGGTCCTGAGAGCCGGGCTTGGCCAAAAGACAACATCAATCAATTAGAATAGCACACTGTAGACCTTGTGTTTGAGGTTCCACCCAGCCTTATGGGGTAAAGGCCATGTCAGTGAAAAGCAGTGAGGGATACGCATATTAGCAGGCCTTATAGAAATTATCATACTTGATGATGATCAAAGTCAAATCTTAGATCAAATATGTGAACAGTTCCCATTTATAATACATTATACAGTTACTTCAAAATTAGTCATAAGCAAGACAAATTATACAGTTTAATGGTTAATTTCTGTTTTACTCTGTAGTTTTACTTTAAATCACTTTGTGACTTTGTTTAAGGAAAGTGTTATATAAATTAATTTTATTATTATTTAAAGGAATTGTTTGATGTTATGGGAAATATGTTGATTTTTTTTCTTGTCAAGAGTTAGATGAGAAGTTTGATACTCTCATGCTGCCTAGCAGCTTCTCTAAAGTGAACTAATTAACATATTAACCCCCGATAAAACCGTAACTTGTTGTTTTAACAGTTTGGTTTTTGTACAGATTAAACAAACAAAATATAAAGTGCCAGTTAGTGAGCTTTAGAGGTGCTGCTAGGTGGATGTTACCTTTGGATAGAGCCAGGCTAGCGGTTTCCCCGTTTCCAGTCTTTGTGCTAAGCTAAGCTAACCGGCTGCTGGCTACATAGCTCTACATTTATTGCTCAAATATGAGAGTGATATCACTCCCACAATGTTTAACTATTCCTTTTGTGTGAGTGCCACATGTAGTGACATGGTCAGGATTTCTATCAGAAAACCATCTTTGTCTGTCTAAACAAAAATGAAGAAGCCAAGGGTGTATTACTGATGGGAAAGTAATTAATGTTTAATCTTGAAAATTAAATTTGTACGTCATTTGAATACACTAATCCAACCAACTCAGATGGTTATTTTTGCTCATACAGGTTCTAATACTTTAACTTCAGGTGTAGATGCAGTATGTCTTTTGTCTGATGCACAAAAAAAATCAGATTTCATGTCATGATATCAAATGGAGCACACAAAGACATGTACACACACACACACACACACACACACACACACACACACACACACACACACACACACACACACACACACAAACAAATACACTAGATGGAATGTAGTCAGAATGCACAGAGCGATGATGTCTGTTATTGTATGCATGCTCCATCAGTCACTGGACTACATGGAGCAACAGGGAGGTCCTGTGCTCTTTGTTGTTGCTGTGTCTAGTCCCTTGTTAGAGAATTGATGACACTGTCTTTGGAAAACAAACAAGGCAGGAAGCTAAAAAGGTGGTCACTCACCACGGCGCTCTGACCCAGAGACACAAAGGCCATTGCAACATGTGAGCAATGCTGCAACGTCCCCCTAGGAATGTGCTGCAGTGTGTGTGTGCACACGCTGCTGTTTGTGTTTCAGTGATACCACAGCTGGAATGTGACTGTCTTGTGCCTGAATGTGTGCCTTTGTGTGTTTTAGTGTCGGCGTCCTACAGCAACAATGATAACTTGCATGCAAAAGGAAAACACTGTGGTAAAAGACACCCTGTTGGTACTACTCTCTTTTTTCTTTTCTTTTTTTTTTTTTGTCATATTTGCATTACGCTGCTAGATGCCAAAATAAATGTTCCATATGTCAAGGAAATGCAGAGAAGGTGCCTGTGAGTGTTTGACTAACCCATTGATCTGGATGTGACACACTCCCCTGTAGGCACTGTCTTGCCAGAGGCTACTCCTGTCACTCCTTGCTCTGACTCACACTTCACATCACAGCCCAGACCGTGGACCTGGGGCCTCCCCAGTACGTACACACCAAACCCTGCCTTGGGCCCCCGAGCCTTGTTCTGTGAGCTCAAATCCCATAATTGCAGGGCTGACAGTGATAGCAAACATAGGAGACACCCTCACCTGGTCGGAAAGAATGAAAACATCTACTGTCAAAGTGAAGGGAGGAGATGAGTGGGGGTGGTACCAGATATGGGGAAAGTGAGTAACATCGTATACTTTTTTTAAGGGGTTTAGATTTATTCATTGTTTATAAATCAGAAATAAATCCATTATTAAGGACAACTTTTGGGTTATCACATTGTGAAGATATGTTTGGCCAGTGTACATCCTCCAAAAGCATTACTTGTTTTGGCTTTGTAGCTTTCTCTTTAATTCATCAGCACACCATTAGACTGTCGGACCACTAGTTTTCTGTAATAAAGCTTCAGAGCATCAGGATAAAACAAACACCTAAAAAATGACATTACTTACAGTAGCAACATTTGCATTCATTTGAAATTGTATTTTCTGCTCATCTGATAACTGTAAATCCAATATTTACTCTTTAAAAAAAAAAAAAAAAAATATTATTTGCTCTGCTGGTCACCACCAACTACTGAGAAAAAAAATATCTGCCTCTTTAGCTACTATATGCTCCACTATGTTCAACAGCTATAGTTGCCAACCATGTCTGTCTTCTTTTTGGTGCTGTGCAGGTAGCGTACAGCGCCTGCTGCAGCTGAAAACAAGGCTGATAATAGTGATGGCACGGAACCAAGGCAGTAAACCAGGCCATATAAAACCAAGAATAATGAGCTGAAAGACGCCATAACACTCACAGCTGAGGGGAACTGCAGAGCTGGATGATGATTCTCAGTGCGTTCGTCTCTGAGTAGCCTGTTTCAAATTACATGTAGTCATTTGACCCATTGTTAGTGTAGAAATAATGTTTAGTGCAGCTTTTTTTACACAAACTTGGTCAGTCCATGCAGCAGCCTCTTTGGCTGACAGAAATATTAAGAGCGAGCACGGACTTATAACTGATTTTGAACATTAAAGGTCCCCTCCAGACATGAAAATACTAATAAAATAATTTGGGTCTGATATGTTTTTTTTCCACAAAAAAGTTCAATTAAGTTATAAATTACTATATTATAAATAATTGAAAAATCTAGACTATGAATACGCAAATATTATTCATTTAAAAAGTTTAACTGTTGGACACGAGATGTCTCCTACTTCACTGAAAAGCCCATTCTCAGTTAATGTGTGCTGGAGGCTTGAAGTTTCCACATCACATTTGTGCATAAGGTTTGTGCATACTGGACTATGACTTCCAAACTAGTTGTGGAGTCACAAAATCCTGCTTGTACGTACACATGTTAAACTGAGATTTAAGGTGAGAACAGAGTTGAGGGGGACTTTAAGTAAGGATTTATTAATCATTAATAGACATTATATGCACGTCAGAAGTCTAAGTTTAACTACACAAACTCAGTTGGGCCATTCAACAGCCTATTCATTGACAGTGTAATTGAGAGTAAGCACTGATTTATTAGTATTAACATTATCAACTACAACATTATCCCCACAAATGTAATGGAGTTAAAGTATAAAGTAGCATAAAATAGTCAAGCACTTAGTAGGCTACACTTTTGAGGCTACATGTGCCTACTAGGTGTAGCCTACTAAGTACAGTACTGAGTAAATGTACTTAGATTCCACCACTGAAAGCCATTAGTTACAAGTTATAAACCTTTTATAAAATATCCCTGATTAGAAGGTGGTACAGTCTTGATGAATGCCACCATCACTGAGTTTACACACAAACTAGGTCAAACCATGCAACAGCTCCTTCTCTACCAGACAGAAACATTATGAGCCAACACAGAGGCCTCAAATGCGCTTAGTGCTGCCTCTAGTGTGGCCGAAAAGCTTTCCAACAAAGTCACAGTCCTGGTAGGGGAGAGCAGGCTGGAGTGGCCCTCATTTATCAACCACTTCAGCTCCTGCAGACAGCTGCGGGGAGAGCACAGAGGAGCCGGTGTGTTTACACCAAAGCTCAGCCGAGGCCTTCAGGAGAAAACAGATGGAAATCCTTGTACATACTCATTTACACAGCCTTACATGCACTCACTCAAACAGTGTAGAGCCAAAGCATAATAGCTGTCTGTTCAGTTAGGGTTCAACTTGACATTTATGATGGTATGAATGGCATCACCTTATGAAACAGGCAAGACAAATATCTTGTCTGTGGTTCATTTGACCTCGATATCTGATTTTATCTAAAAATGGAAGATATAACACTGCAGAGCAAACTCATGCCATCAGTAGTTCTAGTCAGTGCCTACTAGGAAGCTCCTGGTACAATCTTTAACAAGGTTGTGGCACCACCTTGTGGCGAAATTCTTTATTGCAATGAAATCTTGAACCACCTACTTTCAACGCCAGACATTTGTTGTGACATTTGTCAGTCATGCTACATAGGTCTTTATTGGTCAACAGCACCTGTACGTGCGTTTTCTTGAACTTTGACCTGGCCGGGATCAGTGCTGGGATTGGCTTGGTAGATGCATCTAGATTTCTATTGGTAGATCCGCTCACTCCCACTTTACAATCTCCAAATCCAAGTTGAAGGTGAAAGTCCTGTTTCATAGCTGTCCGTGTAACCGCTTGTTGTTGTCACAGTCTCTCACAGCAAAATAAATAGCTGCTATGTCGGTGTTTTGTGAGGTCCCCCAAGCAGCCCCTGTAGCTGTCTTCAAGCTGTCGCAGGATTTCAGTAACGACCAATTTCCCCAAAAAGTGAACCTCGGAGTGGGAGGTAAGTTATCAACAGTAAGTCAGTCATGTAGCCAGTCATAATGTTAGCCATGGTAACGGTATCCTGTAGCAACCAGACTGAGTTCCAGCTAATGGTAGCTTAGCTGGTGAAGCTCGCTAGCTAGATGGTCACTGGCTGCAGCCGGTGTTAAATAAAACGAATTCCTAGACCCATAAGGTTGTGTGACTTGTTCCGGAACTTCTCCTGTGTCCATGTCAATGTTTTTATAATGGTTGCAAGTCAAGGCAACATGTTTTATTTTTATAGCAGTTGCCAAAATATGGTGCCTTCATATTATTCAAATATTGACACAAACTATAAAGGCATGTTACTTTCCGACTGACATGGAGTTTGTGACGATAACTATCTTGAGAATTGACTCCCTCTATTTCGCCAGACCCAACTGATCGATTAATCTGCCCATGTTACTTGCTGTTCAGCCATTCCCCACCACCCACTGATTGCAGCTTTGTTGATAATGTATCCGTGTTGTGCAATAGTATCGCACTAAGAGAGGAATCATCGCTGTCCGTGTCCTCTCTGGTTTCCTTTCTCGCTTGCTGCAACTCTGCACAATAACCTCTCACTCTGAGGACTGGGGAGTCGATTGGATTACTGTTCCCTCATACTACAAGAACAAGCTACTCACAGGAGTTTAAATATGTATGGCTTAGTCCTGCTTCTCTCCTAAAGCAAGCAAATGGCACATTTCAGTCCTCAGTACAACTGTTTTCAGTGTTAATCTTATTAAAAGCATTAATCCTTGCTGCCTACATTGCAAAGGAACAGTGTGAGAAACATTGCTTAGCTCTGTTGTGGCAGTGTGTTAATGACAGGATGAGGCCCATGGTTAGAACAGGAGGCTGAGGGCTGATAATCCCCTTCTCTCTGCAAGACACACAGCTGCAGATGGTCATCAGCTACTGAGCAGCTGGGAAATGTAGGCCACACAATGTCCAGTATATTAAGTCAGAGCTGAAAAAAACCCAAAACCTAGTAAAACTATTTTAAATCATTATTATTTAAGGAAATATGGCATTTATCAACAGGAAGAGTGACCTTCTCAGCACCCTTGCTTAAAACTCCTACTTGATGATATCTAAAATCATTAGGAAATACTTCAAAACCTCACTCTGTCCTGCACTTTTTTGTATAATATTGTTCCTTGTAGCCTACCGGACAGATGAAGGCCAGCCATGGGTTTTGCCAGTGGTGAAAAAGGTGGAAAAGATCATTGTGCATGATGACAGGCTAAACCATGAGTACCTGCCCATTCTGGGCCTACCTGAGTTCAGATCCTCGGCCTCCAAGATCGCACTGGGAGACGACAGTCCTGCCATCCAGGAGAACAGGGTTTGTGTAGTAAAAGGCCATACTGTGTTTCAGTTTTAATCTATTTACATTTAAACTAACTGTATGTTTCTGTCACTGCCAGGTGGGGGCTGTCCAGTGTCTGGGTGGTACAGGTGCTTTGAAGATGGGCGCAGAGTTTCTCAGGCGTTTCTACAATGGAAACAACAACACCAAAACACCCGTCTATGTGTCCGCACCTACCTGGGGTACACACAACCATACACACACACAAACAGTAGAGTAGAAATGAACATTCTTCCTAGAAAGTAGCTCCTCATTGAAGGACTTTGATCTTTGAATCCTTTACAGAGTTTGTTAGACTCACTACAGATGTTAAGCTTGGCATGTCTCCAGAGTTCTGTGTTAATAAATGTCACATTTTATCAGGGATCTTGATTTGTTATCAGTTTTTATGTGAGAAGCATTAATAAAACAATATTCACCCTTGTATCTAGTGGAAATATAAACAATAAAATGAGAACACTGGTATCAAGAGTTTTTCTTACTGTTTGTTTCAGAAAATCACAATGCTGTATTCACCAGTGCTGGCTTTGATGATGTCCGTCCATACAAGTACTGGGACGCAGAGAAGAGGGGCCTCGATTTGGCTGGTTTCCTTGGTGACTTGGAGGTAAGCAGTGTGTGATAGTGACTTAATTTTGGTCATTTTCATTAGGAGTTTACGGCAAGTCTTCTTCTCTCCGTTTCCCACAGAGTTGTCCAGAGCACTCCATCTTTGTCCTGCATGCCTGTGCCCATAATCCAACTGGCATAGACCCCACACAGGAGCAATGGAAGCAGATCGCTGAAATTATGATGGTATTATACACATGCATGCACACAAATACAAACCAACACATTGTCTGTACTGTTGGCTCAACTATCACCACTAACATAAGTGTCAGTATGAACAGGACATGGTTTTGCATGCTTTATGTTTATCACAGTATGCTGATTGTTTGATCTTTTATCCTGTTCTTTTCCAGAGGAGGAAGCTGTTTGTGTTCTTTGACTCGGCTTATCAGGGATTCGCCTCAGGCAGTCTGGAGAAAGATGCCTGGGCGGTCCGCTACTTTGTCTCCATGGGCTTTGAAATGTTCTGCGCCCAGTCGTTCTCCAAGAACTTTGGCCTCTACAGTGAGTGACCCCTAGGTGCATTGAGTTGCAAAGAGTGACATCTTTGTATTATCCTTAATCACAATGACGGTCACAAAGTGCTTTATATACGCACATTTCAATAGTAGAATAAAGGATAAGCCCCTAACTTATAGATTGTTGTGCAAAGAAAAAATGGCTGAACTTGACATACAGTGAAATCACAAGATGACATGCCAACCGTTGCCTCTTATAGGAAAGGTAGCAGCAGCGGTTTAGAGTGGTACAGTAGACGTAGGTATGTCAATGTCGCTATCTACAGGTAAAGAAAGTAACAGCTACAATATTGTTTTATATTTGACATGTGTTTGTCCCATCAGATGAGCGTGTAGGCAACCTGACCGTTGTGGCTCGTGATGCAGACAACCTGAAGCGAGTTCTGTCCCAGATGGAGAAGATTGTCAGGACTACATGGTCCAACCCACCGTCTCAGGGAGCTCGCATTGTTGCCATCACTCTTAACTCACCTGAGCTCTTTAGTGAATGGTCAGGACAAAATATCCCTACAAAAAGAACATTCAAATCACTGCATGAGGTATAACAGTAATAAAAAGAATGTATTTTCTAATGTCGAGTTATTCTTTTTTGTTTCTTCGACTCAAGGAAGGACAATGTGAAGACCATGGCCGACAGGGTCTTGTTGATGAGGGCTCAGCTGAAAGCTAAGCTCCAAGCTCTGGGGACACCAGGGACCTGGGATCACATCACAGAGCAGATCGGCATGTTCAGCTTCACAGGCCTCAACCGTGAGTACAAAAGAGCATATACAGTACATACACAGCTCAGCACAACCACCACACACATCCCCATAGAAACCATTATATTTAGCACTGCAAGTTGCTGCAATTACACAAAAAATGCTGAACCGAATTGTATGTCTTCAGGGCGAAATGACGTGCCTTTAAACATTGTTTCAATTCCGGTAAAAGTTAAAAACTTTAGTTTAAAAAAACCCCAAAAACAAACTAAGGCTGTGATCACCACAGCTATGAAAACCAAACCCATAAAGTTACAAAACAAATCCAGGATGTATCTAGTTTCTACACATCTCAGAAGAGGTACAAATTTACTGTGCACTACTAAGAATTCAGGAATTTTAGCATTTGCTCATATTACTACACAATATATTTCCCTTTGATACACACAAAGACCTTTACAGGATCTGTAAAGTCTCACATTAATGATCAGTGAATTATTCAATCTGGCTCTGCTGTATTTCCTGCAGCCAAACAAGTGGAATATATGGTGAAGGAGAGACACATCTACTTAATGGCTAGTGGTCGCATCAACATGTGCGGTTTGACCACCAAGAACATAGACTACGTGGCTGAGTCCATGCATGAGGCCGTCACCATGGTCCAGTAGAAGACTACACTACCCACAGTTCTCAGCACTTCCTCCTGCCCAGCCCTGAGCCACCTGATTCTAGGGAAGGTGTTTGCATCCAGCAGATTTTCTGGCGCAAATCTCATTTGCACAACTACACAGACAGCCCTCAGCTCACTGGCCCTGTCCCCCCTCCTTTCAGTGTTTGTGCTAAGCTAGGCTAAACACACCCTGGACCTACTTCTATCTGAACGCACAAAGATGATTAAGATATTTATCATCTCATGTAACTAGCCAGTAAGACAGTAAATATGGGAATTATTCCTTTAAGTAATTGTTTATAATTTGTCCCCCTCTATTCTTCGTTTTGGTCTCCTACTTGGAGTGTGTACTTAGTGTCACTATAGTGTACTATTAGTGTACATGTCATGACCATGATGTGACAGCAGTGCTGACTCTACTGTCTAAAAATGTGTAATGTCCTACTGCTATGATTCATTCCACATTCCAAGTGTTAATAACACATTTCCGATTTTATATAGCACATAGTAATTAGCATGTATGATTAAGAGTTGTTAAGAACACTTGAAAAACAGAATAATATTAACATGACCAAACTGAGTCAATGTAGCTTTAATTAGAGGAAGCAATTGTAGTAAATGTAGTAAGTATTTACTACCTCTATCATGAATGAAGTAGCAGTATTATGTTTATTGCTGGATGCAATGTGAACAAGTGATGAGTGTTCTCAGGAAGATATTTTTAACTTGAACTATGTAATTTATTAATGATACCGTCTTCTGCCCAAAGGGGGTTACACTAATTACCTCACTTTTAATCTGTATTAATGGAGCACAAATGGCATTAAACTATCCTAACAGGTGTTGTGACTCCAGAGTGAGCTCTGCTTTCTGCTGAATGCTGTGACCTTTCTGCTTCTGTCAGGAACCTGCCGACTGATTGAGTTTGCACATCACTTGTCTGTTCGTAGCACTAGTGCACTATTATGCAAGACCCTCATGCCAGTGGCACAAACACACTAATGATCAACCAGTTTGCTATCGTATTACTGTGCACAGTACACCAATAAAACAGTCATACTGTTTTTCAAATGAACACAAGCCAAGCTGATAATGTCCTCACCAGACCGTCTAATGAGATGAATTAACCACTCTAATAAAGAACTATAAACAGTGTGTTTGTATTGTTGTCAGATACTATTGATATGGGTTTAATGATAAGGTTTATTTTTATGCAACAGCCTCTATAAGCTCCTATAAATCATTTGAAGTGAGAGGAGAAAATAATGCAGTGTACACACTTTATAGTTTAAATTTGACAAATATAAATGGCAGAAACAAAACAAAGTAGACAAGAATAATAGTTTGGTCAATTTATTAAGAATTGAATTATCCCTTGTGTAGAACATACGGTCCGTTTCTTTATATCTTTAGGTAACTTATATAATCATCTGAATTTTACATTACAAAATGTAGCTTGGCTTTTTAACAGTGCTTATCAACCCTTACAAATATAAATCAATGTTAACCAACTGCAAAATCTTTCAAAGCATTCAGCTGAGAGAGAGTTTCTGATTCGCTCAAATCCTCTTGCCCAGAGCGTGTTGTCAGATCAAAAGACTTCCCGTTGCATGTTCTGTGTATACAGAGGGGTCAATGTGAATAGCTTAGCAGTGCAGTATCCTTTGTACTTCCATAGCCTTACCAGGCAGAATGAATACTGAGAGTCCCCAAACACCTCTGTCTCTGTGTGTGTGTGTGTGTGTGTGTGTGTTTGAAGGGAGGTGGTGGCTTGACGTCAGTGTGCGTCATATTGTTTTGCTCTTCATTTCATATCTCTTTCTCTGTTCTGTTGAGCAGTGTACCTGCCAAGATTTCACAATGCAGATCAGCTTAGTCCAACCTGAGCTGCGGCCACCACTCACATTTTAAAAAGGATCAAACCGTTATTTCATTATTGCAGTAATATATTATTTCTAGAACAATGGCTTAAAATGTATCTTCAGTGAGCAGCATTCTATGGCCTCCTCTGCACTCTCCAATAGCTATAGTGACCTTTGACCCTTCCTAAAGTCCCCATCCCCTTGTGCCTTAATACTTAGAACACTTCATGTGAAAATTGCAGCCTTGTTTTTTTGTGTTTCTTTATCTTCTATGTGAGGTTCATTTTAAAATCTCCATCCGCTTCAGATTTCAGTAAGTCACACACTGCATCTCTGTGGAGAGAAGTTACTGGAGATTGGTATCCTCCTATTCATGCATCCCTTTACTTAAGCATGCATATGGAAAAGCAGGGATTTCTATGGGGGGTAATTATATAGCTAAAGCAGCATAAACAAACATGCAATTAGCAACTACTCTTCCTCAAGAATACTCATGATATCCATTTGGATCCCTAGACCCAAACCCCAAAAACCCTAAACCCCTAGCTTATTTTTAATTGGTGTATGCAGCTTTAGTGAGAAGAACTGTACATAGAAAAGTGGCTAATATGGTAGCTAATGGTATGAAGTTGATCGCTCCTATGTGTTCTACTGAATGCAATCAAACAGACAAATTATTTTTTTTAAAGGTGGTAACATCAAGAGAAAAGGTCAACAAGTGAGGCTGTTTGTTAGAAACACTAAAGTTGCGTCCATACAGCTACATATGCACAGAGAAGGGAATGCTTTAATGGGAAGAGACCAAGCAGACTGTATGTAGGACACATGCATTTACAAAGGAAAGATGAATTTACTGAATGTATGCATGTAGTGTATGTGGTAATGTGGTGATGAATTTAAAACCATGTACAGTAAGATGACTTATATTGCTATCTTCAAATTACTTTCGATAATTCTGACACTTCCATATAAAAATCAGGTAAGAAATTGTGAAAATTTCTCGCACAGGTATTTTCAAAATTGTGCATACCCCTCTAAACTTGCTGAGAGGTCAGTGTATATAAGAAGTAGCCATTCAAGCTGAGAATTATTTATGGCTTTTTCATAACCGTGTTTTTTTTTTTTAAATCTGGTGTAAAAATGGTGCTCTTGTCCGGTGGCTTTTTCTTCTTAGCCGATGGCTAGTGTGTCGGGTTGTGTTGGCAGTAGGTGGCACCCTTATGGCAACAATAGGACAGTTCCCTGTGCAAACAACATTTTCAGTATGTGGGAACTGCCTCATAATAACAAATAAATAATAAATACTCTTCTGTATTCATTGTCTGATCGAGTAAAAGGTCAAAGCAGGCGCAGATATCATCTAAGGACCTTGTTGGGTTCCATGTTGAGAGATTTTGTTTTAGAGTCCAGGTGAAGTACAGGTAGAGTCCGTAATTAAATTACTATGCTGCTGTTTCAGTAACACATTATGGCTTAAACGACATGATTAAATGTTAACATTATGGATAGAGTTACCATAAATTTGTTTGTGCCAGTGGGGACCTGAGTGGGGACCTGAGTATTACCGGTGGCTACAACAGATAAGATGGCTCATTCTCCTGTGGGTTGTCGGAGCATGGAGGGAGTCTAAGAAGGGGTGGTTGTTTAGTAAAGAAAACCAGTGAATGATGAAGAGGAAGAAGATGTGTGCTTCATCCCTCTTCCTCAGTGTCACTGTGCTAGCTCGTCACTGGTAGTTGCTCTGAACCTTCCTCCAAACTCGTATCTCCATCCCGAGACTTTTTCCTCCTCTTGTTACCTAGAAACAGAGGAGAACATGCTGAAATTCAGATAAGTCATTACTGGTTAAAATACCTGCCTGCGTTTTATCTTGCTTCTTTCATCTTTACATTTGCTTTACTGTGAACAAAAAGCAACTTACATAAGATTGTTTTTAAACTACCTCACATTTGCCATTAACTGTAATAACGTCAGCTGTACTAAGCAGCGCAGCTACTGCCTCAGATGAATAAATAAAAGTAAATGACTCATATTGTATCTGAGCCAACAGTGAGAGTTGCATCTGGAGAATCTGCTCTGCAGGAAGGAGTAGGTTGCAGCGAAAGACACGACACATCACCTGTTGCTAAGATACACCTGGCACTGTTCCTATGTCTGACAGAAAAGTTTGCGCACATCTGACGGTATGTGTGGGTGTGCTGTCGCAATGGCGTTTGGTGACAAATGGCTCACTCACTCAATTTACGCAATAGCTTCTTTCCAATGTTCTCGTCAGAGCTGGACAGAGACAGAGAGCTGATGAAGGGAGAGGTGGACGGCTGAGACTCTGTAGGCACATCTGAAAGAAAGAGACAAGAGACCGTTCATCTGCAAGAGGAAGAATGTCTTATTTCTTGTTTCAAAAGTTACTTGCTTGCTTTTGCTTTAAATAAACGTCTTTGAGTCAGAATTCTTAAAATTATTCTTGAAATTATTAATTCCACTTCCTGAACCTTAGGTTTGTTTACCCTTATTTACCACCATTTTTTTTTATATTCTGTCGTTTTTTCCCCGCAATTTTTTTATATCATTGGAAACTAATTGTATATGTATTTTCTTAAGCAGCCAATGTAGTATCTTGATTAAAATATTATGAAACAAATATTAAGAAACAAACCAAAAATACCAAAGAATGGAAAAAGAAAAAAGACATGAAGCATTTTTGGACATTGTGTACTTTTGCAGAGGAACAATCTAAAGGTGACTTTTTTTTTTTAACTGAGGTAAGAATCTAACATTCATGAGCCTGTTTTCTCCAATCACGGTGCACGGAGCAGCACTCACCATTCTCTCCATAAGTTTCCGGTCTGTCCTCGTGGATGTAGGGAATCTCATCCATGCGGAGGAACACAGTATCGTTTGGACTCCTCTGCCCATCAGATTTACTGCCTGTGAACAGAGAACTAGATCAATCAGCCCTAAACCAACTGCAAGTAGCCACATAACAGCAGCTGGTTTGTAGCTCTGCCTATAGAGGGAGGTAGAGAACTTGTTATTCATCAGTCAGTGCTTTTTTTAGGGTCCAGTAAGAAGTTAAATATGACAGTGGTGACCAATTAAGGGTTAAAAGTCTGAGGTCCAAAATTCCAACTAAAGATGAGCTACAACCAGT
The DNA here is from genome assembly GCA_002120245.1 of Maccullochella peelii. NCBI lineage: Eukaryota > Metazoa > Chordata > Actinopteri > Centrarchiformes > Percichthyidae > Maccullochella > Maccullochella peelii. The sequence continues at coordinate 98,065 of LKNJ01000173.1, read as the reverse complement.
GGAGGGGACTTCATTGGTGAAATCTGTGGTGTTGTGACTGAACATAAAACCTGGCGGTATAGAACTGGCCACTACTCTTTTATTGACAACCAACAGAACCATCTGTCCGGTGATTTTTCTTAATAATGCAAACACACACAAACTGGGTGGCGTGTTACACACAGTGTAAGACAGATGGTATGTGGGAAATCCTTTAAGCCTTGAAACCAGTACAGATTGGCTGATGCCACGTTTGCATCAGTTTTGTGAGTGAGTCACTATGAGCGTTTAACTTATAGGATTCATTGTAAATACAGTGTAAAATGATTAAACTTGCTATTCCAAGTTTTTGCATTCTAACTACATACAAACACACATGCACACAAACAGGTAGAACAACATAATGTTCAATAGAGCTAATCTTCTAGTAGCGTCATTATCCTGTGTGTAGCCCTGGTATAACTTCATTTACATTTGTTTTCTCATTTTTTAATTTTAATTGTTATTCACAGGTTTGGTATGAATGTCGTCTTTGGGGCTTTTTACAGAATTGATTACCATCAGACCCGCCAATCATCAGGCCATCAGTTGTCAGGTTGCCCCTGACCAGTCAGAGCATCAAATAGTGACATTAATCATGTATTGCTCCTTTGGCCCTCAGCCCACAAAGCACTCCAATCAGTACGTTTGATCCTTTGAATCTCCTCTTTCTTCCACTTCAAAAGAAGTCTCCATAGAGACTAACAGTCAGTGCAAAAGTAGAATCATCAGAGTGACCTGTAACTAAAAGTGAGCAGGAGAAATGTAGTGCACCTAACAATCCTCCCGCCTGAGCAAAGGGCTTATGGAGGGAATCAAGAATTAAACTGAGGAGGGAAATATAAAAGGGGGAATGGAGGAGAGATGGTGATGTCAGATACTAAAAGATTTTCATCCCACATGCTGACCATGGTGAGAAGAAGTCCAAACTAAACCTTCATGCTAGATTGAAGTCGACCAAAACATTCCAAAATGTTTTCACAATTTTTCTTCAGAATTTCATTCTTGTGTCAAACAACCTCTGAAACAGCATTTAGACCTTGGAACTCAAATAGTCTGCACTGAAATCCACACACAAGAAATCATTTCAGAGTTAACAGCTCTTCAGGGATAACACAACATTTTTCCACTTAATTGTCAAGTCTGTAAAACATAAGAGCATAGTTTCCCAGAGCCCAAGGTGATGTCTTCATATTACTTGTTTTGTCCAACCAACAGTCCAAAACCCAAAGGTGTTCAAATCACAATGATATTAAACAGAAAAAAGCAGCAAATCGTCACATTTCAGTGGTGGATGTTTGGCATATTTGTTTGAAAAATCACTTAAACAATTGACTGATTATCAAAATTGTAGTTTTTGATGGACTAATTGATTAATTGACTAATGATTTCAGCACTTCAACCAACCAACCATACCAATATATACACAATTTGTATAGCCGACATATTGTTACAAAGCATCTACTACTTACGAACGATACGGTTTCTTTCGTTGAGCTTGGAGGTGCTGCGAAGGCCACCATGGGGATGGAGATGTGCAAGGCGTGCCAGGCCCAGTCGTGTGTGTGTGTGTGTGAGGGGGAGGGCGATGCTGTGTGAGCGGGCCTCTGGGACCGGAGGCCTCCCTTTAGCATCAGGATCCACTGGGTCTGGTGTCTGAGGGGAGCTGTCCATCCTGGTGGCCGTTAGGGCGTTCTGGTAGTGGTTCCTGGTGATCTGTGGGGGCATAGAAAACGAGTATTATCATCAGCATTACATCTGTGTGTGCATGCATGGCTGCCTTTGTGCCTTTTTAACCCCAGTGCACGTGGACAGGAGGGAACATGGACAGTATTGGAGAAAAGGGAGGAGAGGTGAAGTGAGAGGGCAAATCCATCATTTAAGGCTAAAATATTCATGGTAGAAATGGAGCTCAATTATCCCCAGTGATTAAAGGAAAGAGGGTGTGTGGAGGGGAGAGCGAGAGACAGGATGTCTGTGTTCAGTCAGAATCAGGGATTAGGACACATCAAAGGCAATTGCTGCAGCAGAGGAAGAGTTTGCATTTTTGGGAATTTTGAAGATTAAATGGAGGGAGCCTGAAAGTACAGTTGCTTGCTTATGCTGCATTTTTTTTTACCTTCAGTGTGCAGGAAATTATACATTTAATTGAGTTTATAATAACAGTGGTTGGTGTTTTTTCATATGTTTCTGTGTTGTGTGTGTAGGCAGTTATGTTTGTAACCTTGATGATCTGCAGGTCTGTGAGCTGCCGGACTGAGTAGTCTGGTAAGTAGACCCCTCCTCCTGTAGTGAGCTGACCCACACTGCCTCCACTCAGTAATGAATCTGATTGGTTCAGACCACTGGCCCGGGAACTATACCTCTGACCTGAACAGAACAGAAGAAGAAAACATACTTTAAGTTGCGTATTCCATACATACATCATTGCTACTGGGTCAAAAACTGTTATCAGAAAGTACAGAAAGAGTCAAAATGCTCTTTAATTATATTTTTTCAGTTTCTATGTTCAGTGCACAGGACTAAAATAGACATTTGGTCTCCACTGGCCACCCTAGGCAGTTGAAGTTGTCACTACTCGCCCCTTTTATTTGGAAAAAAATATAGCCAAAATGTTTAAAATATTTAAATATGTTTAATCATTTAAAAGTCCCTTGATAGACCCACTCCTTACACTCTTAACTATACCTGTGAAATATCATTTATTTCTGCTTATATAATTTATTTATACTTTTAAAGATGTTTTATGTTTTCATGTCTTACTGACTTTTAATTAAAGAGAGCAGGGAAAAACACAGCAACAACTACAGATCTCCAATGAACATGCTTTCTGAGCACTGCCTAGCTGAGTGGCAAGAAATGCTTGCTAAGTCCAATTTGAGGGCAATGAATCAGAGAGAGCAAGTTTAAAAAAAAAAAAAAAGAAAACAGCTCTTTTGAGATGTGATACTTCTGCAGTCGCTTAAGAGAAAAGTCTGGATTCTGTAATGTCCTAAGAAGGGATTTTCAAATATTTACTGGGTTCTTCCAAATTGCTTTAAGCTCACCCTGAACATCACACATGCAAAACATGCCCACAACCACCACAAGAAACAGAGCGCGAGAGAGACAGGCTTGCTCTGCAGTCTTAGCTGGATTTCATATAATCCTGTGCAGGTCATGTCCTTCCACTGGGAAATTCTCTGAAATCACTTCTTTTAATTACTTACTTCCCACGGCTGCTGCTGCTGCTGCTGCTCTTGGAGGCTGACACTATACAGACACTGGGTGGGATTTAAAAACACCACCGGCACTGCACTAATTTTCCGAATATTATTGCTGAACTATCCCTGTTGTCATCATCATCACCACCACCCTCGTTGACAGTCCCCCAGAAATATTGATCTATATAGTTTCATGTGTGTGCTTACTTACCAATAGGCAGGGGCGGGATGAGTGCTGGCATGCCATAATAGGAAAACGCTCCATTTTCAAAGCGGAGAGCCTCCTTTCCTATCTCTACCTCCACCCGTCCCTGCAATGTCAACACAGCCATTTACATGCATTAGGTCTGAGCTCTATGCTCATGGTGTGACAAACACACTGAATTGATTACTCATCTAATGGAGCCTCCCATACAGGAAATATGCAGAATAAAACACTGTAATTATAACAACACCAAACACAAAAGTGATTATTGCTTGGTTTCATGATTCATCTGTCATTAGTATTATTTGCAAAATAAGTATCTGGCTTAAAAAGCATCAGCAGAGTTTGGGATTGACCTGCAGAATGAGGACAAAGTAGTCGACAGGTTTGTTTCTCTGGAAGAGGTAGTGTTGAGGAGCGTGTTTGTTCTTCGCGTTGAATTTGAGTTCCTGCACAATGCTGGGATGTTTGATGAGACGCAGCAAGATCTTCTCTGACAGGTGACACGGCCTGAAAGGCTCCACCTCTGCAAGATAGATGCATATCGACACACACACACACACACACACACACACACAAACAAGAACACACCGAAACAAGAGTCAAAGAACCCACAAATACTCATACATACAGTACATGCACACATTCAAAAACACACATGTAATGCTACCTGTAGCCAAGAAGCGGTGTGTTGCGAGCAACAACTGGGGCGAGATCTTCACCTTCAGCTCATTTTCTGCCAGTTTGAAGATAGAGAAATCCTGCTGTTTCCTCTCGTGGTTGGATACTCGCCTTTTGTTCCGATTATCAGCTATGAACACACACAGATTGAAAATCATATAAAGCATACAGTGAAGATTTCACATTTTATATAGCTGAGGGAGGGAAAGGTGTTACTCTTTCACTTATTAGGTTTACACATAAGTACAGTATTCTTGTATTCTTTCTTGGCACTACAAGAAATTAGCAACTGACCTCATTAGTTGATGCCGCTTTACTGTATTTGCTGCATGCTAACAAACACTACAGATGGATTTGTAGATGGGATTTCTCTTAGTAAGTTTATTTACAGCTGCAGATAGCTTGAGATTATCCAGTGTAAACACACCTCTGATTGATAAATTGACTTATCCTCTGCAGATGCGAAGAGTATTAAATATATTTCCATTAAATACATCGTAGCTGCAGCAGGAACAGCTGGTGCTATGAATGCCTAAAGTGCTAAGTCTGGAGAGATTAGCTCCCCTGTGCTATATATACACACACATAATTACACACACACACAAAAAACACAGAGTTTCTGAACACCCACACAAGTGCACCCATGACAGAGATTGCTTCACACTCTCTGCATGTAATTAAAGCACACTTTTTTTTCTGGGAGCAGGAGTTTTTGTGAAAATCTGTAGTAAAAAGTTATTTTTGCCTAATTGTGGCATGCAAATAGTGAAATTCAGTGAGTGAAAAGAAAGACCAGATTAGATATGAAATGAAGGGAGTTTGGCATTTGAATTCCTCTCTGTGGAGAGTGTTTGCAGCCAATTAAAGATTAGCGGATTATGGTGATTATCTGTGAGACTGGGCCATTTATTCACATTATTTAATTATGCATCAGTAAAGAGCTGGAAGCAACAGGGGAGAGAAGAGGTGGGATCAATAGTTTAATGAGAAAATAGGAGAGATGGTAGAAGAAAGGACATTCCAATGTACTATTAATGCAAAATGCTACTTGTAAGATCCCTAAATATTGCTATAGATACTGTATATATTGTTGTGGCATTTTGCAGTGATGGATGGATCATCCTGTGGACCACAGAGCTGAACAAACTCTGTCATCTGCCGTGACGAACAGAGAAAATCTATTCAGTGTGGAAGCTAGAAATATAATAAAATTGATTCACAGCTAATGTAACAGTGACTTTGATAATCAGTGTGTTTATACATCATACGTACTATACAGGTCAGTCTCATCCACAATCTCAGACTTGATGATCTCCTCTATGACATCCTCCAGGGTGACGATGCCCATCACTTCATAGAAGGGGTCTCCCTCGCCTTCGCTGTTCACCCTCTGCACCACAGCCAGGTGAGACTTACCTGCACTCATCAGAAAAGAAAAAGCAGAGTTCAAATGTTTTCAAAATGTGAGTTTATGCTAAAAAACTGCTCATTAAATGGGCTGAGGGGTGACGTCACTGGATAAAAATAACACGAGTCAACAGCCTCCAACTGGATCTGTGCAGTCAAGATTAAAATCAGCATTAATACACCAACTGGAGCTGAGAGGCCATGAACACAGGAGAGGTCTAAATGAGAGCTCGAATATGAAATGATTTCAATGTCAGAATTGCCTGTGCGTGTGCGTGTGCGTGTGCGTGTGCGTGTGCGTGACTCAGACGAGAAGAAAGTGGGACTTGGGGGATTAGTCTGGAGACACTTTGACAGTTTGGAAGACTTGGCCCTTACGTAAATACTGAGATTACGCAATCAGTCTGGGGATGCCTGCATCTGCTGACTAAACTGCCCATGCTGCTGCCACCTCTGTAAACACACATACAAACACACCACACACACACACACACACAACACATACACACTTTACACATCCATGAGCAGACCCAGCGCTCCCACTCAGTAAGTGTTTGGCTGTACATGACAAGCCTGCCAGATACAATGACAAAGCTCGCCAACAGCGTCTCTGGAGCGAGTCAATAAAGCGAATGTGACAAGAAGTTAAAGCTGCCACCAAAGCTGAACACACTATTGCACTACAGCACAAACTAGTTGATACATATATATTTTTTTATTTTCAACCCACCAAAAACACAGGTATTTCCAAAATCAGTTATTATGCTTCATGTATTTTGCTTTGCCATCATAAGCGTCACTGCCATGGTTGTTCTTACGTCAACATGTATGCCTGTTTGGTGACCAAATAAGTTATCTAACCAAATTCATGATGGTTTCACTAGGACACAGCTTTCAACAGAAACGTATAAACACTCTCCAACCTTACTTTGAAACAAGATCAGTGGCTCATATGAGATGGGCCGATTTAGGGAATCACTGCCAAGGGATAAAATGGATCAAATGCTTTAATCCACGGCAACAAGGGGAAAAAAAATCCTGATTGACTGACAGGCAGCCATCTCCAAACATGAGACTCTGGCTGTGTGTGATTGGCTGAGATGGCAAGGTTATACTTGGCACTCAGGTCAGCTTGTCTGAAGAGCTCAGGTGAGTCAGAGGTGGATTTGCCATCAGCTGCTGATGTGCCCAGGCACTGCATTACATCATTCATATGTTACATAATACTCTTGCAGAACGACACGCACACTTACCAGACTCACACACGCAGACGCACATGCCCCGGGGCAAAACTGGGTCTACCATGGATGTCCCTTTTGCAAATGTTTCTGCTCCGCCAGTTTCCCAGGCTCCTCCAGTCTATGTTTGAACTCCATATGTTGTTTTAGATCATGCACAATGTGTTCGCATATGATTGTGCATTATTTGCTATCTGTGTTTTCTGCAAACATTACAGCCATACAGAAGGAAATAAAGTATTGTTTTTTTACAATTTTTTTCTCCCGGTTTTACACACACACACACACACACACACACACACACACACACACACACACACACACACATCAACTTATGCACAAATTCAGTTTATAATGGCCTTTTATGATTCATTTTGTGTTAACTAAAAGCTTTGATTTATTTTGTGCATTGTTTAGTGTATTAAAATGGTTTCTTTAGCAGAATTGTATGAAGTGGTGGAAATTAACTAAATACATGTACTCAAATACTGTACTTAAGTAAAAACTTTGAGGTACTTGTACTTTTTTTATACTACTTTATACTTCTATTTCTACATTTCAAGGAGAAATGTTATACTTTTTACTCCACTACTTTTATTTAACAACCATAGTTACCAGTTACTGTTCAGATTAATGTTTTAGATACAAAACATGTGATCAGTTTATAAAACATGAAGCAGATTGTTATTGATTAAGCTATCCAACAGTGTACGATGCAGTTAAAATTAGCTCCACCTTGACTAGCTCCAAAATTAAAGTACCACTTACGTGTTAATGCATTAATAATTATGATCCAATAACATAATAATATAACACTGACAGGGGCCATCCTGCATAACTTTGATACTTTAAGTACATTTTGTTGATCACCTGAATATTTCTTCCACCACTGACATAATATCTCACCCTATTAGATTAAAAGATGTACAGCAGGTTTGTGATGCTCATTAACCTTTCATGCCATGAAAGCACAAAGGCATGACGTAAAGAGCATAGCTTGCCGTATGAAAGGTAAAACGATTATTTTTGTATGTATTTTCCACTGTACAGTATGTTTGCAGTCCTCCCTTACATTTCTTACATTACTGGTGACATTTCCACCCTTTCCCCTAACAGAGACCCCAACCCCAGCCCATCACCCTTCTCAGTGAGACATCCTCACAGCTTCCAGCCAGGCTTCCTGAACAGCAGGAGCCTTTAATCCATGAGAGCAAAGTAGGAAGGAGGCAAGAAAGGGAGGGAAAGGTTGGAGCTGAATTTTTCATGGTTGCTCTGCAGGCTAGGATGGCAACGACCTGCAGAGTGGAAGAAGCTTCAAAGCTGCTGCAAGCTGACAACTAGGTGCACACAAATAATCTAAATGTGAAGCCTGACTTCACCTATTAACCTAACCTTATTTATAAATAACACACATGTGGAAGCACACAAACCTGAGCCCAGGGATCACTTGTGTCAGACCAGAGCTATCCTTCATAATCCTGAACAAAATAAAGTGGTAGACCCACTGACCCGTAAGTGGCAATCTAATTTATGATCCTGCCAAAGTCTCCACTGTGTCCCCTTTCACATTCTGATCGGACAACTCAGCTCTCTTTGTCAATGAAACAGATTTACATCTTAATCCTCACAACATAAGCCAATGTCAATGAAATCCTTGCATAACAGTCGTTCCAGTAGCCTCTCATATGTCTCCATTTTACCCTGTGACACTGTCGGGGGAGCAGATTGAGCTGTTCGCTATACGGAGCATCAACTCAGAGTCATATTCAGTGTCATCATCGAGACTGAATGGGATCCCTGGGGAGAGGCGACACACTTTTGCTCGGTAGTGAAGAGATGCTATCACTGCATGTGTATGAGAGACGGAGTGCTGTAATACTGTGAATACCTGTATCAGCAAAGATGCTTATCAGGCAAAAGATGTGTGAGTCAGAGTGAGATAGTGATGATATTCATCACCTCTACTGCCATTCCAGTGAAGGCAAATGCCTCTACTCTTGCTAAATTCCTTTTTGACACAGACAACATTACATTAAAGTGTAGATCTGATAACTGATACATGTGGCATAATATAGAGAGGGGAAACGGGCAGGGGCAATGTGGGCAGATAAAGTTCACAGTGTTGTTGTCATGGGAAAATTACTTTCACTACATAAATTCTTAAGATAACCCCATTCTGGTCCATGGTAGCCTCTAACCTCTGGCTGAACCACACTCACTGTGTGACACTGTATCAGATTTCACATATGGCTCTTACTGCTCTGTGGATCAAAGGGCTTTACTGGCAGGCCCACTGTGAGCCAATGGACTCATGTATACAAGGACTTGAAAACTTAGTTTTTAAGTGCACAGTCACTTCAAAGGATATTAAGCTCCTAGGTGGCAGGAGGTAGTCTTGAGACTGTTCCAAAACATATATATGGCGCCTTGCACACTCAACACGTACTCATAAGTTACTTTTATGTTCTGGACATGTAAAAACGATGGATACAGAGTATTTCTGAGACCTGGCCTCTGATGTGATTTAAAGTGGAGTTACCTCTCTTAAATTCCTCCAGCATGACATCCAGCTTGGTGTCATTGAACACGCAGTGCATGGGATGCTTGTAAAACTGAGTAATTGTTTTCAGAGGAGTGCAATCGTCAGGATCCACGAAGGCCAAGTCTTTGACAAACAGGATGTCGACGATGTTAGACCTCTCGTTCTCGTAGACCGGGATCCGGGTGAAACCGCTCTGCATCACGTCCGACATGGTGCAGAAGTCCAGCACGGCGTCCGAGGACAGCATGTAGCAATCTGATAGGGGGGTCAGCACGTCCTCTACGGTCTTGGTCCTCAGCTCCAGAGCTCCCTGGATAATGTTGAGCTCCTCTTTGACCAGGTCGTGGTACGGGTCTGTGACGCGCAGCATGGCCACCAACTTCTCCCTGGTGTAAAAACTGCTAATCTCTTGGTGCAGCATGATGTCCAGAATCTTGGAGACTGGGTAGGCGATGGGGAAAAACACCAGCATCAGCAGCCGGGTCGCGCAGAGGGTCTTGGAGGCGATGGCGAGACTGTGCCTGGAGGCCACGGAGTGAGGTAAAATCTCGCCAATAAAGAATATCCCCAAAGTGCACGAGGCAGTTGAGAGAGCAGTCATTCCTAAAATCTGGCACATCCACACCACAAAGCATGTATTTGTCAGCACGTTGCCCAGCACCACAGTGCAAAGGATGTAGTTTCCATGTTTACGCACGGACTCTATTTTCCGTGCGTATTTCTGCTCCTTCTCTGTGCCACTGTTCTGCAGGACCCGCAGCTCCACTGGGTCCAGCGCCAGCATGCTGATGTTCAGACCGCTGCAGAGCGCAGACAGCCCCAACAAGAGCACAGAGACACCCGTCTGGAGCCAAACATCTGCCTCTGGAGGTCTCTCCATCACTGCCAACCAGAAGTCTTTGGTGCTGAAATGCTCCCATTTCACTCCATCAAACGCGCACATGGAGTAGTATTTGATCACCTCGCCTCTGCGCAGGTCTTTAGCGAGCAGCTCCACCAAAACTGAGTTGTGACTTGAGGTGGATCTGAAAGAGCCCAGCAGCTCGATGTCAGAGCTCCGGGCATTCTCTTCTTCGCATGGATTCCCTCTGGAGCTGAGCCGCCTCTCCGAGTCCCCGCTGTCCCCACCTGGTTCCTCTATAAACGCGATCCACGGAGCTGCAGGAGCGGCGTCAGGTCTGCCGCTGGTGTTCAGGCTGTTGGGATGCTCTGTAGCTGGAGATGCGGAGTAGTAAACCCTCAGCATGAAGCGGGTCCCCTCTGTCGCCCTCAGTATCCCATCCTGCACAGACAGCTCTCCACTCTGGGTGTCTTCCGGCCGGACGCCGAGCAGCGCTGCTGTCGGGGCCGGCAGAGAGGAGAGGGTGACGGTGAGAAAGAGGAGAGAGAACCGGCGCGGATGCAGGATGCAGCAAAGAGCATCCGCAGCATCCGCAGCCATCATGCTGAATGAACTACTGAAGGGCATGGGAGAACTGGGTCACGTGGTCTGCGGATGGGATGGATGGAGCAGCTGGGTGGTCATATCCATGAAGAAAAGGAAGAGTATGTTACAGAGAGAGAGAAAGAGAAAAATTCAGGAAGAGAGAGAGAGAGAGACGAGGGGGGCACCAGAATCCTTAAATATACATGACAAACCGTGACGTAGGCCTGTCTTATTCGCTTTCTGCCACTTTCTAAAAATAGAAGACAGGAAATGCCCGATCATGAATGATTAATGTGATATGCACGGGATCAAACAACGCTTACACATACAGAAAACCCTAAATAGGCTAAATATTAGACGGATATTCCACTAATATCAAAGCAAAAAGTAAACTAAAGGGTAAAAACACATACAAACGGATTATTTAGAGGCTCACCACAAAGTCTTGACGTTTAGTTTGGGAGCTGTAAATATTGCACAGCTAAGATGCATTATTTGTGTTGTTTTGATGTCTCATGTCCACTAGATGGCAGTATTATCACCTGTTTCGCTGCAGCCTATTCTGAAAAGTACTCTACATGTAGCTAGTTGACTTCAGACTTCTGTAATACACAGGCTAATGTGTGTGGATTTATTTCCTTGTCATAAAAAAAGCAGTTTTGTTTTCAGAATTCGTATCTTTAACAAACAATTGTTGTGATCTCTCAACAAATTTTAGAAGAATACGTTTCGATCCTGCAGCTTTAAAAATGGGCTATCGCATAAAACTTTTATATCTCAGAATATATTATACAAAAGACCGACCTATTAATAAGACTAGGCTGCCGTAGATGAAATATAAATGTTATATATATATATATAGCCTAAGAATATTAAATATTAATTCAATAAAACAATGTCAGCAAAACCCAAGTAGTGTCTATTACAAGCACAATGAAGTCCCGACAGGAAAATAGGTTATTATTATAATTGTTATTATTATTATTTGTATCATTTCCCGCACATTGACCATGATGCTCTTGAATATGCAGTGAATCCCTCGTACAGTTGAGTTCGTTGACCACAATCTGTCGAATTTACGAAGTAGGAAACTGAAGGTGAGAACTGAGTCCTGCCAAGTCTTAAACACGTAAACACTCTCTCTGCTCTCCATCAGCCACACATCCACCATAACATTTGGAGAGAAAAAAAGACTTTGCACTCAAGAACAGTACAACATCCCGAGGACCCCAACTGAAATAAGGACTAGCGTACTTTAATTTCATCAAAGACAAAAAGGTAACATACAAGAACACCACTCCATCACATCGGATTCATCCGATTTTGACATCTCAGATAACAAAATCATCATTCATGTCCTGATGAATTTGTTTGACAATCAAAAATATTTGAAAATCTAAAAAAAAAACTTTGAAAAAAATGGCCGGAGAATTTATTCTTAAAAGATAAAATCTGTACTTTCCCTCGTATTTAACATTATTTTTGTCGATATTTAAACTTTGTCGATGGTAATAATAATAACTGAAACACGCCAAATAAAACTTAAGGAAAGGCAATAGTTCCCATCGAAAATCACCCATGATGCCCTACAGAACATTTCTGTGTGTTTGGCTAAATTTATTCCCTTTAGGAAGTATTTCAAACTACAGGATGCAATAAGGGGAAGTAGCCTCTTAAATTAACCATGTAAAATAATTCTCTCTTACTGCGAGTTGATCAATGTTTGTGAGTTATGGATTTCCCCATACACAATTCCACAATTATATTACAGTGTCCAGATTCTATAATATAATTACAAAAAAACATGCGTGGGTATCCCTGATGAAAAAGTAAAGAAGTCCAGGACTTACTAAATTTTATCAACACTAATAGCAATAATCTTTTGCTAAACAAAAAGTTATGAAGTTCACAGCAGCTGAGCAAGAGTTCCCCTATAGATTGAGTCATTTTCTTGTACATTAGTGCTCAAAGTCCACCTTCAAATGATTAACCCGTACACTTAAGGGGCATCATTTTGCTTGTTCGAAGAACTGATTTATTTAGACCACCATGTTAGTAACTGATTATGTTTTCCCATTGATGTTTCACATGAATAAGAATATGTTCGTTCAATTAAAGACTTTTATTCAAAATAGGCTGTTGGAATAAATTCTTGCCTGCACCTAAAGTTACGAGTTTAAAACTACGGATCTTATCTCAGTATATTTCCCTCTTTTTGTTTCATGTAATTAATTAAAATATTCTGCTGGGTAGCTACGTGTGTGCAGAGTCATGGTGCTGTTTTGATTTCCTCAGATCTGTCCAACAACAATTAAAAACTTTCGTTTCAACAGTCCCACCATTACTGTCGATCAGTAAAAGGTCATCCCTATAGAGCTGGTGCGACATTCACACCAAAACATTCTAAAGATTTTTGTGCTATAGTCGATAGAAATGCTCTAAACACACTAACACATCATAATCGCATAGGCACACATGTAATTTCCTTTTGAATTATTATACAATTATATTGATGTTTCGTTAGGGTAAAGTTTCCTTATTACTTTTCTTGGAAAAACATCCCCAAAACTATAAGTGACACGCCAGATGTCTCTAGTCTCAGCCTAATATTTAAGAGCTAATTCAAAAACTCATAGCCTATATAAATATATTAAAAGTTAAATACTTTTCTAATGAAAACAAAAACCTGGCTTATATTGAAACCACATGTTAGCTATGATTTCTAGCTGAGCCAAAATGACAACATGAAGCAGTAGACTTTTGGTTTTCTGCCGATCTGCTATTTGGACCTTTGCTTAGAATAGGACGGATAATGAAGAAAAGATTCTGCTGTGTTACACAAGTCTCAGATACTGTGCATGGCGGTTACAGTGTTTCTAAAGTGTATCAGGAGTGGCCCCAAGCTGCATTTTCACGTTTAGTTGAAGAATTAACAGCATCATTTTTACAGACGCTTCACTTCAAAATACAGCCTGCTGGATTCTTTTAATGCGTTTAATGGGAACTTTCGTGCGTAAAACCTGAAACGTTAACACCTTGGATAATTTTGCGGTTTAATGTGTTCGTGAATAGGTGTTGTAGGCCGGGATAAAAAGATTAAACCGGTCTTTACTCGGTACATTTTCTTCTCATGTAGTTTTTTGTTCATCTGTGAGACAGCAGTGACCTTAAACGACCACTTCTCGCTACACTGACCGCCTGATGAGACTTTGGCGCGCTGCGCCCTGAAGACTGCACTTTGTTTGGTGTCTTGCTCACCACTGCTCCAAGAACATCTGGAGAGAAAAGTCACATAAAGAGTTTATAGGTGAGTTCCATGTGTAGGAACTTAAATCCCAAATTGGTTTTGAATGTTTTTGAAAAGGGGCCAAACTGTTCATGTTGCCATCTTCAAATGTCATTGGTCTTAAAAAATGTGCAATCAATCAGTTGTTTGTCAAAACAACTGAAGCCTCTACAGTACCCAGGAACATGACATATCCTGTTGACAAGATTGTGTCTTTTCTTGTTCTGAAGCAGGCCTTCTTTTGTTCTCTTAAACTGTGTAGCCTGGAGAGTCTTGTAGGCCTAACAACATCCATTTTCTGTTGGAGCATTTCATTTACAATATGGCTGCACATTGTATATTTCGAGGACTTTTAAGTCAGTGATCACTTCTTTGTATGATGTGCATTTGAGTTTATGCCATCGAAATGAATGTATGGTGGACAAATATGAATTATAGTAAGTGAGTTTAACCTCAGCTAAATCCCAGGATACGCCTTTGCACAGTCGATCCTGAGTTCATTTTTTCATATGAGCGCATTGTATACATTTTACGCCCAATCATGTTTTTCTTCAACTGAATAATGCTCTTTCCAGAAATTATAAATTCTTATCTTTACAAAAGGAATTGTCGGTGCGCCAGCCAACACGGACTCATTTTTGTCAAGCTAAACAGCCTTTTCATCATCATCATTAAGACTTGATAACATGTGCATATGTGCAGCTTATACTGAGTACTCTTTTGCTGGATTCAATTTTGGTTTTCTACAATATAATATTTCGATTGTTGTACTATTTCACACATGATTTAAGAAAAATATTTATGTTAATTTCATCACAAAATGCTACTATCCTCAATATTTAGACGAGAATGCGTCCTCACTTCTTAAGACTAACTTCTGTTAGCCATATGAGTATGAGAAAACTACTTTTGAGCAGTTTGTACTCATACCTCAGAGAACCTTAGAGGGGCGGTGCTGCCTCCTCCCCTCCTCCCCGCTTCTGGCTCTCACAACCGGGAAGGCTGGCTCGGGGCGTGCGCTCTTGTGAGCAGCTCCCAAAAATACTCGGAGGGGCGGGGGGCAGAGGGGGTGAGACAGCTAGACAGGAAGACAGATCCAGATCGATGGGACCGAGGTAAAGAACCACCGTCAAACTTCGCGGCAGAGGATTTTGTTTAGCTGTTGTTGTTGGGTTTTTTTTGTCTTCTCACCTTTAAGCCTCGTTACGCGCACTGATCCTCCTGCTCTCCAAATCAAGAAGATGCCCAAATCCTCACCGTGCGTATTGCCATGGTCCTCCCTGTGGCTGGCATCTTTGGCTACCTTGGTGGTGCAGTCGGTGCTCTGTTCCTCCTACTCTTCTTCTTCTTCTTCTTCCTCCTCTACATATCAGAGACCTG
This sequence comes from Maccullochella peelii, assembly GCA_002120245.1. Classification (NCBI taxonomy): domain Eukaryota; kingdom Metazoa; phylum Chordata; class Actinopteri; order Centrarchiformes; family Percichthyidae; genus Maccullochella; species Maccullochella peelii. Next base: position 82,679 of record LKNJ01000173.1, on the reverse strand, counting down.
CAGCCGATGGGAAGCGACCAGGCTTCATGGAGAGGACGCTGGTTCTCCTGGATGTCAGCACCCGCAGTCCGATCAGAGTCCTCAACGACAACTTCCTTTCTTTGCAGCTGGACCCCTCGATCATCAAAGACGGTTGGCTGGACTTTCTGAGGTACCAAAGAGCTTTCCTGCTTATCAGCGACATCGATCTGTATCGGTGTTCACCTCCAAAATGTTTGGTGGTTCATGTATTCGTTACGCACGCAGCCACGTTGTCTGAATTGTCATGGAGTGAGCCAGCACGTTTCCTCCTCACTCAGGGCACTGAGTGGTCCAATGCTCCACATTACTGAATGATTTCCATCGAGACTGGCAAAGTCCAAATCAGATAATTTAATAAGGCGACTTTGAGAGTGAACGATAATTTCAAAAGCTATCCATTGCGGGCTTATTGCTGTTATGCTGTACAGTTACTATACAGATAGTATACAGAGTATATCGTGTGCCCCTTACTCGTCTAGTCTACAATGCTAAATGTCCATTTCAAGTTATTAAATGTAGTTTTTTTTCTTTTTCTTAAAACAACTTAAATTCTAATTTCATTTGAGTCCAAAGCCACCCATGTTGTTTGAATACTTTAAAATGCATGGTAAAATTTTTTTGAACTTTCATTCAGTTTTGTGATTTTTCACCTCATTTCTCAGAACAGTCAAAATGTCACTATGCACATTATGAGACTATAACCTGCAACACTGGCACATGTTTTGACCATTATGAATCATGACATTTTAAAATTCACAACTTGGCAAAAGAACTTATCAAGAATCCCATGCTTATACCAAACGTTTTAGCTCATAACACAGACAAGGCTAATCATGTCCTGGATTGGACTTAATAGTAATGTTATTCAGTCGCATTGTTTAGTTCAGCTTCTAAATCACATTGTCAGATATTGGTAAATATGATCTACAGAAGATGGTCTATGGGGCAAAACATTACATCATTTTGTACAGTACATGTCATGAAGTGAGGAGAACATGTTTTACTCTGTGTGGCCCATTCTTCCCCTCAGAGAAGGCGAATGCTAAACCATTTTATTATTTTACAATAAATACATATTTTCAATTCCACCACATCACATACCATATACACCATGTGCCTCTTTCTCACAACCTCCTTTACAACTTTGTTCTGGGGTTGTTGTTTATTTCTCAATATTTTCATAATTAATATTTACCTTCATCAAGTAGCTACAATCAGAGCAATGGTTGATTAGGCTGAAATAACCTAAACTGTACCGGTCTGTACGGTAGCCTGCAGGCCTGTCGGCCGTCACTTTATGTAGGCTATATCCGTCATTTTATTGTATGGAGGTAAAAGCCGACGGCCACGTAGGCTGTAAAGAAAAAAATCAATGATTTACAACCAAATAACCTAGAAGTCCCTAACGTACTTTTATTCGTTTTCCCAGAAACATTAACGCTTCATGTGCACTTTTGTAATAACCTTCGTAATGTCTCCTACAGCTAAATGCTGCATTCGCATTATTATTAATATTATATTTATTATCTGTGATAATTAATTATATGTTTTCACTTGCACCAAAAATAAGCAAAGGACACCTTGTGTTTAGTAGTCTGAGACAGCTGAAAATAAAAGTAGCAGCTACAGATTATTGCTAAAACTCCTTCATTTCATATCTGTAGGTCTTCATAACTAGTAAACTCCTTCGGATTTAAAGTGGTGGAGAGTAAAAGCGTTCATCCTCCAAACGTGTTGTTTTTTCGTTCCTCAGGTTATACTGAACCTGCTGTGGCTGCTTTCTAATGCTTTTTCCAGCGGATGACAGATGACGCTGGAGTCGCTGCCTGTTTCTTGGGCCTGCTGGTGTCAAAGGGAAAAGCTTTAAAGTTTTGTGAAAGACCTGCGGTGCTTTACTTATTTTGCATCTCTCTCTTTTAGGCTAACTTTTTTCATATTTGGACTACAGGTGTGAAATAAACTGAACGGGATTAAGACAAGAACAGAAGCGCGTTTCGCTTTATCGCTTTTCCAGACGGTTTCTGCCCCTCAGAAATATGACCGTGATTAGAAACTGAAGCTACAAACACAGAAAACATTTTAATAACGCACAGATGAGACTTTGTTCTCAATATTTCTTATGTGAGTGTCATTCTGTCCTGTGTGTCCGCAGCTCCAAGCGGCTCGTGACCCTGGCGCGCGGCCTCTCGCCAGCCTTTCTGCGTTTCGGCGGAAAGCGGACCGACTTCCTGCAGTTCAACAACCAGAAGAACCTCGCCAAGTTCAGAGGACCGGGACCAGATTACTATCTGAAGAACTACGAAGACGGTGATTAGACTCGACACTTGTTTGTGTTGTTGGTTTTTTTAACGGACTTTTACTGGACGTGTAGGCGTCTGTTCCTCGCCTGTCCGTGTTTTGTGTGAACAGTCAGACTCACTGAGTAAATTTTACTGCAGAATTATTCTTTCTTCCAAAGGATACGTTGTTTATTTATTTTACACAGCGTCCATTTCCTTGTCAAATACAGTAAGTTGCCAATTTAATTAGGGACACCTAAACTAGCTGGGACACCAACAATGAATCCTACTATCATGAAGGTTATGTTCAGGTTTTGATAAAACTGTTTTAGGGAGGTGCTTCTAATATTTAGTCTCATTTAGCCTAATCTCACTAAATGAGGTGGACAAAATATTAGAAACACCTCTCAGTATAACACAATAGGCAACACTTGAACTGCGCCTCCAAAATGACCATGGAGTTGAATTAACGCCTCTTTAAAACTGTTTCAACAAAACATGAAAATTATAACCTTCATGAAGCTAGAAGTTATTGTAGGGCTCAGGTATTAGACTGCATTAGTTTAAGCTTGGTGCTGTTAAAATGCCAATTTACTGAGTGTAGGCTGTATGCTGTAGGACACTGAGGATGTTGTTTTTGTTTTATATAGCTTGGCATAACACTCATTTGTGTTACTTTTCAACAGCATAAATTAAAAAAAAAAAAAAAGTTACAATTACCACTGACATATCCTGTTTTTGAAAAGTAGCAAATGTGTGTCAAAAATGCAGGTGGTCCAGGCTTTACTTGCAAATCAAAAAATTTAAAACAAACAAAAGTGTTTTTAACTTGTGTCAAACATAATCATTTTTGATGAAAATAGCAACATAAGTATGATATTGTTCCAATCCATGACAACAAAAATATTAAAGCAGCATTCATTTCTTCCATCTATGCCGGCTTGCAGATATAGTGCGCAGCGACATCGCATTGGACAAACAGAAGGGCTGCAAAGTGGCCAACCACCCTGACATAATGCTGGAGCTGCAGAGGGAGAAGGCTGCCACCACACAGCTCGTGCTGCTGAAAGAGCAGCTGTCCAACATCTACAGCAACATTACAATAACAGGTAGGAGATCACACACACAAAAATAGGTCTTTTTTTGGCGCATGCTCATATCCTAAGAAACATGTTGTCCTTGTTCACATAGCATAGTCTGGACTTTGTAGGTCACATACACACACACACACACTCACGTGTGCAGGCACACAAGGTTCTAAGCATGCCAATGGAAACCATCAGCTTTCAGAATGACAAATGTAATTTGTAAAGGAGGAATGTTGGGATGGATAGAGGGGTGCAGCAGCAGAGACTAGTAAACAGAGCACTTACATTTTCACTGGTTACAGTTAGCTCAACCTGACCGCAGAGAGAACTCTGGAGTCCTGATTTTGGGTGGGCTGCATTTCTTATCTGTTACTGTGATTGACTGGGATGGAAATGAGGAACTGCAGGAGAAGAGAGTAAATGAGTAATTTGTCTGTTAAAATTACTGCAGTTTTTGGAATTGTCCATAAACACATCTCTTGACAGTGAGTTGCCTAAAAAGACAGAAATGAGCAGGTAACACTTTTTGTGTGGTTTTACAGAGCTAAAAAGTCCAAATTAAGAGTTAGTCTAAACTAAAGACGTAAGAAAATAAAGGAAGTAATAGAAATGTACAACAAGTTTAACTTTAACCTCTGAGCAAAACAAAATGGAACAACAAATCATCAAAACAATATATCTAATGCTATTCAAAGTCTTTACGGCTCTGTTTCCCACTCATACAGAAACACACATACTTCCTATCCTCTTTTTGAAAAGACAGTGGGTGGGGAGTGTTTTTTGGGTGGGCAAGGTTTTTATTCCAAAACAGAGAACCACCCAGAAAGTGAGTCTTGAAAGCCAAAGAGCTCCTGGAAAAATCCTTGCGTACTTGGGAATTTACCAGCAACCCAATCAAAGAGAATACATGAATTTTGTGCTATGTGGGTGTAAAAGTCATCCTTACAAAGCCTTTAAATGGTTAAAAATTTTGATACGATTTTGTGCACAACCCCATGTTCACTGTAGATTCAGAGAAATATGAAATATTTGGCCTTGCGTTTCAAAAAGACATTGATAAATTACGTAAAACAAAGAATCCAAATCTACCTCAAGTGAACCCAGTTGAATGTGTCACAAATATGTTTTGGTCATTACATACACAGAACTAGTGGCCTCTCATGAGTGGGTCTGCAATGTGTTTTCCATGTTTTTAGAAGGTCTCCCCTGGAACTGGAAGTGTGACCCCTCTGCGTGTTGCCGTATGAGTGATAGCGGTGAAAAGCATGTATCAGCTGCGTATTTTCAAATAGTCTCAAGTGCAACAGTCAAAACATGGTCTTGTTGCATTTATCAAAGTAGGCAAATACATAGAAGAAGAATTTGGACCTGCTCGTGTGAGGGCTCAGTTCACAAGTTCAGTTCAGGAGTCGTGTAGCACTCTATCAGTAATTGTAGTGTTGCAACTGTGCTAAAATGCACTTGTTGTCTTTAATTTTGTTGCCACAGGAACTTAAGGATGTTCCAAGTAGACTTTTGCAGTTTTCATCAGTCAGATATATTTTTGATCAAACATGCTGATAGTGATGATACTTTTTGGGTTGCTTTCAGATGGTGTTTACATTAACAACATTTCTGAGAAACATTACAGGCAAAAGCATTAGTAATGTGGATATGATGATCAGGCAGGTAGAGGCATGACTTGTATATTTCATTCAGCAGAAAACAGTCAGATAAGTACAGAAAATCACGTGACTGACACACCACCTTTAAGACCTGCTAAAGACAGTATTGAAACTACTGTACAATAACCAAAGTCCCAGACAATATCTAGTCTTATAATATTGAAATGATGAAGTCTTGATATATAGCCCAGCTCTACATCATCATACCATCAGTATCTGAATTGTTGTATCTTGGTAAAAAATAACTGTAAACTAATAAAACCATGGTCGAGACAATTAGCCTCTGTGTTACACATGTGGTATAGTGCTAATGTTCCTCAAAATTATGACCACATTTCCTATAAACCCTGCTGCTTCCTGTCACAAAAAGGGATGTTACCACTACCACTTGCTCACTTTGCTCAGCTGCAGCGTGGAGGCCTGCAGAGGCTGCCAGTCTTCTCGTGATAGTCAAGTAAAAATAAACACGGTAATGATTTACTGATGATAAAATATGCATAGCTCCTTTAAGTTTATCCTACCGTTGTGCAGACTGATTTTACAGATAGGCGTATGATGAAATATAAGTTGAAAATATGCAGTAAAGATGCAGTAAAACTTATGATGAAAATGAATCATCGCTGAATGTTATTTTCCCACATTTTTGCATCATTTGATACTGATTGATTAGGGCCATATGGAGGATTTTGTCTTTTTAAATGTGAACTCCTGGCGTGATAGTTCCTATTAAGGGGTAGTTGAGAGACAGAGAGCAGTATCGTGCTGTTTTTCAGCAGGTACCATATTTGTTATCAGACTGGTTGGCGGGGAGGGAAGGGGGCGGGGGATGGGGGCGAAGCCAAGCAGAAAGACTTTTTAGAAAGACGATTTACTTTGAAGTGTTCTCACAGAAACCCTAATTCTTCCAAGCACAGACACAAGCTGCAGGTCTGCCACCTGGGAAATGCTGTTTCAAAAGTCTGAAGGATATTTTTGAATTTAACATACATTGACTTAGTGGGGAAATAACTGGCCAGAATAAGCACTGATGACGCTGAAAAAGCCCTGAAAGTGTGACTATGTTTACGTTATGTCCTCATTATTACACTCAGTGGAACTCGCAAGCATGTTGTGTAAACTAGAATCTGTGCAAAACCCTCTCATCTCTGTGGTGGAGAGTAACATGGGTACAGAGGCACTAGGGATGTGTGTAAATATGGTCTGGTAACAATCAGCCAAGATTCACTGTGTGTGTGTGTGTGTGCGTGTGTGTGTGAAGGCAGGTGGTGTTTAAAGAACCTTTTAACAGTCTTCCTCCATCCTTTTCCACTCACCACTGTCTGACCTTTGACCTAGGCTTGTTAGAGCTATCAATAATGGGGCCACTCTGAGCTAACACACACATGCACACACACATTCAGCAGGGGAATTGAGTAGAGAAAATACCCCGAGCTCCGACAAGGTCATAGTCAGCGTCATTTCATGTCTCTCTGCAGGAGTATATCCCTCCATCAGGGATCACGTCTTCAATTCTCTGTTCTCTTCCTCTGCCTCCATCTCCACAACTTCACACCTCTCCCTCATTTTCTCTCCCGTGTTTACTGTTAGTTTAGCTGTGTATATTGTGACTTCATGTGAAAGTCCTATGTTTATTTGACACCTCGGAGAATGAGGCAGTCAATCCGTTCAACTTGTGACCTCAAAGGCCTCGTCCGTGTGTTTAAGGCTCAAAGGATAAACACAACTCAATTTAGGAATTCCTATACTGTGTTATTCTTGTCGTCAATGGCCGGCCGATCAATATTTGCGAACACGGACAAGAAGAAAATCTTCCCAAAACAGAGAAACTGGAGAAGCAAGAGTCAAACATAGGATGTTTTCAGTTATAAGGTCTGCAGCCGCTTATGAGACACTGAATAGGAAACTTGTTTTGCTATTTCTGTTGGAAGTATCAAGGATTTCTCTTTAAATGTTTTCATTATTTTTGAGAGATAGGAAACATTGTGCACAACTGAAAAGGATACACGATTTAATCAATTGGAGCAAAATACTGTTTCTGACTCTGTTCATGTGTCTAGCTGTAACTGGCTGCACTACAGAAAAAGCTGCATCACCGCGCCTACACAATGTTATATGGTAGATAAAAGCCGAAAACACCTAACATTTGGAGTTCCTTCACAGATGTACTGTAAGAAAATACAAAAGAATACCTTGTACTTACAGTATGTATACAAGCCACCTCATAAATAAGGAAAAAATAAGTAAAACTTTATGTTCTGATTTATAAATACAAAAAGAACAAGATTAGAAATGATAAGTGCCCTCTAGCTACAAGGCTTTATTTGGGATTTTTAATTGGAGGTTGAATCACATTTGGACACTGAGGTAATGTTGCTGTTGGGCCAGTTATTTTAGCCATCTGGATGAGATGGAGGGGCTAAGTAGGACATCTCCTTAGGAAGGCAGTAACCTAGATGGGAGACGAGCAGGAGTTTAGGAGAGAGCCAGGTTCATGGAGAGACCACTCATTTTGTAAAACGGAAATAAAACTATAAAGTGGGTATAAAGGGCCCAGTAACAATCTGAACTTAGAAAAAATAGCTGGTTGTTACAGATCGTCCTCATATTTCTGTTTTTTTTGTACGAAGGTAATCGGCATCAGTCGTGAGTTTTGTAAATCTTGCTAAGTAGTTGCTTAGTGGAAAATGAATACAGGGTAAGGTGGTCCAAAGGGGAATGAAAATCACTGCAAAAGGTGAAACATTTTGAGACTTCCATGCATGACTTCTCATTTTACAAATCTGAATGGATTGTCCTATATATACCAAAGGAATTATGCGTGTGAGAGTAAATGCAGCGGTAGTTTAAATCAATGGATTCCCCTGCAGAAACTAGAGCACAGAATAGCCATCGTTGCTGTGTGTTGCAAGGAGACATGATCCCAAGTTTTTGTTAGAGGCAGCACATTAAAGAGGATTATTTTAATGTTCGATGAGTCAAAAGTTGGCTTCATGATCGGGTAGATGGCATGCAGTCTGACATCATGATTTGGACTCTCCTTTTTTTTTTCCTCTCTCTTTCTTAGTCTGATCTCACGTGTGCAGTATCAAGTGACACAAATGTTTACAGTGTGTAATCAGTTGTTAGGTTTAAGCAAACATTGCCGAGAGTACATCAGACACTAATACCTGAGGCCCTCTCTTTGAACTGACACAGAGGTGCAGCAGTCACAGCCAGAAGCCTCTCATTTAGAGCTGCAGGGCTCCACTGAAAGGAAACATGAGAAGAACGACAATATAGAAAAGTGTGAAGCAATACTAATGTAACCCTGCTTTCACAACAAACTTGCAAGTGCAACAGAGCAAGACCATTATTTTCAACTGAGGTAGTGGCTTCGCGCTCCTGAGCAGCTGGACAGGAGGTGGTTCCTCCATGTTGGACGAATCTGCAGCTCATAATGGGCGTGTAGCACGTCTGACCTTAATGCAGGAGACTGGGGCATCTCGTCACAGACCTGCAATTAACGTTCACCTTTTTATTAACCATTAACACGATCTTTCCCTAACCTTAACCAACTCTTTCGGTTGCCTATCCCTAACCATACCTTAAACATAGCTTATTTGCCATGTCCACAATCTTTCCCTAACATAGAGGAGAATGGAGGAACTGTTAATTTTGTGCATCTCTGAGCTATTCTCTTTTCCTACCAGGACTTAAAGGATGAAAATCTTACCAAGGATTAAAATCTTACCAAGCATGGCAGAAAATATCAAATAGGATGAGGATTCCAAGTTTTCAAATTAATACAGTGATTTATTGTTTATATTCCTATGTAATTTGTAGCATCCTAGTTAACTGCTTTGTAGGATGGATAATGCTTTTTAAGGGCTCCACTTCATTCTGCACTCTGCCTTGAGAAACCAACAGTATGTGCGTTTACACATGTAATGTGAGATTGTAACCTGTAACTAAAGAGCGCACATTTCAATATTTTACAGTTGCTTTGGCTCAGTTATCACATCAGAACTTCAACGTGCAAAACTCTTACTGTAATACAATGATGGAATGAAATTCATGTCTCTGACAAAAAGCATAATGAGTCACTACAAGACATTCAGGAAGGCAGAAGGTTAAAAATGTGGAAAGACCAACATTAGGAACAGGCACAGAAAGGGGAATTTACTAAACATCTGTGAATGGCTTGAAAATGTTTTCATCAAAACAAACTGGTACAGCTGTCTATAGTCAGAGGGCCTCTAGTTATAACTTTCTGCTTTTACTCATTTGAAAATCAAAACATATTTTCTTGCAACAGTGGGAGAACTTGCTCCATCCTTCCTATTAGTTCTGCTATACGACTCCTCCCAGCCTTTTATCCACTCTTTCCTTAATCTTTAAACCTCTTTTGTGAGGATGAAGGAGATTTGTTTCTCCAACGTCTGCCTTATCTCTTTGTTTAAAATTCCCTCAGTGAATATGCACACACACTCACTCACAAGGCGTGAAGTGTAATGGATTCAGATTCTGGTGTTGCAGCTGCCTCAGTACCCGGTCCATCTCCAGCTCACTGCTGAATACAGATTTATGAGAGTTTCTCCTGCCAAGTTTCACACTGTAACACCGCAGCACAGCCAGTTGCCGTGACGGCGGGAGAATAAATATAATCTGTTTTGATTTGTTGGTATCCATAATGATATTATTGGATATGAGCAGTCATTGTGGATCTTGGAAAGAGCAGGCGTAAAACGAAGAACATTACAGGTTGTGTGTATGTTTTTGCACATTTACACACACAAGCTTGCTTTGCTGTACTATTAAAAGAAAAGGACCTGGAACTCTGCTGTGTTGTACTGTACTGGCAAACAAGTGAGGTGAGTCGAAAGTCACAAATCGGCTGTAAGCAGAGTACCCATTAAGCTTTGGAACATCAAATACAGTGATCTCGAACAGACAGATATTTTTCTGTTTCTGACTTGTTAACACAGTTAGGAGAAGAAAATTAATATCCTTCTCTTTTAAGAAGAGATATTTACCATATATACCATATATAATGAATTTCACATGTTTGTTTTGAGGAGGGATGTTTTGTATTAATCTCTCACCTCACGAATTAGTAATTAAATCCTTTGTCTGTTTTTCCATTTTAGCACTTTTTAAATTCTCTTTGCTTCTATAATTTACTTATAAATGAAACAAACATATTTTAACTGAACAATTTTGTGCACTTGGGATACAAGAGTTACGTAGATTCTTGACAGTTTTTATCAATTTTTTCCCTGTTTCAACTTATCATTAATAATTGACAAAGAGAGGAAGGGAACGTGAGACACACAGTGTGAGGAGGATACATACTAATGATCTGGTCTGTGATCAGGTATGAACAGAGATTGCTGAAACAAATTGCGCCAGAGCAAACTGAACTAAGACAAGCCTATAAAGCAGTCCATGAAAATAGCAAGTTGAAATCTGAATGACCTTTAAATAAGCCAGGCTTCCTATTGCAAATTGGCTTTGGATTCTGCTCAGTTTGGTTTTAGGGTTTCATGGCAAATTGTTGTGGCATTAGATTAAATGATGCCAACAATCGAGACACTGATGATGATGTATTAAAACCAGACCAGGGAGTGCTGTGAAAATAGTCAACAATGCTGCTGGCATGAAGCAGGCATAGCAAATTGAAATCTTGGCATGTGCTGGTTGTATACTGAACACCAAAGACAATAGCTGTCTGAGTCTGGCCGTTAGAGCCCAACCCACCTGTCAGCTACTGAACAAACCAACATTAAGTAAAATGAGATTCTTATATTACCAATGCAGTTTGTAAATTTGAACATTAAATCATGAAGAACTTCATCATTGAGTGAATTTTCTGCACTATATCAACCTATTGACTTAAATTGTATCTCATCTGCTGATATCTGTCTGTGTGAAACAAGGCATTCTAACTTCCTTTGTGTTCTTTCTCAAAACCACCTCTGAAACTAAACTTCCCCGCAGTAAAGTTTTAGTGTCTTACATTTGTGGTTTTCAAGGATTTAGTTCACTGCATTTGTCCTCTCGGCCACCATGTGTATCTTTTTAGCATAGCTGTGTTTAAAGTCATGTTTGTTTTTGAAGGGTATCTCTAATACGAATCATTCTTTAAATAACTTCTTTGATTAGATTACTCGTGTTCATGTACACAGTGAAAGGTTTGGACCCAGAATTAAGCCCTGTGGCACACCATTGTAACCACTACAGTTTCACACATGGAGGCTTTTTACAATGTCACAGACAAAGGAGCTCTGTTAGAACGTGAATCCATGACCTTATATTTTATGTGTGTTTGGCTGATTTTAATACATGCTGTTTTTTCTGTCTTACCTGTCAGTTTACACTTATCAGCAGTGATGTAAGCTCCGCGTGACAAACTCTTGATTGCCGTATTGCCCACTTTTTTCTTTACTCTTTCCATATGGCCTGCACGGATCCAGAAGTGTCTGTTTTTCCTTGATCGAGAGAATACCTAGAGTGTTTAAATCATGGATGGACATAACATGTAATTCCATGTGTTTGCAATATGCCCCGAGACAAGTGCCAGCAACCTGCAAACGAATGTCATTTTAATAGCCTGATGCATGGGAAATGTTTGAAAGCAGTCCTTCCTCTCCTATGATTGTTTGGCATGACATCCAACCTCCACATTTTTCCCCAGAACTCTAGAAAACATACGTTTTGTGTCAAATTTCAAATCATGGCACCGTGTTCTTGACTGCACTCAGCCAGTTCCGACCAATCGGATGGACCTGCAGCAAGAGTGCTGGTACCTCTTGAGGGTGTGTACGTACCGTGTGTGTGTTTGTGTGTGTGAGCTCTCTATGAGTCCAGATGAAGTCATCCTGAGGGGAAACATGCCTCCTTCATTACCAGCGAGACACATTTTATTTCCTTAATTTGACTCTAAGGCTGTCATCCGTTATTTACTGTATGAGTTGCCCTATGCGTGTGTGTGTTTGTGTGTGCATGTATTAATTGTGTGTAAAGTTTGTACTGGAAGTAGGGGTTAGTAAGGGGCTAGGAAGCTGTAAATACTGTTTAAGAAGGTGATTTGACCTGGTGTTTAAGAATGTTACACTAATGTTTCTTCTTTCAACTACTTACACTGGAATTTAACACACTCATTAGCGTCACACAAATGTTTGCGGCATTTCTGCATGCGTGTGTGGGTGTGAGTGTTCAAGGAAAGAGTCTACTTTTCCTCGTAGTGAGAGAATACGGTGTAGTCGAGAGATCATCGGTCATCCTCAGTAAGGATCAGAGGAGTTCAGTACATTTTGGGCATGAATAGAAAAACTAAATTCTTTGATATTACACATATCTTCATATATAACTTCAAACAAAATAATGTCAACTCTTCTTTTCTCTAAGTAAGTGTAAAATACAGTCAGGGATTCTTTTCTCTGCACTCTTGCCACTTTCTTTGTAACGCTGTCTCTTAGAGATTAAGTTTATATGATACTAATTTGCAACAGGAAATTTGTTTTAAAATTTACATTTTAATCAAATGTGCACTTGATGCATGTATCTGCAAAGTCCACCTTCCAAACTTAACACTACCGTGATGACCTCTTTTCTTCACCATAATCTGTTCCTCATCTAGTTTGTATCTAACATGGTAGCGTCGCTCAAGTTTTCTATCATAGTTTGAGTTATTCTTTTGGATAAAATAGATTCTTTCTTCTCTTTTAATTCATTTCCCTGAATGTGTGAGTTTGCCTATTTAACTGAGGAAATGCCAGCCAGTGTTCATACTCCAGCACCGGGGACATTAATCTCACTGTGTCAAGGCCCCCCATATATTAGTGTAAACTCCAGAAAATGTTGCTTGCATAAGAGTTTGGCATGTTTCTCTTCTGGCCACTTGTGAATCCTCTTTAATTCTTCCTTTTTTCACTCGGAACATATGGCTGGTTGGATTGTGTTGGACCTTGTCAGAGGCCATCTATCACTCCATGGTGTCCTGCTGAGTTGGAGATTCATAGCGCAGCTCTCAGCTCTCAAAATGAGAAAACAAGAGCAAGAGGGAACAAAGTTAGAATAAGAGAGAGGAGAGAGAGGGAAGGGAAAGGGGGGATGGAAGGAGTGAGAAATTAAATAACAGCAACAGGCAGATAGAAAAAAATAGAAGAAGGGGTAAAAAGAGCAAAGAAAGAACAAAATACAAAGATGAATAAAACATTTTTCTTCGTATGAGACCAACAAAAAGTGTTTTCAGTTTTTCTGTGAACCAATCTTTTTACCATCCCAGCCACCTCTGGCAGTTAAGACCCGTCGACCCAGCCGACACCTGTGGCGTAAAATTGTGCCTTCAAGGTTGAGTAAACCTGTGCTCAGGGTTCAGTAGCTTCACACTTGTTAGACTCCCAAACTGCCTCAGAGCACAAATAACATCTCCAGAGCTCTCTAAAGAAAACATCTTTAATAAAAAAGGGTGTTTCCAAAGACCTTTCACAAGCCACTAACTTGGAAATCTGCGTCAATTTCTGGTCACCTCTGACACTTACAGATGGAAAACAGAACAGTGCATGTTTCATATTATTTCTGTGGCATCAAAAATTGTATATTTCTAAATGTAACTGACTATACATTTATTGTTTCTGGTACTACATAAGAAATCATTCTCAGTTGTATTTACATCACATTTACAATCTGATTTGGTCTATAAAGCTGTATTAAACAACTTTCACATTGTTCTCTATGTTAAATTGACAAAGAAAAAAAAACACATAATTGAGAAAACATGCCCCTCCTTTTTGAAAGGTTGAGAAAGAGACTAAAGCTCTACCTGCTCCAGAGGCATCGCTCCTGGCTGTGACTGACCTCTGACCCTCACATGAAACGAGAACATGTATGTGCCTCAGAGGGATGTGTGAAGAAGCTACTTCCTAATTATTCTGTGTGTAGGATGGTGTCTGAAGCGCTCTGAAAACATCTGTCTCTGTCTTGTTAAAAACAAATGAAAGTAAAAAATGGTAAAATGATCTTCATGAGCATGAAACTCATTACTTACCAGGAGCCTTTTTTTTGTCCTCTTGTATCTGCTGTGTCACCCCAGGGTCTTGAAATATCCCAAAATAAGCACTAGTATTTATAGAGACTGTGAATTCAGACAGAATACTGGTGAGGTGAGGATGGATGACAGATGGAAAAAATGCCTCAGTATATTCTGCGCCAAAGCTGCATATGGGACAAGAACATTTTTCCTCCCCTATAACTAAAATTGGTGCCTCACTGTGGGAATGAAATCATGAGACACACCTGCAGGGAGTCTATGTTGGCACTGGTTGAGGCATTAAAGCGCTGAAATGGTTCAGTGTGAACAATTGTACAGAGCTTCTGAATTTAGTAAATGCAGCTCATAAAGAAGTGCTTCTGCAGTCAAATAGATCATGATCAACATGCATTATTCAGTCGGACAAAATTATTCCTGTCATGCAACATGAATATGCAACATCATGCACAACTGTAGAGGAAGCACATCGCTAACTGGTGAGAAAAGCTGCATAAGTGTCTCAAATAATGCATAGGGGGGAGATGCTGTAAGTCAGATTGTCTTTTTTGCTCACCCCCAACATCAAACTCAGGATCAAAATCCAGGCAAGGGCCTGATGGAGTGTTTCCATCAACCCTACAGGTGCCCACCTACCTTCCAAAACAATGATTCAGTGCAGACTTTGTCAAAAAAACCTGCCAAATAACAAACAACCCAAGTATCCTAACAACATAATCCAGAGTTCCAGGAAACGGCTGAAATGTAAAACTGACTTCATAGCAGAATTGTGTCCTTGAATGTTTTTGCATTTCTGTTTGTCGTGAAAGATACTGTTTACCGAACAGCTTTAGGTAGTAATGGATTACAGTGTGGCTTTTTGTTTACACTTGTTTTCAGTTCAAAAATGTTGTAAACTGAACCGAGAGAAGCATGATGAGCTTGTGTGTTTTTTGGTCAGAGGGAGCTTTGAATAAGTCTTTAAGTCAGAAAACCCACATCTCTGTCAGAGCCTGGATATTTGTTTGTTTGTAAATCTTAAAAAGTATGCTCGAAACCTGGACGGACACATATGGAAGCCAGTTTAGGCTTGGCTGTTAGGATGGTAACCTACTTTTACTGAGACCAACAACAGATAGCGGTTTGGCTACATTTTAAGATCAGTCACCTCCGAAAAGTTTATTGGCTCATTAGAGGGGTAATGGAAGCTTAATGTTAGATGTGTGACCAAATTGTTTTCTTTTTCATTTGCCAAGGTCTCTCTTTGTTTCTGTTTTTGTTAATTGGCTTAACTATCCAGTAATTGGTGCCTTGGGTTTTTATTTGGAGATTTTATTAGATGTCGGTTGATGTATGGTTACAAGATGACAGAGAAAATATGTAAACTATTTTATGGGCTTTCATCACTTAAGCAGTGCAACACATTTAAAACATATTTAATTTATGTCTTAACTGTAATATACAGCTGTTTATGTGTCATAAAGAAGTAAAAAATGTAAAAACAGGATGGAAGAACTGGACTAGACTCATGACTGGGTCTTATGGCACTTCAGCTCTTATAGCTGGTTGCACTCCAAGCCCTTTTATTCCAAAGCCATTTGATTCTGAAGGAACTTTGGTCTGTGAGACACAGCACTATGTTATTGAAGGAATTTTATGAGTCCATAAGTGTGTAATGAAATTTGCCTCGGTCAGAGGAGTGAAGCACGGAAAGGAAAAGTGGAATTGAATTTTCGGTGGTATTTTCCTCAGACCTGCATTCCCTTAGGGAGTGTACAGGACTGCTTGCAGTGGCCCAGGCAAGAAGAGGCCAAGTGAAACCTTTCCTTGAGGTTTGAACCTCTGCCGTGAATGGTAGGAGCCGACACCTCTAACCAGGAGCAGATGTTTGGCCAGCTTGGGTTGGCCTGGTCCTTCCCCTGGCAGAGTAGGAAACCCGGGGTCTGATGCGGGCAGCATGCCCCACTTGCAACACTAATAGCCTGGCTCTACGTCACTTGTTCTCTCCTTGGTGAACTCCACTGCCTTCAAAATCCTTCACTGTAGGTCCAGGAAAGACATGGGAACAGGACCGAGCCAAGGAGAACTCCTGCACATTCACACCAACGTTAACATCTCAACACTACAGTGATGCTGCAGGTGATTCTGGTCCTGGTTTTTTTTTTTTTTTTTTTTTTTACAGATTCACCATAATTCTCTTCTTTTTTTCCTAAGTCTATTGTGACCTACTTTTTTGTAGTTTTCAGGTATAATTGAACCAGGAGTTTCAAAATAAGAGAAATGTGTTTCACCATGCACGTAGCCACACACTGGCACATCCATCCATCCATCCATCCATTATCTATACCGCTTGTCCTCAGAGGGTCGCGAGGGGGCTGGAGCCTATCCCAGCTGATATTGGGCGAGAGGTGGGCTACACTCTGGACTGGTCGCTAGTCAATCACAGGACACTGGCACATACAAATTGGAAAGTAAGAGTTGGAAAGTAAGAGTGAGTCAAAGTGCAAACAAGTAAAACTTCTTTTGTAATGGCATAAAAAGTTGATTGCTTTTAGACTTACTAGACTCACTTACTGTGAACTTACTAGCAAGTTAGAGCTGCCTTATCCAAGGTCTTCGTACACATTTATAGTAAAACTCACAAAGAGCTATGTTATTATGATTTTTTAAATTTCAAATAATTCGCTGGATTGAGATGATTCAGATGTTTTTCAGATGATTTTTTTGTAAACAAATGAAATACAGCTGTCTCCTGTGTTTAACAATGTTCGAGAGTACATTAGACTAGATTGAAGATATTACAGGACCCTTTACCTTTTCATCTTCTGAAACCTCTCCCGAGGTTCTTATCCTCCCAACATGAAATATTTTTGAAATATTCCAGATGTAACCTAAACATCTTACTCTCACCAGATGTGAACCAGTTTTTCTGCACTGACTTTAGATTACATCTTATTCTGTATAAACTGACTCGTACATACATAGTCCTGGTGTCACCTGCAGTATTTCTGTTTACTCCTTTTACAAACTTGCTAAATGTCCATGTTACACTTCTAGTCTGTGGATTTTGCTTCAGTCATAAAGCTAATTATTGTGCTCCATATTCAGCACCAGCTCCTTTCTTTACAAATTAAAACACATTTTAACAAAGACTTTGTTAATATTTAAGTATATCAAAGTGATATTTTGTACCGTATCACCACTAACATCCTGAGGAGATGGTTGAAATATGAAAATGTGTCTTAACACTCTCAGTGCAGATTGGTCCAAACTACTGTAGAATGTAAACCAGTATAGAACCACCGTAATCATAAAACAATAATCATGGATTTGTTTTTTTATATGTAACTTCTTCTTGTAACTTTACATTATTCCTTGTAATGGCTCTGTCGCTTCTGCCTCTGGCAGTCCAATAACATTCACTGTTCCCAATGGTTAACTAATCTATGACAGAGACTAACATAAAAGCACTACATTGGTATTATTGGATAGAAATTTTAAGAAATACAACTGTTTTTTTTTTTTGCTTTACTTGGATTGGTTTCTCATAAATGAAATACTGTCTTAATTGTTTAAATCAAATCAATGAAACGAATAAATATTAAAAGTGTTTATTCAGATGTATGAGCTTGCAGTAAGGATTTGACAGACCAGTGTATTTTTTGAGGTTTCCTACAGTGGGTGAAAATGAATTGGTATTTGTTTGTAAAATGAGAAAAAATGTGTGTGAGATTGATTTTAAACCTTTTAGCATGCAATATGGTTTTTGCATCAGTTGAAAGCACCACCGCAAGTATTAAAGCACTAAAGCAAAATGTAATTTTTCCAAACCTCAAACATCTAAACAGACTAATTGACCAGATCATAATAAAAAAGTCAAAATCTCACTTGCGTGCAAACCTCTGCCAACACATGTTGGTGAAGATGGAAAGCACAAATGGTGAAATATGTTTTCAAATGTGGAAATGAGCTCAGATTCTTACAAAGCAGCTTTAGGTGCTCGACAGACAGGATCAGGAAAACTCAGCATGAGCACATGACTTATGATTAGAAGACAGTTTTGAGACTTTGGGAGATATTTGTCCTGTTGGGTAAAGTCCCATTGTGTATCTCCATAAACATCTGGCAGGACAAGTCCCAGCTTTGTCATAACGGCTTGCTGCAGAAACTCAAATGGGTCTTAAAAGTTAAGAGTTATTGGAAGAGATACTGTCCGTCTGGCTGAGGCAGGTGCCCCCTGTAGTGTTCGTCCTACACTGGCCAGCATTTCGGTGAAGAACTGTGATGATTTTTTTCTTTCTTTTTACATGAGCTGAGTTGCTGTAGCGCCACATCATCATTTTACCACAGTGATAATGACGTATGAGCATCACTTAAATTGAAAGTTTTCCAATATTTTAAAGCCTTGAAAATTGTTCTTTGATCATCCTAAAACTGTGCTAAAATAGCGGCACTGTGTTGATAGTTCGAGCTTTTACAACACTGTATTACATTCAGATGCATCATAAAAATGTGAATTTCAAATGAGTCATACATTATGAAACCAAATGGCAAACATTTGGTCACATTTGCACAGGCATTATATAGAGAATAATTATGAAATTATTACATAAATTTATAAAATGTTACTCCATCATTAATTCAATTATATTTAATGAGGTTTATTATCAGTCATTATATTTAAATGACAAAATAACAGATAGCTTACATAGTCAGTGTGGTCAATACACTAGCATTCTTAAAAACATTTTGTAACTTTTCCCAGCATCTGATATTATAAATGTATAATTAGCTATAAATCTGCGAGCTGGTGATTCTGTAACTATTTAATCTGGCTCTGCTCGTTCAGCTGAACCTCCAGTTTAACTGAAGCATAAGTAATGTGTGTGGATATAGTTTGAGAGTGGAAGATGATTGCTGTGATTATGGTGATTATTCTAGCAGTGAGAGGGAGTCTGGGTGTGTTTGCTTGCTGCCCTACTTGGGATCTGGTCTTCATAACCCTCATCCATCACACGGCCTTGGATCAAAGATAATGTTATTGAGCTGGGAATATAGCAGATGTCCTAATTACCCCAAAACAAATGTTTTGTTTGCCCTTGCTTTGCCAGCCTTACGATTTTTGAACATGATGAATTTCAAGGTGTTAAAAAAGGCATTTGCTAAGAACCTAAAAACGTTCCTCCTGCGGATGAGTAATCAGTGATCTACACTGTGTTTTCAGCCTAAGCAGGTGTTTCGTGGGAAGGGCTGCAGACATTGTTTTAAGTCCAAACTCTTTGATAGTTCAGGGGCAATAAAGTCCTGGGCTAGTCTCCCTCTTGTTTCACTCTATCTGCCCACAGGAGTCTTGTTTCTCTGCAATTACAGAGTAATCAGAGCTGAATTACAGCATCAGCAGAGGTGTGTGACGAGATGGCCAACCGGATAGGAGATGGAAGCTTTACAACCGTCCTCTTTGGAGGTGACAGTGTTACTAATCCCTGCTAGTAAAAATGTCAGGTGTGGCTCTCACTCCCCTATCCCCTAACAATAATGTCTGACACAGTAATCCGATTTTATGTGTTCAAAGATATGCTGTAAAAACAGAACTGCTTAAAATATACTGTTCACTGCTGGGGTGTTTATGTTTTATATGGCCCACAATATATTTCCTTTTAAAGAGCTTGAAAGCCTTCTCTTTACATCAAGTTTAGCCTTTAAACTGACCAACTGATATTAAACTGCATGTTTTCTATGCTACAGCATACAGGTCTGCTTTATAAATAACTGTACATGTCCTGTGCTCTCATTTAAAAAGTAGAAAAAGAAAAACAGTACCCAAAAAGGAGATTTTTTACAAATATTCTTTGGTTTCCTGACCTGTTAGTGCATGTACTTGTCTGAATTACACCTTTTCTATGTCTATGCAGACAGAGAAATTCTTTTCACATAACCAATCAAATTGTCATCATTCAGTAATTGGCTGACAGTGATACTAACAGCCAGACAGAAGCGGGTGACACAAAAAGAGCCACAGACTTCAAACAAGAACCCACATTAGGTTTGTAGCCAACATCTTTTCTACAAGCATGGATACCTGCAAATGTAAAACCCGCATTAATTGATGTTTTTGTTGTTGTTTTGTATTTTTGTCAATTGGGTATAATGGAACAAGTTTAAAACACAACATTGATATCACCTTGTGATGTTAGTTGTCATGGCTAAAGTGTTAGCAAACAGTTGCCTATTTTCACAGACATGGAGTAACATTAGCATTAGCATGGAATTGTGTTTCTGGTCACCCGACGAGTGTAAATCCAATACTTGCTCCCTGAGAAAAATGAACCAAATCTTTAGCTGCAAAATGATCCACTATGTTCACCAGCTGGTCGCTAACTGTGTCTGTCTGTTGTTTGGTGGTGAGCAGGTAGAGTACAGTGGGTTTTTAGAGCTTTTTCACTGACAACAGCTGCCTGCTGCGGCTGAGTGAACCAAAGTACTAAAGTTAAGGACCGTAAAACCAAAACAAAGAGCTGAAAGATGATATAAAGCTTTGTAGAGCTGAGAGGAGCTGCAGAGTTGGTGATGATTCTCTGTGGGTTTGTCGTTATGAGTGATCCCTTTCACATTACACACAGAGTTGTTCAGTTTAAATGGTAAATAGTGTAGTCCTTATTCTTCAGCACCACTGCTAACTATATTCTGTCTGTACTTGGCTTGTAAGCTACAGTTACACAAGTTTGTTTACATTTTGTCTCCGCACCCCTGCCAGCTCAGCTGTCAATCAAACATGTATGCTGGACCGCCCGCTCAGAGGCTTGAATGCTGAAGGAACATTTCTAATGTATCTAAAAAGACTTTTTACTTCCTTTCAATAATAAGGGGCAACTTTTGTGATATCACTTGGACTTAGGGTTGGCCGTCTGAATGGTAGAATGGACTGCATGGTGCAAAAAAGCTGTAGGTACTTGAGGCCACCTAAAACATCTCCTAATTGAGAGATTTATTTTCCTTAGACAGAGACGAAGCATCAATTAGATTCACAAGTTACTAAACAGCCTGTCAGTTTAAAATAGCAGGATGATTCATAAACAGTTTTGGCTCATGGTAACGGCTGTTAAATTCCTTCTCCTCTGGTTGTGTTTGGTTACGGTTTGTAGGTAGCTCCACAATGCAGACAAAGAGAAGAGATATGGAGATGTTTTCTCTCCTGGGAAACAAATACGTCCACACACCTTGTGTCTTTACAAGCCAAACACAATGAGGTCATTAGCATCTAAAAAGCGTACTTTTCCCATTAGGGAGTGATAGACAGCGGCCATTGCCAAACAGATGTGAAAACCACTCACACCCCATACGCATTTCCCTCACACCCTGTTCCCCTAACAAGTGGTTTGAGTTACATGGCTCAAAGCCAATGAAAGGCAGTTGATGTTATTTTGTCCACTTCTCTGTCCACTTCTCTGTCTTGGATTTGTTGTCTACTGCAGCCTGTTGCCTAGGCTGGAGCACACAAACACACACAGACAGAGCAGCAGAGAGTGGATGGACTTTACATCGAGAACAGTGTATGTTAACATACCACTCATCTTACTCACTAGCTCTGTCGACTTGCTCTGCGTCTCCTTACACTGGGTACACAGAAGAGGGCCACACGCAAGTCTAGTCACAGCAAATTCACAGATTGAGGTAATCTCTCTCTCACACTCTTGTTTCCACAAACACGCGCGTGCACACACACATCGGTCCCCCTGTACTAACGGAATTGAAAACAGGTGCCCACCACATATCTTGCATTCTTCCAAAATACAAAAGTGGTTTGACCTGAATGGTTTCGCTGGAGTGGAGCCACCCTGTATGAAAGAAGAGTCCATGTGGAGATGTGTGTGTGTGTAAACATGGAGGCGTTGGATTCTGTGCAACACGCTGGTGGAGCAGCACAGACTCACACTATATTGGAACCACATTTCTCCCTCTGCGCAACCCTAACATGCAGTGTCAAGTTAACGTCAGGATAAGTCGCAGATGCACCATGCGAACATAGCAAACCACCACATTTAATAGCTTTCGATACAGCGACCGTAACAGTATACTGGTCTGGCTTTGACCGATATGGATGAATGATCAAACTGCATCGATAGCTGTTCTTAAATTTTTGACTATCATTTTCAAAAATTGCGAATTGGAAATGTCAGTCTTTGGATGACCTTGCTTCAGTCACAGTGTCTTTTCCTGCCGCCACAGAGGAACTGGTTAGTGGAGGAACTGGTCCAATGAGAAACAGAAGGCAGAGAGTTGCTAAACAAATCAATGGAGCTGGTGGAGAAAAGAGATTGAAGCCATGATGGAGGGGCTGATGATAAATGTGCCGGCCTTGGCTTTTCCTGGATATTTTAGCAGTTTGCTTCCAAATCTTTCATGACTGGTCATGCCGTTTATCTGTGACTGCATGTCTGCATGGGGTGTGTGTTAAGTATAAATGTCAAATTACTTTTCAATCCATCTGGTAAAACCTTAAATACTGTCATCAACAATTGTCCCGATGTTAAGAACAATTTGATGGATGCACAGTCTGAGAGTAGCCTTTTCACCATGCTTTCCCCCACTGAGTTCACAATGGAAATTTAATGTGTGCGTGTGTTTGTTTCACTGCTCACTTGAAGCCGATGTAATGTGTGCTGTTACAGCTGACAGAGAAAATTACAAGCATCTCTGCTCTTACATATGGGAACAGTGTAATGGACGTCATGTTCATGAACATGTAAACATTTCATGCACATGTCTTTTTGTCTCAGAATCAATGGTTTTAATCCACAAAGATTAAATTCAAGGTCATTGTCTCATAGGTCTGTATTTTGAACTATGTTTTGAGATCCTGTTCATGAGCAGTCCATTTTTAAGAGCTCTGGAAGCTTGAGTGCAACATGTGCATCTTTAGATATGGAAAAACACATTGTATCCATAAACAGGAAAAAAGGCTCAGAATTAATTTCTCTAAACAGCCTTCTCCCCTGTCTGCACATGTCTCTTGAGGATTCGGTTTTGATTTGGCTTTTAAAGCAAGCCAGAACTCAGCTCAAGTCTCTTTGTGTGCTTGTGTGTGTGTGTGTGTGTGTGTGTGTGTCTCTGTGTGTGTGTGTGTGTGTGTGTGTGTGCGCTTGTATGTTCCAGACTGACTTTGATGGGACTAAACATCCAAATTGACATTTGTTGTGGCAGTAAGCTGCGTCTGGCAGTAAGTCACTATATTTCTGTATTGAATGAAACCAGAGACAGAAAACAAAGTTTTTGCTGTGCTCCCAATTTTCTCTTCCAAGGCGAAAATGATGGGGAATGTAGGAATATATCAGCATTTCTTAACTGAGAATTTGAAGCCCAAGACAAGAATAGTTTTCACAAATCATCTGAATTTGAATTTGAGAGAGGAAGTGTAAGAAGATGATGTTTGTTCCTTCTGCAGCTGTAGGCTCTGTTTATTTTCCTCTCAGTACACATAGGGGATATTTCACAAAGCAAGCTTCAATGGATGCCAGTTAAATTATTAATGCAACTTGTGCTTCCAGCTAATCCTGGTCAAGAGCAGGTTTAAGGTGACTAAGCCTGACTTATTCCCTGTCATGAAGAAAGAACTGTACGCTATTGTCTGTCAACTGACAAAATCCAAATACTGAAGCATTCCTTAAGTATTTTATAAATGTAGATTTAAATATATTTCTTTTTAATTCAAGAAATCCCTTTATTTAAAATACTTTCATTTCTGTTGTAAATAGAACATATTGAATACAAGACCTAACCCTTACATTTTAGTTCAAGCATTTACAGTTATTCATTTGGCTGTCGCATTTGTCCAAAGCAATGTACAAATGAGAACACATGCCACAGTAGATCAAGGAGAAGCCATTGAGAACTCACATTACAGCAAGGTATACGAAATAATGCCTGACAAAAAAGATGCTGCTTCAAATTTTTAATTTCTACATTTTTGGCCTGCATCCCTTCTTTTTGGCTACATGAAATGAAATGTGAATGTGTAAAATGTTAGTAGACTGATGCAGTACGCAGTTGATTTCTAGGTTACATCCCTAGGCTTGTTTTTTAAACTACCTCCCTTTTTAATTGCTAATTTTATTACTGAAATATTCATAACACACTAGCATTACACATGAAGGGAACAGTTTTGTAGTTTTCTGTCTGTAACAATTTTAAAATGCGTCTTCCTCTTCTGCTTTTCCAACCTGCTTTTCATAACTTAAGTTAAGTGAAGCCATTTTTCAATCTGAAGATGTTCCCAAGGTCCCCAAAGCCAGTCTGTCTTATAATACGTAACAGGACTATGCATTTTCTTATTTAGTGAGGATATATGAAATAATAAAAGTGATTTTTGCAGCTTATAGGTAAAACAAATCACAATTTAAAGCTTCGCTAGGAGAGACTGTCAGGTAAAAATACACCTGTCTGGTCAGCTGACAGTAACTCACTAAAGGTGCAGCAACAGAGAAAAGTCGTATTTCACTGGAAACTTCAGATGGGTGTCTGGTTCATGTGGGTGGTATATAAACCAGCAAACACTGTTTGTGTGAGTGCACTCAGGCCCAGTGTACATAGACCTATGTGTACCTCAGTGTTTAAAGGAATATGCAGAGCTGCAGAAATGAGGCATAGCACTGACTGATGCTGCCGGCCGCTCTGCTTCACAGAACTGGCTTTTCTATCAGATCGACAGCTTGACAATAACCAGACCTCCACTCTTTCCGCTACACACAAACACACAAAGGCACGCCAACACACGCACACACACAGGCACACGCACACACATGCATGCACACAGAGCTTTCTGGGTTTGTTCCGCTTGTTTCTGGCTGGACTGTTTGTAAGATAAAAGAGAAGTTTGTAGCTGAGAGAGTACAGTAAAGTCCGACCTCTTAGACTGGCCTTCATCGTGTTACGTGTTATTGGGAATTTTGAGTCCCATTTTAAACTATATTACAACATAAGAAACTGTCATTCTTAAAAAAACAGCAAACTGAATAATGATGTTGACTCAAAGAAATTATTCACTGTCATTGGGATGAGCACCATTTGTTACTGGTTTGATGCGTCTAACAGAAGTAAAGGCAATTTCATTTTTGCTTGATTGATTGTCTGTTTGTGAAACAGTGCATCATTTGTATTGTTCCCATTTGGGAGAGTTATTGTCCAACAACAATATGTGCTACTATTTTTTCCTAAATTCACCATTTATCTCCACATTTCATTGAGTCCTGCTACATTTCTCCTCTTCAACATTACACAGATGTGATAGTGAGCCGTAACAGCTCACACACACAAACACACATACGGCGTGTGTGCATGTGTATACACACACAGATTCACAATGTCTTGGTAATGTCATTACTTTCGTCTGACTGAGATCACAGATTTGTAGCTTCAGGGTCTCTAGTGTCTGTATAGGAGTTCTTTCATGTTTGGCCTTAGTGATCTGCGGATTTCCTGACACCAGGAGGGTGGATCTACCCAGCATCCTTTTCTCTTCGGAAGAAAGCATATGATGCCCTGCTCTTGTCAGGCGATAAACGAGAGCTCGGCTATGCTGGCCAGTAATGCTATACTTCCTCCTCAGGCTAGTAGCTGTTGTTAGTGTGTGCAACCGAAACAGAAACTGTAGTAACTGCTCACCAGCAGGCTAACTGAGGATTAACCACCATTCAAAGGATAGACTGTTCCCAGGGAATTGTTTTTCCTGTTTACCCAGATTAAGACAAACTCATGGCTAACTGTAGCTTAGCTAACGTATGTACCAGCTCCTCTTAATAATAGGTAAATACCCCATTAACATTGTCTAATGCTAGGGCTGCAACTAATGATTATTTTAATTTAATCTATTTATCTGCTAATTATTTTTGCCCAAATGCCAAAAACCCAAAGATATTCAATTTTCCATTATAATATGACAAACAGAAGCAGCTTATCCTTCTATCTGAGTAGGTGGAACCTGAGAATGTGAATCATTTATTCACTATTGTTGCTTTAAAAATGACTGGAACAATGAATCAATTATCAAAATTAGTTTTCTGTCGATCGACTAATCGCTTAATCGACTAATCATTTCATCTCCATCTATTATGTATATTAATTGAAGTATTTATAGCCATTCATTTAATTGATATTAAGAAATAAATGATCCATTTCCTCCTTATAAGCACTCACGGTCGTGCTGTAAGAATATGAATTTTTCAAAAAAAGAAAAGAAAAATCCAAACTATAATGTTATTGTAAGGATTTTGTCCAAACTTTTGGAAATATTTTTTAAGTACAAAAAAAACCAACCAGAAAAACACAAGAAAGCTAACTATGAGTTTGTTCAGAATCAATAGTAAAATTCCCCAGGAAGCAAACTGACACATAAACACGTAGACATGCTGCTCTTAGACCTGCCAGCAGAGAAACTATATTTTTTGCAGCTTGATGCATCTCATGATGCCTTTATGATGTGTGCATGACTGCTAGCTGTGTCTTGGAGCAAGGCTGGTCGCCTGCTGCTCAGATCTCAGGTGAGGAAAGGCCTGGAATCACTCATCCTGACAGCCACATCTGGCGCTACTTTCTCTGTCCTGTTACCCTCAACTCTGCTCCTGAAAACAGACACCACTCTGATTTAACCACAGAGGGAAGGAGTTATGATAATAGCAGTTATGATAATAACGTTATTGGTGGTTATTAATGAGATGGCGAGCAGACAGTTTACTCAGGAGAAATACACTCCCTAAGAGCACTGTGTGTAATAAAACCCTTGTTACTAGCATTTTTTTTTTTGTTTTCAGGCTTTGTCTTGCTGTTGCTGGAAAGCGAATTAATGCCAGGTGCAACAAGCGATCTTTCTGTTCTCTCTATTTGCTCTGTGGATTATACATAACCACTGCTCTATTGGAAATAAAGGCTTACAGTAAATGCTGAAGAAAAAAACCACATTTGAGCTGAAGCGTGACTTCATAAGCATTGTTCAGTGTACAAATGTATGCAGAGTCTGACTTAAGGCCAGACGTTTGTATTTCTCACATCCATTTATTAAATATTACATTATTAGACAATCTCACGTGTTCATAACAGCTCAACAAGTATCCAGAAGAATAACCTCACATGCACCCTGGTCTGCTCTGCTTTTGTCTCCATTCCACATTGGACGGAGCAATCAGTTGGCAAGCTCAGCTCGTGCCAAACCCACAGTTGAGGGCAAATTCTAGCCAGAACCAGAGCGGCACACACTCTTCATCTGTTTCCTGTTGAACCTAGGAAGTAAGGGTCAGAGTTCAGGGCAATATTTACGTTAATGGAATGACTCCAAACAGATAAAATTTCAAAACAAGAGCCTGAGGCATCCAGGAGCAGCCTGCAGTCGCACATTAGAATATAAACAAACACTTTTGGCACTCTCCAACATCTGTTGTAGACCCTCGTCCTTTACAACCCAGTGAGAATAATGTGTATTGATGGAGACAGCAGACATAAATGTGAGTGAGCAGTCAGCTGCAGAAGAACAGAATGATGCTGTGCTCGCTGCTTTGAGGAGCGCATCACCACAGGAGTCCATGATGGGAAAATCAGTCTGTCTGGATTCTCACTGAATGTTGCTGAGGACGAGACTCTGCTGTCATGTGTACAATTGGACACGTTCAGTACCTGGCACACAACAACTGATTGCAGAATAAATCCCAGCGGTAGCTCGCAGTTTATCCAATACAGTACACAGAACATTTCCATACACATTACTGCTGAGAAATGTAATCTTCTTTTGCTAATTGTGTATGTTACAATTTACTGAGGTTGACGAATTTAGAAGGAGCCACCCTTTTTTTAAGAGTCAAATGGGAAAGAGCTTGTTTGTTTAAATGGACAAACCCAATGTTTTTCTAGTGACATTTTTTTTAATTTGTACTCTTTCTCAGCATTGAGAACTTGAAGAGTGCTTTATAAGACAATATACCCCATATTGTGTATTAGTTTTCAGCCAGAAATGTTGTGTATGAACTTAATGACTAAATTGTTTGTGTGACAAAAACCACTTCTCTCTAAACACTTTTCTCTAAAGATATACGTTAAAATATACAGTAATGCTTCGTATTGTGCACAGCACCACAATCACAATAAAAGCATGACTTTTACTTTGTACTCAAAAGTGAAAACAGTAGTAGCAGTTTACCATATCTGTTTATATTCTCTTCAATTACACAACAAGAAAACAGAGATAGATGCAAATATACAGTAGGTGGCTATGGTACTGAGAGCACCAAACATTTAGTTCCAGATATGGATGTAGATTCCTACAGTACATGCCATGGCATGAAAATCAGTAAATCATTGAGTTCCACATGGTCTCCATCATGTTCATGGATGGTCATGTGATTCCAGGTGTTTAAAAAGAATCAAAGTTACAACTGCTTTGTGGGTTTCTCCCAGCCAGGTCTTTAGACAAACTGTACAACTTTGCCGACTGTGCTGGTCTGCACCTGATCCTGGGGCTCAACTCGCTGCACAGAAACCCAGACAACTCCTGGAACACCTCCTCCACCCTGAGCCTCCTGAAGTACGGTGCAGGCAAAAAGTACAACATCTCCTGGGAGCTGGGCAACGGTCAGTACAGCTACACACCACATACTGCCTACAAAAAAAACATGATAGGCTACAGTCTGTTGTACAAAGTAAGTTTATGCGTGTGCTTTTACTCAGCTACTGTACTTAAGTGTTGCTGATTGATGTACAGTTTTACCTCCACTTTACTCAATGGGACCTTCTTAGTGGAAATTTTTGCACCTTTTATTTAGTAACTTTTTCTGGAAGCCGCGGTTATGACATTTTGCAGAGTAGATGTTTATCATATATATCATTGGATCACAAGTTCATAAACATTTGCTAAGAGTTAGTCCTAGAACAAACCAAGAACTACTTTTACGTTGTTCCAAAGGTTCATACATAGAAAAATTAAGAATTTTCAAGCTACAAGCAGAGAGACCACAATCTTAGACCAGCAGTTTTAGACTAAACCCCTATTAAATTGTTACTCTAACCTTAACCAAACTAACTGAATCTCGACCCTTAACCAACTCTAACTTTAACTTTAACTTTAACCATTTCCAACATTACACAAAAACTGAACAGTTTCTAACTTAACCAGTTCTAAAACTGGTGGTCTCTGGTGGGTCTCTGTTCCTATAGCTTACTGGAACCCTTCACACTCAGAAACATTGAATGAATACTTTAACAGGTTATACTTTAAAACGTATACATTTCAATGATGGACTTTTGCTTTTAATGATGGATAAGTCCAATAAAGTATGTTTTTTTTAAGTCCAGAATTCAAGTTTTTCTGCACTGAAACTGTGCTATGAGAAAGCAGTTTTACTGGTTAAAACAGCTTTGATAGAGACATTATTTAGACCGTGAGCTGTAAGTGAGAGTCTAGCAGTTTAAGGGTTAAGGCGAGGGCTGATTCAGGGATGAAAGGAACTGCTAGTCCTCATGTCATCCTAACCATCTGTGTTCCTGGGGAGCTGCAGTGCACACAGAGCCCTGTGTTTCCCTGCTGCACATCACTTCATATTTTCATTTCATTTAATCTGTAATAAAGTTCACAATAGAAACTATTATTCTAGCCTAAGCCTAAAAGTACCATGCAAAATCCATTGATTGGACCATGTGAAAAATTTAGTGAGAACTTGAACCTTAAAAGCAAAAGTTATTATTTGAAGTAAATCACCCAGACAGTGCCGACTCAGAGTGAATTTATAGAGGTTGAATGGAAAGGTGAGCCTTTGAAATTTGCTAATAATATTCTCATTATAGTTTTCAGGAATATAGCACAGACACAGCTGCTAAAAACACACATATTGAAAGTTTAATTTTACAGCTCAAACCTGGCACAGATACAGCATAATCACAATGCTCTTCAGTAGAGTGGTAAAGCAGCAGTGGGCCTGCAAAAGTTTGGTTTTCCTCCTTTTGGGGAAACTAGCTCCCTCACTCTTTGTTTTACTGATTCTGCAAGGCCACCCTGTGTGCTTGGACCGTTCCCCTGACACTGAGTCCATCTGTCTGTATTACTGCGAATTGCCCAATTATCCCTTTTTCTACTGGCTGTTAGGAGAGCAAGATCAGACTACAACAACAACAATATTCTCTGCCACCTCCCCACTGTTGCTTGTATAAACTCAATCTCTCTGGCTCAGTGTACTGCATCTCCTCTTCCCAGAGCCTAATGCCTATCGCAGCATGGTGGGTCGCGCGGTCAACAGCACCCAGTTAGCTCAGGACTACACCAAGCTGCGGACCCTGCTGCAGTCTGTGCGCTATTACCACCGAGCTCACCTCTACGGCCCCAACGCAGGGCGACCCCGAAAGAACGCCATCCTGCTGCTGGATGGGTGAGTCAGCAAGTAAAACCTTGATTGGGCAGGATTCTTGTCCTTGTTAGGCTATCCTACTGGGAAAAACGGGGGGAAGGTAGTGGAAAGTATGCTGCAGCGGTTTGGGTCTTTTACTGAGCTTTACTGTGTTTAATGCGCGCACACACACACACACACACACACACACACACACACACACACACACACACACACACACACACACACACACTTTAGTAGTGTTCATTGTTTATGGATTTCCACTCTGCAGGTTTCAGGGTCTCAGCTCCAGTTATATCATGTCAGCCTAAATAAAGTGTCATCTGATTGATAACGTGACGGCGCAACGTCCCACCTGCTGGTTTTACCCAGAAGCCCCATCAGCTTCAGTTTGACTCTGATGGCTTATATCTAACAGCCCTATCTCAGCTGCAGCCTGTTCCCTCCTGAGACTGTAATGTCATACTTTGTAGTCAAACCTTTGCTGCAAAAAAATACCATATAGGCAGTTTTGTATTCTGCTTGTTACCTACAAGGTATTAATATTTCACTGTCCTTACTAAGGTGAACATAATTTTTTTAATTAACTTCCTATCTTTTGGACAGCTACTGATTCCATTCAGGTCAATATAAATACCAATGTCCGAAGAGACATTAAATGTCAGAAGAGACATTAAACTCACTTGCTGTACTGATACTGTCACAATGAACATGAACTTTGCTTTGACAAAGCTACATTATTGCCACATGGTAATGTAGTTGCAAGGAGGGTCTTCTTTGTTCATGCTTTCAAGGCATTTGAGATCTAAGTCTCCTGCCAACAAAAATTACATTCACAAGCTATGTTTTTCTGGAAAATGAAACACAGAAGACAAACATTGGCAACATAAAGTCATTATATGAATTTGGTAGCTTTTTGTTTGGCAGCCAGCCTAAGTTTTTTTATGTCAAGGTTACCAACAAGCACATGAACACACCAACAAGGAAGAATTTTTTAAACAGTTTGTAACACCACAATAATGTAACGCTTACTGATCTCAAGAAAGTTTAAAGTCTGTGTAAGTATATTTTCTAAACCAGTGGCTGTCTGAAAGGTATTGAATCAATTCCTTTGGAAAATAATCAGCATTGGTGCAATAGATACATGATTTGTTGTAAATGAGCTCAAACAATTAAAGCCATTGGTATGAACTTTAAAACCTCTCAAGACTTAAAACACAAGATGAACAACCTTCGTCCTCTGCCAACCACCTTGCAACTGACAGTGTGAGTGTCTGTGACTGTCACCAACTTAAGCTCTTCTGCCCTGAAGTTTAGTTTAAAGTTTACAATTGGTCAGGTGCCTGAGCCACAAAATGTGCTCTGAATGCAAATGTGTTCTCCCAAAATCTGGATTACTTGTGAAAATAAAACGTCAACTTGTGAACTTGACTAATAAAAGTTTAACACAGCTTAAAAAATGTTGGGTTATGGGCTGAAATCTTGCAAATGTTTAATTTGGGCAGTCCAATATTGACAGTCAACTATAGTGTGACACATAGTCTACAAAACGTGATTTGACTATTGGCTGCATCTCTACGTAACTCAAGCACTAATTCTACCCTGATCACTTTAACTCTAACCACAGCCCCCAGATTATCTATGTATCAGACATTGAATGTAGGTATGCAGGCTACTTGCGGGTGTTACTGTCTGTCTTAGTTTGTTGAAACTCCTTTTAGACAAAAATATGCTTTCTCAGTTCTGTTGACCAAATAGATGACGCCATCTCTCAAACACATTCATCACTTCCAAAAAAAAGTTAAGCCTTTCTGAGCTTTTCTGTCTGTTGAAATGGAAACAAACTTGACTAAAATGGATGTGTCAGTGGCCCTGTACAACAAACACAGACTGGATATTCAAACATAGATGGATATACACAACTCTATCAGTGTTGGATGATCCAAATAAAGTGTGACCTTATCAAGAGATGTTTTCTTTTTCCTGAATAAGAAAATACCTTGATATTATCAAGAATATAAAAGTTGAATTTAGAATTTTATCTAAACAAGTGGTAACTCTTTATGGTTTATAACACACTAGTTGCAAGCAGATATGAGCATTTATTAATGTATAAACAACTATAACTCCTCCTGTGGGCAGACTGGGATGTACACAGATAAAGAATGACAATATAGTACAGTGCAGATGTAATAATATATAGCCACCGGTCAGCTGGGGCCTTTCTGTGTGGAGTTTGCATGTTCTCCCCGTGTCCACGTGGGTTCTCTCCAGGTACTCCGGCTTCCTCCCACCATCCAAAAACATGCAGGTTAATTAATGATTCTGAATTGACCGTAGGTGTGACTGTGATTGTGAATGTTTATCTGTCTCTATATGTCAGCGACCAGTCCAGGGTGTATCCCGCCTCTCATCCAATGTCAGCTGGGATAGGCTCCAGCCCCCCCGCGACCCTCTGAGGATAAGCGATATAGATAATGGATGGATGGATATGTTCAAAGTAGGAGTTATTGCATTACAAGTATTGCATTAGAATAATAAACACTTACAAAATGTCCTTATCTCTGCTTACAATTTATTAAATGTTTATATAGTGTTTTTAAATGCTATATAGTTACCAAACAATTACTTTAAAATGAAATAACTCATTCAGATGGTCAGTGTGTAATATAGCTAAATGAAAGTTTCACATATAATATTGAATAGATTTTGCTTGAATGCATACAGATTAAATACAGCTATACATTTCATGATTTTTTTTTAGTGGACAGTTTAGAGTTGGTCCTGGGCAGTAACCATCAACATCAAACGTCTAGCCTACTTTATGTTCTGGGTGGCTGAAAGGAAGCTGTAACCAATGCTCTGCTTGTCTGTCACCAGAGATTTAGGAGATTTTTTTTTATTTTACACAGGTAACAAGACAATTAGAAGTGAGGGAGGTAGAATATCTGGCCCTGGCTTTAACTGGCTTTCCTAAATAATGTTAAACTAATGTGTGCTAAAAGTGTGTGCGCGTATGCAAGTGTGTGTGCAGATACATGCACAGGAACAGTTTAATGTCTCAATGTCCCACGCACATTTTGACAGGTAGTTGGAAGACAAAGGAGAAAGAACAACGTGATGTGTGTCTCCCTCCACTATGTACTTGACCTACTTACATCAGTGAAACCATTAGGAGCTGCTGTTTATCTCACTGAGCACTGACAGTTTAAATTTACTCACAAATAAAAGGTGTGCGTCTGTGTGCACCAATGTGTGCATGTGTACTGTGCAGTTCAGACTGATTGATGAGCAGTGGAAAGGGAGGGTGTAGAAGATGAGTGGTGAGAAGAGGAGGAGGAGTAAGAGGATGAAGAGGAGAGAGCTGGAGTATCCGCAGGTCACGGGTGACACATTTAACGACGGGTGATGTCTTCTGTGTTTGACACTGTTACGAGGGGGTGGCTCTTGTGTTTGACAGCCCAACTACTCTGCTGCTCTCAGGAAATAAGATGAATTAGACTCTGAGCTGCTTAACAGTTCAAATATCGGAGCTGGACAGACTAAACAAGCCAGAACGGTGAAAGTTTAGAGACACACATTTGGGCTTGTCTGACAAGCTGTTACCCCCAAATATGGAGTGATTTGGGTCAGATATTCTAGGAAACACACACACACACACACACACACACACACACACACACACAGATTAAAAAAAAGCTCAGGAGGAGAAAGGCAGACAGCAGGACGGACTGTGTATGTGTTGAGTTTGTATTTGTGTACTGGATGAGTCCATTAAAAGGTAGACTGGGTTCACAACATTTGTCTGTGTCCTCAAGGGATGTTTGGAGTTTGTGTTTAACTAACTGAAAGCAAACTCTACAGGCTGCAGGACCAGCTCCGGAAAACACTTGAAGTGCTGTTTTACAAAACTAGAAGGGCTTTAAACTGATTTTTTTGCAGGTTTACCATATTACCTGAAGCACTTAGTGTGAAGTAAAAATAAAGGTAAACTTTATAATTATAACGGATGTATCAAAATCAAAAATTTGTTATTGTGTCATGATTATAACTATGACACCACAAATTGATATAAGCCAGATCCAGAGTATAATATGTACAGTACAAAAGAAAATGGGACTCACTTCAGCACGAAATCTTCCTGTAGCAATACATACCAACCTCCTCAAAGATTGAGTAGAGTGTGGAAAACGGTGTGATTTGTTCCACATAAACTAGATAAATTTTGCACTTCCTGGTTCAACATGAACCTACCTTAGCACAGTGGTGCACACATGCAGTTTTTTAAGTGCAATGGACAGTTGGCATGTACATTTTTGGTGAATTCAACTTTGCTTTCACTTTCCAAGTAATTTGTGGTAAAAAATTATATGTCAACAACTTGTATTACACCCTGTGTGCCTGCCTGCCCTAAAGGTTCTTGCAATATTTCCACATCTTGGCAGTTGAGTTGGTGGGTAAAATGTTATCAAAATAGGAACGGCCATAACTATGAAAATAAGACCCAGGTTGAATTTGTCTTTGTGTTTGAAGAAAAAGTGCCACTTTAGTAAAGATGACTCTGTTTTTCTGACTTTCAGGTTCATGAAGAATGCTGGCTCTGTTGTAGATGCAGTTACGTGGCAACAGTAGGTATTTTACCCTTTTTTTCTATTTTATTATTTTGTCTGTAGAAAGCCCCATAATCGATCTGCAGTCTTCTTAAACAGTAGACCACTCAACCATTAATCTAACAGCACAGGCCATGTTGTGCTTTTATACCATTATCACCACATTGTGTATATGCGGTAGCCAGTAATAACCGTTATTAACACTGTTACTGAGAGAGACTGGTAATAATAATAATAATAATGTAGTGTGGCATAATGTAGAGAACTGTGTTTATCCTGTAAATGGAACAACGGGAAAAGGAGCCTGAGAGAGAGGGAGTGTGTGTGTGTGTGTGTGTGTGTGTGTGTGTGTGTTAAATTAGTAACACCTGACATTTGTGTATTGCACATCCTGCAGGAATGCATACAGACATATCAATGGTTTGATCTTTTTTCCCCGTGTTTTATCTGTATCTCTTTAGTAAAATGTGTACAAAAAGACACACCCACTGTAAGATCAGACGAGCCCTGTGTGACTGAGTGAGTGGTCATTAAGGTGAAGGTCAGGTCTAATTAGGAGAAATTAGAAGAAACGGAAGGAGGCAGGGCTGTCAGTAAGTCTTAGAAAAGCACCACCCACACTCTTAAAATCAAACCATATGCTCTGGCTCATTCCCTCTGTCAATTAGCCCGTTTTACACCAGAGGTCCAGATTCCAGTCTAACCAGGCTGCGTGACAGAAACTCTGACCTCTACAAAAGAAGCCAAACTTATAAAAGTGGAGACCACTCATTAACACGTCTACAACACAGGTTTTACTCCACTGCAGCTGGCTTGAGTTGTTTTCAATCAAATGTAGTAGGTTGGAAACGCAGCATTCATTATAAACTGGTTCAGAGAATCATATGGATTTGTTAGAGAGTATGTCTGTCTGTGGCTTACAGTCAGAGGTGTTCTGTTGGAGCCTCTGGTGATGAAACATGTAGTGTTATGTAGTGAAATATTTGTGTATACCTCCACATCACGAAACATTGATATGTGGTTTGCATTATGTTATGACGTTTTTTTCTACAACACTGTAGTTTCACATTTGCTGCATCTTGTCTCAGTTATAGCTTATCCATTTTGGATTCACCAACAAAACATGTCATTCTCTTTCTGTCTCTCTGTCTCTTCTCTCTCTTTCCCTTTTTATAGAGAGAGTGTGCCCATTTTTCCAAAGATCCTTGCCTGGAGTCTGCATGCACTTTAGTGCACTTTAACCCTAACACAGATATAGTTTTTAGGTCAGTTAAAGGGTCAATTCACCCAGATGATGAAAACAATTTTCTCACTTACCTCTAAGGGGTGTGTATCCATGCAGACTGTTTTGATTTTATTTGCACAAGTTTTGAGATATATGTCTCTGAGGTTTCTGCCTCCCCACCAATACAGGATTAAATTCATGGTGCTCACAGCACATGAAAAAATAAGTAAAATCAACAAGGATACCCTGATTAATCCACAAAACACACAGTCAACAGTTTTCATAGAGACAATTTGTTCGGTAGAAAGCAGCTCCAGGGAAAACTGTTCACAGTGAGTTCTATAAAAACTTCAAGAAGAATGTCTCTCCTGATAATTCAAATGTAATTTTTTAGCGCAGGAATGACAATGTAATTCGGTCCAACTCTTTGGTCCAAGCTGACATAGCTCAATGGCTATTTAATAGATTGCCATGAAACTTTTCATAGACATTTATGGGTCCCAGAGGATGAATCCTAACCACTCTGGTGATCCCTTGACTTTTCCTCTATAGCACCACCATGAGGTTGACATTTGTGGTTTTAAATGAAATGTCTCAACAGTTATTGGATGGATTGCCATAAGATTTGGTACAGACATTCATGTTCTCCTCTGGATAAATTGTAATAACTTTGGATCCCTTCAGAGGTGTTACAATCTCAAATTGTGACCAAATACTTTCAAAAATAATAACATTCCCATCAGCCTCAGCTGTTGTGGTGTTTAGTGCTAATTAGCAAATGGTAGAATGCTAACACGCTGAACTAAAAAGGTGAACATGGTAAACATTATGTGCAAAAACATCAGCATGCTAGCGTTGTCAATGTGAGCATGATAGCAAGCTGGTGTTAGCATGTAGCCGCTAGCATGGCTGTAGACTCTTTGTCTTGTTTCAGGGCTGTGAGCAACACAAACAAAATTCCATTCAGCTCTATTGTGTTGGGGTGTCGGATATGGATATCTCAGACCTGGGCAAATAAAACCAGAACCATCTGCATGATTGGATACCATTAGAAGTAAGTGAGAAAATATGTTTTTTTGTAATTTAGGTGAACAGAGTCTTTGATCTAACACCTAACTATAACACCTACACCCTCTAACCTTAACTATAGTGAACACATTCAGCCTTACCTAACAGGGGCTGCACCATGGTGAGAGAATTAAGCCAGTCAAAAGAGTGTGACCAGACGGCTGCCAGTTTCTAGCTGTGAAAATATGAGCGAGAAAAGTGAACTAGACAAATTTTATGATTTGCTGTTTAGATGCCCCTGAGCAACACACTTAACGTGAGCCCTAATTGTTCCAGCAGTGGGGTATTAGTGGTGTGAACATCAGAGTGTGAGCAAGCAAGCAAAAAACCCCTATTAAACTTGCTTTAATAATGAAGTGATGAAAGGTGCACTTTAATGACCCTTGCTTTTGAAAATGAGCACTTCTTGTGCTGAACGTTGTGGCCTGAATGTGAATCGGAAGCATTTTTACTTTGATCAGTAACACATAGTCGTCAGTTTTACTCTTTGTAGTTACACGGTCACATTTTAAACAGGCCAGGATGAGACATTATATCCTCATATTTCTTTGTCAGGATGATAGTGGTACTGCATGACAGAGAGTTGTGTGCTGGTTTTTATAGCTGAGGGGAGAAAAAAGAGATGTTAAAGATTTTTGATCTCCTCTTTTCTAGTCTGAAAATCACAGTGGTGCTGTAAATTTACTGAGAGCATTCCTGAGGGAAGCTACATATCCTTCAACTGTTATGTAATGATTGATCTGATGATAACCTGCTGGTCCACAGCAAGCAACACATCCTCTTCTTACTTTGCTACCCCTCCACTAACCCCAAATCACTCGCTACACCAGATGGCCACTCCTTGACACTTTATGTGCAGTAAACTATTATAGACTATACTCATGCTTTACTTAAATATTTCCATTTTACTCCACTGCAGTAGCTACTAGTTTTACTAGTCAAAAACGCTTTGGATACTTGAGTACATGTAACTGTACATTTTTTGTTTCAGTTGAGTATTTTTCCATTTTTGGTATTGGTGCTCTTCCACCTCTGCTTCCATCCGTCCCTGTCTGATTTGATCACGTCTATTTCTCTAGTCTGTACTATATTTCTGTGTTAATAGAGTATAAGATAGTTTTGTTAGTGAGCTGTCTTTGATGTGGTGCTGTGTAAAACAAGCTGACCAAGTGGATCTTTGTCTGAAAGCATTCGGACACAGTGTTCTTATTGAATTTTATTGAATTCTGGTCAGTGTGGCAGCTGAAGTATCGTGCCAAATTTGGGATGAACAAAGGAAAAGTTTTTTGTTCTGTTTCAGGAGCTTAGACTTCAGCAATTGTATGAATACCAAGCTATGATCCCCTCAATTCTGGTCAAAATATTTGAAGAGTTTTCTTTATATTCATTTCTTTATAGGGTTTCTGCTCTAATGAACCACCAAACTTGAGTGTTTAGTAAAGAAAGCTACCAGATGCTTTTATAGACTGTAGCTAAAATTCCTAGTACTGATATGTAGTGCACCATATAGCTATAATAACTTGTACTTTTATTATGTTTCCATATATGAACTAGAATTTCTTTCCCTGGGATCTGGACCGAAGAATTATTGTGAGCTTGCTGGAAAGATGACAGGATAACCAAATAATATGTGTAAAGCTATGACTTAATCCGTGCGTTGTTTACAGTTTGAGGCCAGGAGCTTGGGACATTTCCAACCGTGTGACGAAAATTTCAACAAGGTTAAGCTCAGATTGCAACACTGCTTAAACAACAAAATTTAGCTCTGTTCTCAGCAGTTTTGTTGACACATCTGTCAGTTCCACAGGTTCAGTAGAGGTTTGACCTTTGTTTGGGAATATTTTGATGCTGCAGTTGTTAGGATTATATAGTCTTCGTGTATATTCTATTCATGGCAATTCTTCTTTGATATTGTCCCCCATTTAATTTGTTGAACTTTTGATTGAGGTGATTGAGTGTTCTCTGGTTTTAGAGAAAAAA
Source organism: Maccullochella peelii (assembly GCA_002120245.1). Classification (NCBI taxonomy): domain Eukaryota; kingdom Metazoa; phylum Chordata; class Actinopteri; order Centrarchiformes; family Percichthyidae; genus Maccullochella; species Maccullochella peelii. The sequence goes on along the minus strand of LKNJ01000173.1, from coordinate 43,361 downwards.
GAGATTATTGGCACAAAACATTTGCAGCTTTGAGCAGGACTGAACTGAGCTGATCTGGTATTTTATTGATAACATTTGTTGCTTCAGAAGATTCAGAAGAGAAATCTGCTCTGCAATGAGGCACAGATTTTTTTAAAATCTCTAATTAACAGGTGTTACATCTGTTTCTGTTATTTCTTATATTATGTCACGGTTCTGTTAAACTATTACCAATAAATGCAAGTGGATTGAAAGATTGAGCAATTACTTTTTCTCATTTCACTTTTCACAAATATTTGGTGGGTTTTGTACCAAATAATGGCTCTAGATGAGTGGTTTTACTCTTATGCATGCAACTTTTTCTGTTGCTTATGTGCAGCGAATGATTTGGAAATGTTACAGTCTATGCTAGGCCGGTGTTGTTGCCCTTATATGACATCACTGGGTTATACATTTTGCAAACATAATTTTCCACCATCATGATGATGTCGTTCTGCAAATCCAGGTGATGTGAAGCAAAAGATCATCCTACACGGTTGGATATCCACAGGTGGATGTCCATTAAATTCTTAGCATTTATACCCATGAAGTTAGCATTTGAATCACACTACTGTCTGCTAAAAAGTAAATGATAAATATTTAGTGAAGCAGCTATATTCTGGACTAATATAGATCAGTTCATCAAAATGGTACAGCCAGACCACTGAGAGAAGATTAAATAAAAAATTTGTTTCAGTTTGAGTGATAAGATATTCTCTTTTTGAGCCTGTAAGATCTGGATTTACCTGACCTTGAACATCAGTTGGCTAATAAACCTTGAAACACTTTGAGGCACCCTGTCTGATTCCGTTTTAGTGACTATTAGCGATCTCAAACTCCCAAACTTCCTCCCAGCTAACTGTTGAAGTTTTGAAATTCAACACAGGAAGTGTGTTTGCCACTATAACAAAACCAGGGACTGTAGCTTTACCTGATTTTAACAGTGCTGTGTGGTCTTAATGTCGTGATGCTGTTGATGGCAATTTTCCCAGTGTTAACACTTTTTTATGTTTATACTAATCATAAATAACTTCACCTAAGAGAGTTAACTACATAATGTACAACTTGATTGACTGTCATTTGTTTCAAGACATTAGAAATGTTTTTTTTGTTTTAATCTGCAGTGCAAATAAGATGTAAATGTGTTTTATGGTACCTGAAACATAAACTGTGTGTGGTTGTTGCTCTCTTGTTTTCCTCCCTTGAACTTTTGCAGGAAATCTTGGAGACGTATTTTGTCTGCCCACAGGGTGATGTTTCTCAGGACTTTGGCTCTAACTACCAATAAATTCTTCTCTCATCATGCTCTCTTAACATCATCTCTCATTATCATCTCTCTTTGTGTCTTTATCGCCCACACACACACACACACACACACACACACACACACACACAGAATCACCACAGATGGATGTCTGCATTTTCTTAAATTTCAGTGCTTGCAATTCCTCTCTTATGCAATTCCACATTTTGACGTAGTATTGGATTGTCAGTACATTATATGTATTTATATATGTTATTATAGTATATCCTAGGATATTATTTACTTTACTTAAATATATAAGTGATGAAGGTAGATGACACTGGGATTGTCAACTGTACAGGTTCTACCTAAAAAAACTGAACGTTTTTAATAACGTGGGATATGGAGTGTCTTACTAATGGGGAGACACCATGGTAAATTGTTTTAGGTCAGGTGAATAGATTGTAAAGCGCTTTGGCTCGACTTAAATTTGCCTTTTTGTGTGTTCCAACATGGAGAAGGATATAATAAAATGATATAATATATAGTATAGTAATTGCACACTTTAACTTTAAATTTGAATTCATTTTGATTTTAAGTTATCAAAGATCAAACTGTGAACAGGTTAAGCGGGTGGATGGGTGCTTGGATGTTTGGACGGAGAATCACAATGAAGCTTGAATATTTCAGTTTATTTTTTACCATCTGTGCTGTAACAAAAATAATATGTTTGTTGCTCACATTGTAAAGAGTGTACAGAGTGTTTCTCTCACAGCATTTTCCTTTCATTTCCATTACAGTTATTACATGGATGGCAGAGTGAACAAAGTGGAGGACTTCCTAAAAACTCGTCTGTTGGACACACTGACAGAGCAGATCACTAAAGTCACCAAGGTACTTAAGTTATCCTAAAAGTCCTGAAATTTAAATAATCTCACATTATATATGCTGTATGTTCAGTATACTGTATATATCCACATCAACTATTTCTGAAATGGCTGCTCAATTCATACTTTAAGTCACTTCTAGATCTGTACTGTATGAGGTTAATATCTGGTGTATATTTCAGAGGTTATATCTCATGTCTTTTCCACGTTAAACAACTTTCATTTCTATCAATTTAGACTTCAGACCACCTCGAGGGAGGGTATGAAGAAACAACTCATTTTAATCATGAGATGTATTTGCATTTGTTTTGAGTTTGCCAAGTTGTGGATCAGCTCTCAGCTAGTTTTCGTGAAGATAAAGCCACATGTGCGAACCACAAGAGTGAGCCCTCGGGGTAATTTGGTTGTGTCCACCATGAGGTAATGTTATCAACACTAGCTGCTGACTTGCTGAGTTGTAAGAGATGAACGCCAAAGTGCCTCAAGGAAAAAGAAGCAATCATTCCTGAGAACAAAACTTAAAATATTCAATGAAATGTAATGGGAGTTCTCATGTGCGTTACCACTCAGCCAAAGTCAGACAGATCAGGTTTTTGTGTTCCTGGTTTGTGTACATGCACATTATTATTCTGTGTGCATCTTTATGTTTCTGTGTCTATTTGCATATGTAGAAGTGTTTTGTTGCCAGCTGTAATGACTTTCCATCAGCTTGCAGAGTCACTAAACATCAGTCAGTGTCGGAAAATCATTCAGTACAACAAAAAATACTTCCTCAGCACCATGACAATTTACGTGGTTTACGCGTAAAAAAAAAAAGTATGGTACTATTGTAATGATCCTTAAAAATGTTTTGAATGAAAATGATGCATTGATTAAAAGGACCTAAAAGTTAAATCCAAATGGAGCTTTCACAAAGTTGATTTCAGCGTGGATTTTGTTGATGTACACACATTTCCATCACTCATTGCAGGTTGTGAACACACATACTCCTGGTAAGAAGGTGTGGCTGGGCGGACTGGGGCCGGCGTGGGCAGGAGGTATCAGTAATCTCTCTGACACATACGCTGCTGGCTTTCTGTAAGTACTGTTATCATCGTACTGTAGCTTTTTAAGAAACCATTGTGGTGTGTCCAGTAGATTATGATACCTTTGATAATAAACCAGCTGCACAAAATAACTTAGAAAAAATTCCCAGTGCATTATGTATTTTACTGGCAGTACGTATCACAATCAAAGGCATCTACTGTTGCATTCCTGATATTTTCCTTTCTGTGTGTATGTGTTTATATGTATTCCAGGTGGGTGAACACGCTGGGTATGGCTGCTGTGCAGGGGATTGATGTTGTCTTGCGTCACTCATTCTTTGACTACGGATACACACACCTTGTGGACCAGCAATTTAACCCTTTACCTGTAAGTTTTTCAATTGCAGTTCAGCAAGGATTATAATGGCTATTGGTTCGCATTGTCAGGGCCTCACTTCACCCTTCTTCATCATAATAACGAGGATCTGACCTGAGCAGTCCTGTTGTGCTCTGAACCTTTTCTGTAGCAGACCCAGTGCTTCGATGGCACCTCTCGCTCTTTCCCGTGGGAGCTATTAGGTGAGATGAAAGGCGTTTAGTGGTGATGAGTGGTTAGACGCGGGGGCGAAATGCCATGTAACCTTAGCCTTTTGTCAGTAGCTCAGGACAGTGTCACTGCTCCCCTCAACCCCCATCAGAACTGTGCGCTTCTCTGTGCGGGACGGTCGGCCGGTGAGAGATCTGCAACCTGAGATGCAGATACACAGGCATGTTAGTAAAATAGCCTGCAACACTTTGTGAAATGGAACTGGTGGTCTGAATCATGCAGGGACAGAAGTACAACAAGCTTAGTCCACAACACTATTAATCATCTGAACTACTGTTCTTTTATTTAGTTGTGCATGATCAGTCTGTAAGGGGAAAATTAGGGGAGGCGTGCTTTTGAGGTCGTAATGTTGCTTTATGGTACTCAAACTTGAACCTGACAGATTCCTTGGTAATTTATTTATTTTACAAAAGGGAGACTTTTAAGTCATGTCTTAGTGTTAAACTGATCTCATTTTGCTGGCGAAAAAGTGTGAAGGAGTGATAAAATACTTCCATGAGCCAAGTTCATAAAAAAGATTTATTAAGTTCATAAAAAAGGGTTTATATTAAGCTGAGGCAGAGCAGGGGTGAGAGGCTTACATTAAGGACATGTACAGTAAATCATTGTTTCTACAATAAAGGAAAAAGATGCTGGAATCAAGGCATTAATCAAACATTTGTTATCATTCAAGATTCTTTTAGTCTTGCTAGCTGCTAGAATGAGTATTGGCAAATACCATTTCAACCGCCAATACTATTGGGCTCATGAACTAATCACTTCTGCAAAACAATAATTCTTCACTAAATCCCTCATTAGGTCTCTCTGGCGGGCTTGTACTTTCTTCTGCCTCACTTCAACTATACGATATTAAACAATCGAGATGGCTTCATTTTTCTTCCCTCTTCGTCTCCATTATTTGTCTGGGAATGATGGTCTCCCGCTAGGATCACAATGCTTTTAACATGGCTGGATGTCTAAAGGCTGCACCAGCCTACCTGCTGAGAGAATTCACTGCAGGGCCAACATGTCCTCTGCATGGGAAATTTATGACCTGGCCCCTTCCCCTATAGGATGACTCCCCCATTGGTAGAATCCACTCTAAGACCCCCGCCCTCTGAATGACTCAAACACTTCACCTTTTTCCACACGTATCCCCTCCCTCATCCTCTCTTTTCCTGTTTTGTTTTGTTTACACTCCACACGTGTCTGTTGTCTCCCTCCAGAGGTTGGTTGTAAACTCCTAAACTAAAGTGGTGGTGGTTCTTGTCTGAGATTTGTTCTTTGAGAAACAGAAATGTTGGTATTTAGTGTCTGGCAGTAGGCGACGGTATATTGCTCCTGTCTGAAAAGATTCAATCCTTCAAATGCTCTGAGGAGAGCAAATATTTTCACTGAATACATATAGTTGTCTAGCCCTCACATACATAGAAAAAAAAATGATTTCTCAGATTCTAAGCAGGGAGATGAGGCGGTAGGCTGCACAGCCTCTTCTCCCGTGTTGAACCCTCTGACTCGCAAACCTTCATGACTCTACCTATTGTGGGTGTACTTTTACATATTTTTTCCTTTTCCTAAATATGTTTTTTTGTTCATTTTAATGGCTGTAATCTTGTTATTATTTTATAGGAAACCCAATTAGCTTGCTGAAGATTTTTCAACTCTTTCATGGACTTGGTTCAATTAAAAACACTGAAATGTTGAACTTGCCGCTAGATTCAGTGTAATAGCATAACCTCATACTTTGATCTTTGGATTCTTAGGGATTAACAGGGTCTCAACCAGGCAGTCTGACTCTCATTTGCCCAATTTTTGCTAAACACTAAAGGTTAATTGTTATTCTCCTTGTTGTCATCCTCTTATTCCCTCAACTGTGCAGCTGAGGTTTGATTAATCTCTGGTGTATGGTTTTACTTTTCTGGAGTCCTTGACATGTTACTGGTTTACTTGTGCCTGCCTGTCTTTCTCTCTATTTCTTGGTCTATATGGTATTTCGATTGGATCTGTGATGGCTTTTCCTCCAATTGATGTCTGCCTTCCTGCCCTTCTGTCTGTCTATACAGAGAAGGAGAGTTGGGGGCAGAAAAGACAGGCAGAGAGACAGGCAATTAGACAGGAAAGCAGGCAGACACGCTGCTGAGGATTCAGGACCTCAGCTGATATTTCCCAAAAAAATTCAGAATGATGTCCTGCCAATTCCTGTTCCTGTCAGGGATTTTAACACAGCCACGGTTTAAAATATATAAATGTATTGATGGTTTCTTTTGAGTTTTGAAATTTAAACACAAAGCAAGAGTATAGCATCACTCAGGCCATCTTTCACAGATAAAACGCAAGACTCAGAACTGTTCTTTGCTTTATACACTATGTTTAAATCACAGATCACAGTCCTGGCCATACATTCATCCACCCATCCCTCTGCCTGTGGCCAGCACTATACAGTTCCATACTGTGCTCTGCTTCTTCGATGCCTTGGCAGCAAATTAAGTTAAAGCCTGCATGGAAAAAAGAAGCCCTTAAATGTTGCCATATGCAGGATTGCATGGGAACTTCCTGAGGAACACATGTTGTTCTGGGTCTCTTGGAGAGGTGTTGAGTCTGTGTAGTCTATAGAGTGAGACACAGTATGGTGGACCCCTCAACAATGATTACTGAAAACAGCAATTTATGATGGAGCATAATATTTTGTAAAAATGTCATATTTAAGACCTGTCAATTCTAAACGGGTCAGCTGTTGTTAGATACAATGTGACATGTTAGATGGGACAATCAGCTCCAACTAAATGTTGAGTGTCAAAGTGCTGACATATTTGGACTTGACATTTTTGTGGAATATATCTCTTTCCTCTCTTTCCTGTCACAGAGTAGCTGCTTTTCTGGCGCATTCTTAATTCTCACAGTTTGCAAAACTTAATCTGTTTCTACAATCACCAGGACATTTCATGGCTGAATAAACAAAATGGAGATTTTAGCAATATTTCCTTTCAAGGGGGTCCAGAATCCAACATTTCTGTAATAAAGGGTCTCTCTTAGTAAAAATCCTTGTGTTAGATCTACCCTTACTTTTAAATACAGTGGAGTTGGCAATGCTTTTAAACTGTTTCCCTTAAAACTTCCTTTCCACACCTGCCTGCTGTTGTATTTTATCTTTAAACAACAACCAGGTGAATTATGATGATACATTGAACCCATACTGTCATAAAAGTGATGCCAAATGTGTGTCTGTGTCTGTGCGTATGCGATGGTGTTGCAGGATTACTGGTTCTCTCTGGTCTTCAAGCGTCTGGTTGGTCCGAGGGTTTTAGCTGTGCGGGTAGCTGGACTGCAGAGGAAGCCGCAACCAGGACGAGTGATACGAGACAAGCTACGTATCTACGCCCACTGTACCAGCTACTACAAGTACGTGCTACATCTGAACCACCTTGGATTAGTTTGTAACCTGCACTTAAACACAGCAAGAATGTACATTATCATTATATAATGTGATTTTGGTCATTTTTTTCCTATGAGACTGACAGATGAGAAAGCACACATCCTCTTGGCCTCTCACTGATGTGTAGCAATACTTTGGGAATGTCCTTGAAGATTTAGATGGAAAACAGACTGCTGCGGTTTTAACTTTTTCTACTCCCTGTGTCCTCCTGCAAACACCTGAGGCTCAGTGTCTGGTGGGGAAGAACAAAATCCCTTGCCGGCCCATTCGACTTCCCATAAATAAGCAGACGGCAGACACCCGCTCATTCACAGCTCAGAGCCTATAAAACTTAACGGGTATCACTTATCAGGTGTGTGGGTTCTGTCTCCCTGCCGTCAAAGAGCTGCTGAAAGGTCTGCTAGGCCTTTATCCCATCTCGGATTGGCTGGAGGGGGGTATTCGAGGGGGAGGGGGAGGGACAATAAGGCGGTCTGTGCCGGGAGGAGATGAAGAGTGCCACCATTGCCTGTTCAAGGTTATCATTTAACCCAGGCCAGTGGCTGTCAGCACCAGGCTAGACTTACGGCCTTACTCTAGACAGGGCTCGTTTACAGGTGGAGCATCTCTTAGAAAAACAGTGGAGTGCTGCACAGATAGACAGTCGATGGTCGGGCAGGAGTTGCATAACGGTCTGATGACATGCACACAATATTTGAAATAGTTTTCAACAACTGTACTCACTCAGCCACCTGGTATGTAGCCTATGGTGAATTTGGGAGTAAAGAGATGCCCATGGCATGAGGTGCCACTCAGCTCCACTCAACATACCAATAAGCCTTGGACTCATATGATCAGACAGTGAAGCACTAAAGCAGTCCCTCTTGAATCCAAAGCCATTTCAGTTGCCAGTTTTTCTGCCACTTTGTGGTTTTACACAGTCAGCCCTTAAGTGGACGAACCATTGTAGTCTTAGTGGTTTGACTGTACTGTGTAAGACAGCAAAGACTATAAATGTGCTCAGGCAGTCAGCGGTTTGAAAAGTCTTTGCAGATTAGATATTTGACTTTCACTGCCCTTTTACCCCTTTTAGTGGTTTACATGGCATTTTTTTCACTTTCCAGCGATGCTCCAACATCAAACAGCATCAACACATGTTTATGTTCCTGGTTTGGATCTCTGAGAACCTCATCATTTGAAAGGCCTGAGAGGTCATTATCTCTCCCTCCATCTAACCATCTGATGTATCACTCGGAGCCATGGTCCACGTTTCTCAGAAACAAGAGCCAGACACACAAAGTTCCCATCAGTAGTACACTGCTGTATTTCTCTTGGTAAATATATTGAATATTACAAGTCTTACAGGGTTAATGAAATAAATGACTCACCCTGTGCCCATAAGAACAAAGATAAACATCAAACCAAAACCCAAGATTGCTTTAAAGATATGAGATTTTGGGGGTGGTAACTGGGAGAGATGTCCAGACCGTTCAGCCAAAGCACAGCCCTGACCCCGAACGCCAAGGCCGACATGTGGTATTCACTACCGATGTGTTGTCTTTGACCTCATATCTGGGCCCTTATTAGATTTTATCATGTTTATCTTATCTGTCTCGCTTAGTTATTTACCTCTATCCAGGATCCATATCAAATTGTGTCCCCAGTGATTTTTTTCTCAGGAGAGAGACTCAAACACTGTTTTCTGTGTAACTCAAGAAGTGCTGCCCGTTGCGTTCACACCCTTCAGACCCTGGACTGCACAGGGACAGGATTTAATATTGGATAGTGTAAAAAGAGAAGCAGATTTTTGCATCAGATAGTTTATAGGGATGATAAAGGCTTTTGAAATGAAATGTGGTTTATTACGGTTCATCCTAAATATAGATGATATGTCTTAGGCCATGATAGAGGACAACTTGCTGATTAATGGAATTCCATTCTTGAGCAGGCTTTATCGTATTTTATTATTTTTCTGCAAGCCGTTTGATCCAGATTAGATCAAGGAGTTGTGCTTTGATCCTATTACTATATGTGATATAAAAAAAAAAACACTATCAAAGACTTTCTTCTCTTTGTAGTCATCTTTAATTATAGAGAATTTTATTGCACATGGCAATGTAATATATAATGAATCCCTATTAACAGATGTGGAGAGGAGCCTTTTTTTGCTTGTAGTGTCTTTTCTTAAGGTAAAAGAAAATGAAGGTAATGTTGTTCATCATTTTCTTTACGATACCAGTCATAGATATGTGAGAGGTTCCATAACAATCTACATCATCAACCTGCATCGGTCGCGAAAGAAAATCAAGTTGGCGGGGACGTTACGGAACAATACTGTCCACCAGTACCTGCTGCAACCCTACGGCACTGACGGACTCAGAGCCAAGTTAGTATCACTCTATCTGTCTCTCTGTCTCGTACACATGCACATATACACGCGCGGGGGCATTGAATAATTGCTTTCTATCCAAACAACAATGTGGACTTCTTATAGAGTATCCCGTTCCATTCATTCATGCGGGTCAAACAAGACAAATGCACTGGTGAGAGACCCAGTTTACCAAAACAGCCACAAAACATGCAAATATACGCTTAAATGCAGTGACATCTTCCTGTCTTTATCTAGATTGCAGATAGCTTAAGATAACAAACAAAACTCATAAAGAATAATACAACAAACAAAATCTAATAAACAATAAACCCTTTTCCTTTGTCAATGAAGAACCATTAAGGCTAACTATTAATTCACTGCACTGCTTTACTGAAAGTGAAACTTGCCAACTTAGTTTTAAAAGGAAACATTGACTAAGTCCAGAGTCTTTCACAGAGTTCCAATGTATTTACGCCCCTTTGTTTGAATCTGTTTTTATAGCCTGCGACAGATGTTTTATGGATTTTTACGCTCTGTTATATTTATGCCATTTTTACTTTTAATTCTGTTTTACTAACAATGATATATTACACTTTATGTAACAAGGTAATATAATTCATATTGCCTTAAAACTTCCCTTAAAATTAAAGCTTTATGCTCTCAGTCTCTTCCTCTCTCCTTTAAGCCCTTGGCCTGTTATTGTGACTCAGACTTGAGCCTCAAATCCTGGAATAACAGCCTAATGACTCAGGACTCTGTGTGTGTGTGTGTCTGTGTGTGTCTGTGTGTGTGTGTGTGTGTGTGTGTGTCTGTGTGTTATACGATACCTACATACAGCCTTAATTGAGGCTCAGGCATGATCCTTCAATAACAGCATAATGACGGAGGATGTTTTAGGTGTAAGAACAGGATTGCAAGGCAATTAATAGGAGAACAAGCTAACGATGGGCCCTTTTCAGGCCTTAAGTGCTTTCCTTTACCACCGGCAGCGCAGGGAGACTTTTATGAAGAATTTAGCAACACCAGATGTCTATAAATGTGTCTCAGTAGTGGGACTTTTTAACACTGGCCAAGTTTTGAGGTCCATGCATGTTGAAGCAGAGCTTTCTTCTTCTACTTCTACTTATTGAGCAAAATTTCATTTGATATTTTATTGAATTTGAGGTTCACGTAAAAATATCCAAAGCACTGGACTTAATCCCTATAATATCATGAACTTTACAATATAACAATAAAAATGGTTACTAATAACAGCAGCACTTAAACGTTGAAAAGTGTGTGTTAAAGGTGACACTGCAGTACAAATACAGTATAAGGATAGAACATGATTTATTACTTTACATATCATCATTACTGATAGTTCATATACTTATATCTTGTATAGATAAAGAGGAAGAAAGCATTTTTAAATTTAAAAAATGTGAAAGTCATACTGAAGCTGACTGTTTCATAATATATTCCTTCTGGATTTTTAAAATCTTATTAATTGTTGTACAATCTTTTTGTGACAATTATCCTCATGTTCAGACCATAATCCATCCTCATGTAAACCATAATAAAGTGTGCACTTTTACTGCTGTTATAGCTACTCTTCAATAATATTTCATATTGTTTTAAACGTTTTGTTATAGTAAAACTATTACTAAATATTATTGATGCCATGTCAGGAATTAAATGAATGGAGCTATTAATAGCCTCTACAAAAAGCAGACATGAGGTGACTCATTCAGTTCTCTGTGCAAAGAAAGTACAGAAAGGTGAAGCGTTTGCATCATGTAACAGGGCAAAGCTGCATGTGTTTTACCTAACAGGTTTAGGTTAGCAGCATTTCTCAATTACACTTACTGTAAATCTAGTTTGGGTTGCAATTAATCCTCCCTCCCCAGAGTACAAAGGAAAAGAAAACATTTTTAGCTGTTTGCAATAACCCAACTTATTTTACTTTTTCACTGTGAAATGTTGACTATACAGAATTATAGCAACCTCTGTCTCAGGCAAAGGTATTTTAGAAACATGACAAATTGAATTATGTCCAAATAATATTTTTAATATAATTTGTCTTTTAAAATCTTATTTTAAATATTCTTATTGGTTTTACTAGTTTGTGTAGCTCTATAACTTGCACTGCACGTCTGTAGAATGTGCTATTTCCGTGCAGTTGACTCCAAACTGTCAGTAGAGAAATAGGTTAGGTTTCACTATATGCAGATTCCACTCAAAAAATCAGGTTGTGCAGTTTCAACAGTACAGTACAGTTGAAATTACAATTTTGTAACAACAGCACCCCCAAGTGTACAACTGACAGAATCATAACCCTTAAAGACTGAAGGTGCATGAAATTATCCAGATTTGCTGTCTTTTGCTGATGAGGTGAAAAACCCTCATTAACTGCTTCATCTTTATTTCACATATTTTATTACAACTACCAGTTTTATGTGTCTAAAGGCAGGTTGTCAAGTTTGACAACCCTTTGGTGCTGAGACTGAAGCACACTGTATCTCACTGAGCTAATGCGGTCTATATTTCCTGTTTTCTTCTCTTTGCAGACACGTCCAGCTGAACGGGGAGAAACTGCTCATGGTGGACAATGAGACATTCCCGGAGTTGAAGCCTAAGACATTGAGGGCTGGACGGACAATAGCCATGCCTCCCATGACCATAGGCTTTTATGTCATCAAAAACATTAACGCATATGCCTGCCGGAGATAACATTGACTCTTCATCCCTGAGATATAGGCGTGATGCTCAGAAGTCGACCAAACCAGCAACCCTCTGCCAGCTTGACCCAAAGCTTAAAAAACAGCGTGGCTCTTTTTTTTTCACCTTTCTGGGAAAACACAGGGAGGTCAGAGAAGCGCTTTGTTAGGATGTTTGCTCAAGGACACTCGGTTTTAATACAGTACAATCCTCTGGTTTAACAACAGCCTCTTCCACTCAGCCCTTTCCTTGTTCTTTTCTCAAAGAAAGACTTGCCCAACATACATAAAAAGGGCTGCACTGAACACCTTTTCAATTCCTTTCACCAGAAATTCCTCATATGCTACAAGACTTGTATGGACAGTGATTGTTTTGTGCCTTTTTATGAAGTTTGTGTTTTGTAGTTACAAAAATGCAATATCAAGTCCACATTCTTTGACTTGATTAAGCTATATTTTCTTCTCTTGGATTGTCAAACTGAGGGTTTGTTATCTGGGCATCTTTTTTCTGTCTTTTTTTCTAAACCTTCACCGACCAACAGACAAAAAAGTATGAGAGAAAACTCTGAACAGGCAGCGTTTCTGAAGCATACACAAGTCAACTTCAGTTTGACTTGATCCTTTCCACAAAGAGGAATGCCGTGGTGTGTGTAAGGTCATGCCTGGACTAACCAAGTGCTGTGTGTATGTGTGTGTTTTATTGATAAAGCTACTGATGTGTCTGTCCAGTCTGTGTGACGTGCCTCTGAAAGTATACCTTTCTTTCCTTGCCATATCAAGTGGTTTAAAGGGAAAATCTGTTTCTTTTAAAGGCTGTCTTTGTATGTTTTGTGTATCATTGCTTTTCTGCTGCAGGTTTTAATCAGTTTAACTGCAGAGTATGATAGCCAGGATGTGTTGCTGCTGCTGTTTTACAGCGATGCATAGCTGAAGAACAATGTGAACCCATCCATAACATCTGTCCTCACATTGCCTGCATCCACACAAAATCTGGGTTTTCCTTTAGATTCAGAAATTCTAAAATACCAGTTTTTCAGGTGTATTTGAACCTCTCTCACTATCTTCAGTGTGATCTCACATTTTTTAATCCTCTTATGCTGCTAGGGTTTTTTTGTACTAAATATACATTATATATTTTACATAATTTTGTACAGATTTACTGTCATATATTATTAGATAATGTATTGTACATAAAAAAAGAGTGATGGAAATAAGTGATTTAAGCTTGATATGTTTACTTACATAAAGTACACACCTAATTTATATGATTAAATACTTTGTTTTTATATATTCTATTATAAAAGACTCAGTTACGTTAGTGGTACTAATGTGACTGTGTTCAGATGCAAATGTCAGAGGCGCAGACAATTATTTTTACAAGAAAAATTATTACCTTAAGATGGTTTATGATTTATAACTCATGTTTTACATCTGCATTTATTTTAGTTTTATTTCATAATATTTTAACCATCTTATTTAAAGATGGGCTTGTTATTCTCTAGACTAAAACCACAGAGTGAGTAAAAACGTTGCTTATTATGTGCTCTGAACTGACATGAATAAGAACAAAGATAACATTTCTAGACTCTTACATGGTGGAAGATAAGCAGGAGCAGGTTCAGTGCCTGGACATATTAAATATAAAGAATATTTGTCCTCTGAATGTGTTTAAAATTAATGTAGAGGTGTTTATATTTCTTTGGGAGAGCATTATTTTAATATGTAAAGTGTGCCTATATATTATTTTTTGTTAAAAAAAGTTTACATTGATAATAAACACCTACAAATACCTAAGAAGTTGTATTTGTTCTGTATGTTCTTCAGTAAAAATGACAAATTCCATTCATGCCACAACTGCAACAAAGCAAGAAATGCGTTCCTACTCAGATTTTAGTTTGTCACCAGGTCAGACTACATTAAACTGCTTGTAAACTCACTATGCTGATGCACACGAGAGGATTTGGTCCCATTATGCTAATTAACATTGAGCAATGCAACCACACTCCACAGCAGTTCTCAGGATATGACAGGAATCTGCAGAAGCACGTGGTCGCAAGGAGAAGAAAAAGAGACAGAGACGAACTGATATGATTTATACCTGCACAGGAGCGCAAAGAAAAGCAGAAATACCCTCGTACAGAAAGAACCTATCAATAAAAACTGTCAAATTCTATCAGCATCCTTAAACAAAGGTACCAGAGTATTAAAGTTACCGTTGTTGGTGCACTCACTCTTACACACACATACTGTTATATTCTGTGGCCCCAGATGTGGAAGCAGCTGGAGCGAGTCTTTGTAGTGGGAAGAGTGCTGTCTTGTCATGAGGCAGCTGCTGATGGGAAACATGAAGCCAGGATGGCCTAAACCTCCAGACCTCAGCTTTGGCTGACTTTCTTTGACTAAACCTGGGCCAAACCTGGCTCAGTGTCTGCTGATGCATAGAAAACTGGGATCTGCTTAGTCGGATCATGTAGAAGGGGGATGAAGGACTATGGTTAGATCTTGGGTGCCATTTGGCTAAAATGCTTGTTGTTCAGGTGCTTTCAGTTCCTCCCAGACAAGCATAGCATGTGGAAAAACTGCACTGCACTGATTTCTATAGAAAGCAAGACAGGCTGGAATTGAAGTTTCATGACAGTGAGTCATTAACACTGGCAGCCATTCAAGAGCCGTGATCCAAAGCATGTACCTTTCATTATATTTTTGTTTTAAGTTCCATTCGTGGGAAATGGGTTTTTGCTTTTATGTAAGTATGTAAGAAATGTTTGGTCTCAGAAATGAACATCAGGAACGGTCTCATTTCACATATGGTTCATTTCAAACAGGCCATTGTTGACATCAAACCAGACTCGTTAACACCTGGTCCATTTAATTGGGGGTCTTTGTGAAGAGAGAAATATTATTCTTTATACTGTGGGCCATACATAGCCTATATGCACATTTGCAGACATGTTTTATTTTGAAAGCGTATACAAACCTGGAAAAACAGTGTGAGAGAGCAGACACGCTAAGGTACAGAAAGATAAGTACATTTCTCAAGAAAATTGCTTGAAAATGTTCCCAGATCAGCTATATGTTTGATACATGCATGAGAAAATGTAACTGTGTGCCAGGGCAAAACATAATCTAAATGTTTTTTATAGTTTGAAACTGTAGCTTAATAAAATCATGTTTGTAGAGTAAATTCAGTACCTGGAAATGGTTTTTGTTTGGCAAACGTTGGTTCATATAAACCTGTACCTTGTTATAACAACTGCTGAGCGTCACTTCCTCTGACAAAATCTAATTGTGTTGTGATTTAGGAGGACTGCGCCGTGTCTGGCCACTTCTGCGTGACAGTGCCTCCTTAGTGGAGGTAACTGTTACCCAGGCCTGCCTAACACTGTTTATACTCGGTGATCCATTCTGAGACATGCAAGGCCCCCTTGCCCTGTTAGCATACACCGAGGATTTCATGATGTTTACTCTGTATATACAGGAGTCAGCTTAAATAAGACTTCCATGAACGCTGGATCCCCAGAAAACTGATGGACTAGATTAGACTTTGGCCCACCACGTAAAACTCTTGGCATTTTGGACCATTTTGACTCAAGCAAGGTTAATAAAACATAAATATTTATGTTACTATGGGGTTCTTTGCTGCGCTCAGAAGCCAAGCATACAGTCTGCCCTGAATAATATGATACAACACAGGCTACATGGCTACAACACATTTGTTGTAGCCATCAAAACATTCTCTGAGAAACAGCCTGGTGTTTGGTGAGTGTGTGCATTTGTGTACATGCAGCATATACGTAATGCGTGTCTCCTACAAGTTGCTCCCTTGATGAAAAATCTGTAATATTTATATAATAACAAATACAGGAGGCTAGATAATATTTAGTTTATAGTGTATTGTGAATTTCTTATCTCTCTTATATAATAATAACGTTTTTCTCTACCCATAGTGGTGCTTTAATGTTTTGCTTTGCTGTATTTACTTGTCTTATAAATGTATTAAATATCTGTGCATCTGTGAACTGAGTGCTGGGACTTTTCAATGCCGCCCAAATATTCAGTTCCATGTATGCTGTAGGAAAGCTTTAAGCAATCTAATTTATTTCATAACGTCTCCTTATTGATCAGAATTGTGTTTGATATTTTATTAAATTAGAGGTTTGTGTAAAAAAAAAAATCCAGCCGACAGGCCTCACCCTCTTTATTATGGTGATTTTCATATTTCCTGATCCTCTGTATGTAGAGTAATACATTTTTGTTTTTTAAATCAGTAATGGTGTTTAAAGATTTTGCTTTTTGCTGTTTGCTTTTCCTACAAATTGTACTCTATTAGGTCAATTTTCTTAGAGCTCTGCACTACATGGCAAACTAAGCTGCATTCCACAAATACCAAACTACAGTCTACAGCTCAGCCTCTCAGTCACGTGTCCCACTTAAGGCACCAGCGCGTGACTCCCTCCTGCCTCGCTGATCGTCAGGCTCCTCGAGGGGGCAAGCCGTTGACAAGAACAGCCACTTACTACAAACACTTATCCAGGAGCGGTCTTACGGGACGCTCCTCAATTCAGATCAGCACTTAACTTCCTGCCTGGAAAGCCATGCCGATGTCACATGACTCAGCGGTGTCTCGTGGAGAAGGAAGCAGGTCTGGGTTGAGACCGACGGCACGCGCGATGTAAACGTCCACAAGCTGCAAGAAACACTGAAGGGAGCTGAACTTTGGACTAACAGAGACACTGGAGATGCTGCGATCATCCGGCGCAGAAAACACAGAGTGAGCTGTGACTGTGTGTTTGTGAGTCTGCATCAAGGAAGTTAAAAAGAAAGCAAGGGGAAATAACTTCAGGCTTTAGGTAAAACGCGGGATGTAATTCGCGGATCGGAACAGCTTCAGATTCTAAAAATATTCAGTTGTTGAGCTTTGGCATCCACTGTGACCCACATACATGCTCATATGTAGGCTACATATCATATAATCTGTGTAGAGCTTTATGTCCGAGTGCACATTTATAGTCTATTGATGCAGGAAATGGCTGATATCAAATGATCAGTAGCCTACAGGGTTCATTTCAAGAGAATTTCACTACATACAGCACTTTACAAATAATCAAATGCATTTGTAAAGGGTCAGCGGGGTATGTGCACAACTTGGTTATGGTTATGGTTAGCAATGTTAGGTGTGTGCTGCAGCAAACGCATGTCTTTCTGCCTGTCTGTGATGGTGGAGGTAGACCAGAAAGATTTCACATTTTGTACTTTTTTTTTGTTCAAGCATCTTTGCAAGTGGACCGCTCTGTGGTGTAAATGAAGGCAGTACAAAGAGTTGTTAAAAAGAAGTGCAAGGGACTAAATCTAAAATCCAGTGTTTAGACATGTTAAGATTAAAACTAAATAAAGATTTAATATTATCAATACAGTACGTTTACAAAGCATTTGCACATTTTACCAACAAGTTAAAGCTGATCTCACTAGATCTCCAAAGATGACTGGTATCTCACAGTCCCTGCTTTTCTCTCACCACACCTGTAAATCATTTTTAAAATCTTTTCATGAGGAGCATTGATGTGAAATTATAAATCACCTTCTGCTAATGGGACCAAAGTGGACTCTTATATCTGCTTTGACTGACCTGAATTCACTGTTGGCATTTTTATCTGTGATCTCACCAGAGATGTCATTGATCGATCTTAGATGCTGTTTATTTTAGGTCAAAAGGCAGTGGAGTGTGGGAAGAAGTTTCCCCTTGCTTTCAGTTTCGCCATTTCATATTTAGGCCTGTGTGAAAATAACCTTCCAGTGATTCACTGACAAGGAAGTCATGGCTAAATGTGAATGTTTACATGAAACTGATGATGATACAGAGTGGGACTGTTTTGACAGCTATCAGCCAAAGAAAAATCTGTGGTGGAATATATTCTAAAAATATCCTGCCTGGGAAATATACTGAAAATCAGATTGATGTTCATACCTTTGAGAAATGAGAAATGATACATTTCAGATTATCTCCGATTTGTTTTGGATCAAAGTGTTAAATGTGTAACCAGTGAATGTTTGTCTTTAATGCATGTTATAGAACTGTGTTTCACAATTTCATACATACATTATACATACATATTTACATATAAATTAAGTTTGTTTAGGTATGCTTTCAAAGTAGCAAAATATTTGTCACATCAGTAGTTATCAGTAGAATTATATCTTCTTTTTTCTTTTCTTTTATGTTTTAGATTTCTCAGACTTGCGCTGAAATGCTGGAACATTAAAAAAAGTCGTTTTTTTTATTCTGGGATTATCTGAATATTGAGTGCTATTTCAATTCATCAGGTAGAGCTGTAGTTCTTTTCTGGCGTCACACTCAAGATTTTAAGTCCCTCTTCTGTTTTTTTGGACAGGTGCCAGCTGTGAATAGTAACATGCCAGACCTCTATGCTTTCCAAAATCCCTCCCCAGACTCTGTTTTATGTCTTTTGCTTTGAACCTTTTTCTTTTTAGCACGATGCACACAGAGTGGTTGGAGTAGATAGGACACCACAGTGAAGCAGGACAGGATTGTGTCTGTGGTCCAGATGAAGTGCTTGCTGATCGCCAGTGAGAGCGCGGAGGTCCTCTTCCACTGGACCGACCCAGAGTTTCAGCAGAGCATCCAGGAGCAGTATGGGGCTTCTCAAGAGGAGGGCCAGGGGGTAAGGAGGAAGAAATACAACAGATACTGTGCATATGCTTTTTAACTGGCTTCCTGTAGCTGTTAGAATAACTCTTCATTTTATTCTTTCCTTTCTTTGTTTTAATGTTCAGCTTCCAGCCTTCGAGGACAGCATCAGCACCCTGTTTGCTCCCATCATTATCTCCTGCACCACCATGGTGGACAGGCTGGGTGACAGCTACACCTCCTTCACCACAGAAAACAACCACATCTACGTCCTACACCAGGTAGTGCCTGCCTTCCAAAATAAAAGCTGTCTTCACTCCTGCACAAATCCCCAGATTAGCTCTCTTCATGATGTCCAAATATATTTTCCTGACACATATCCATAAAAAATAAAAAAGGATGTGATTTTATTCTTTCACGTCATTTGGTTTGGTTTTGAAATGCCTTCATGTAGAAAGCAGATTCCTGCGTTCTCAAACTTCGCCCTGCAGACAGTAATAGCACTGTGACCTAAATGCAGGCCTCTCTTACAGCGAGGCGTCATGTTTGTCATGTGAGTCTCGTTAAGCAATCAAACCAGGCTTTGTCCTCCTGCGGCACATGATACAATTGTCGAGTCCAAACCGATATATGTTTCGAGTTCATTCAGTGTCAGCAGCCTTTTAGGTCTTTTAGTATCAACATCCATCTTCACTTTATTTGATTCACGTGCTTGGGGCAGTACAAGCTAATTAGGTCATTCCGTGTCCTTCTCAGTTCGATGAGTGTCTCTACATTGCTGTGAATGGCGATGGTGAGGAGGGAGAGGATGATCTGAGGAGGAAGATCTATGTGATGAAGAAGATGATAGAGGTCATGTTTGGCATGGTCACCCTCAGCAGCAACCTCCTCAGAAAAGAGTAAGACATTTTGTGTGTGTGTGTGTGTGTTCCTTCTTAGATACTGGACGGTTTTAACGTGGCATCTGGTTTGATACATAAACTGTGCTGTCTGTCACCAGGCTGCGTCCTCAGGACACGGAGCAAAGAGTGAGGCTGTGGAAGCATCTGCAGAGCCTGCTGGAGACCTACAGCCACCTCCGCGAGAACGACCAGAGCTTCTTAGTGGAGGTGCAGTGCATCGCTACTTTATACAGCAGGCCTCTTTACAACCTGTTTCTTATTGTTTGGAAGTTTTTTGCTATAGGTTCTGCAAATGTTTCACTCACCAGCTGGATTGTTTATATATGAGGACAAGACAATACTAAAAGACACAGCTCTACAGTGGAGTGCAGACTTTTTCCACCTTGATACAGATTCAAGCTCAATATCTTTGTCCCCACAGGAGCCCTGTATGCAATAAAGCAAAGCCAGAGATACTATTGAGCTGTCAGTGTCAAGATAATTGTGATTTATTGAATTATAATTCATACTTAAGTTGAATTTAGGTTGGATTCCCCTTCAAGGCTATAATTTCAGAATGTCCAATCAAAGTAATTTTTACATTAGATTAATGAATCATACCCCTCAAAAAACTTGCCATGCCAGCTATCCTTCAGTCCTCTTTAGAGATGCTAGTCAATTCATAGTCTAAAACATTTGAAAAGCCAGCATGTACATGTTTATGGGCAAGTACTTGTCTTTCATTGCTCAAGCTAGGATGGAAACGATGGTTAAAATCACCGTTATCGCTCACACACTCTCATGTCATCTCCTCCCTCTGTCAGGCGGTGGAGAGGCTGATCCACCCCGCGCTGTGTGAGCAGTGCATCGAGTTCCTGGAGCGCCGCTTAGTTCAGCAGCTCAACAGCAGCGAAGAGAGAGCAGGAGAGGAGGTGCTGCATGCCTTCATCCTGGTTCACACCAAACTGCTCGCCTTCTACTCCAGGTACAGATAAACCTGTCACATTTATTCCACAACCTGCACTATTTCTCATGTAAGTCCATCTAAGTCAGTGAAGAAGATTTGTTTCATAAAGTATGCCGTCATTTTGCTCCTCCCCTCATTCTAGCCGCAATGCGAGCACACTCACCACCTCAGACCTCCTGGCCCTCATCATCATGGCACAGAATATGTATCCTAGCAACGTAGACGTGGATGACTCTGGTCCTGAGGTAGAAAATGGTGACAGCCGCTCACACAGCACCATCGCAAAATGTTGGCCACTTTGTTTCTGACTGATTATTGTCTGTTTCTGTGAAGGAAGTGGAGAGTGCATCCGGTTCTGGTCCTGAAAGTTTTTACACCCCAGAGCCCTCTCCTACAGACAGAGACTCAAGCAGTACAGGTGGGTTGTGTAGTAGAGTCTGTGTATTCATATTTATTCAGTTATTTCTATCTATATGTCCTGATTATTGAAACCAATGTATAGAAAGTCTTTATTGTCCCAGAGGGAGATTTGTTCACACAGCCAGTCCACACAAAAGCATGCTGATATACACAATACATTAAATATACATCTATAAATATACAACAACAACAACAGTATTTTTTTATTTTTGTGTGTCACCAGATAAGCCAGTGAGAGGAAGTATTCCTGTGTTTGAGTTTGTGGACCCAGACATCCAGGTGAGAGGATACTTCAGTGTCTATTCCCAATAGTTGATTCAGATTTATAATATCCTAAGCAGAATAAACTGATTGTTTTGGTTGCAATGAGACAACTGGATGAAATCATGTCTTCAGATGGCAGAGGACAGCTTGCAGACTCTGGAAGTTCCTCCACCTGACCCTTCAAGCCCTCGCAGAGTCTTCTTAGAGGTCTCACTCAAAGAGGGGCTGTATCCCATGATGCCTCACTCCATGTACTGTCTGCCACTGTGGCCTGGCATCACACTAGTGCTGCTAACTAAGGTTTGTGGATACCAACACACATCCATGTATGTACTTGCTTCCTCATTTTGCTTACACTTGACACATTTATCTGGACTTATTTACCAAACTACAATTTTATACATTGTTCACAATATCTAAACACATCTTTGCTCCCTTGTTGAACCACTTAAGCGTCTATATTTATCTCTGTTAGATTCCCACCAGTGCAGTGGCCATGTCGGTGTATAGGTTTTTGGAGGCCTTTGCCAAGCTGGAGAAGCGTTTAAGTGAAGGCCAAGAAGGTTCTGCTGCTACTAGAGGGCAGCCTACTATACATGACGTCCGCAGCAAACTGGATAAATTCATTAAAGCCCTGGGGCCCAGTGCAATACAGGTATGTGTTTTTATGTGTGTGCACCATACACAACATGTCCCAACAATTTTAAATGTTAAATTAAGCTTTTACCTCTCGCCAATACATGCCTGCCTTTGTCAAATAACACCCTAAAATAATTTTAAGTGGACACAACAACTAAGAATAAATTACTTTAAAATATTGTATTGTATTTTCTCTATCATAGTCTGTAAAACTGAACTGTCAACCTTCTTTCAATCCTCCTCCGTTCTTACAGTATCATTCACAAACAATGAAACAGTTTATAGTTGAATACATACAAATTCAGCCTGCTGTGAAAAACCACTCTTAACGTCTTCCGAACTGTTCCTCTTTTCTCTTGGCACACACAGTACCTTCCTAAAAAATGTTACTAAATTATAATACTAAATTATCTTTAGTTGGAAGATTTGTTTTGTTACCACCCATCTAAATTTGAATGAATCAGCTGAAGGTGCAGTAAAAGAGAAGCCCCTAATAGAAAGGTCAAATGGTCAGTTCCTTGCATATGATAAAAGTAAGTGTGATTAATCATATGAAAATATTTTCAGTTCTTGGACCTGGACAAATAAAATCTGCTTTTGTTCCTTGTCTTCTATCCAGTCTGCACAGTTACAAAAGGTCTGGACAGAGTTCAAGAACCAAGCCTTTGCCAGAGGAGGACCTGGGTTCAACAAAGAGTAAGTCTGCTGCAGCCCTCTGCTGGCCAAAATGCGTCATAGCAAAGCTGTTGGGATGATCTTTTGAATGACAACACTCATGTTTTTGTTTTTGTTTTAGTCTTATCCCTGGGTGTAAGAGTATGAAAACCCAGCTGTGTGGAATATACAGACAGTGTTTTCTTATCGACTCTGGACCGGCCGACATTTCTCGATGCCTCTCCCCCGGCCTGCAGGAACGAGCCCAGACCATGGTGCAGTGTGTATCAGCCAGAGCATCATGAGCATCTTTTTGCACTATTTTTTGAACTAAGACAGTCCACAACGACATCCTTCATTGTTCATGTCTCATGTCCATATCTTCTTTCTCCCCCTGTCTTTTTCTTTATCACTGTCTTTCTGTTCTGCCCTTTCCTGTCACGCTCTCTGTCTCTCCCAGAGAGAAACTGATGGACTGGAAGGACTTCCTGTTGGTGAAAAGCAAGAGGAATATCACCATGGTGTCATATCCTGTCAGCATAATAATCCTGCTCCCTGCGATGCGGTGTTGTGTGTGATCGCTGAGCATTGCTTTGCACAAATCTAAATGTGTAATATTTCTGGAAGTACATGCATATTTTAGGGGTCTTAACAACATGCATATGCCTAGAAAATGTTTTGAAATACCATGAAAACACACTGTTATCCTGAGTGTATTGACCTTGACCCAGTTAATCTCACTTACCTGGAGGATTTCCCAGGCCTCATTCATTTTATCTGCGTGGACCGATCCACCGGCCAAATGATTGCGCCGTCGCTCAACATCACAGAACGCACCACGTCTGAGCTCGGGAAAGGACCAGTGGCCCAGTTCATCAAAAGCAAGGTCAAGCATACTTGAAGTGCACGTCTTAAAACTAATTAGTGTGGTCTTAAATTTCTGACTGATGGATCAAGAACACACCAGAAACTGTTCATCTTAACAAGTCATTTAAGTCTCATTTTAGTATATCACTGCCTTCTGTGCAAAGAACCAGTAATATAGAGTTATTGAATTAAATTAATAATTTAATATTGCTGATGTGATTGGTTAGGTTACACTGTAATGCCACTGTCATCTGTAGGATTCTTAAAATGTATCACAGAAAGGTTATCGAATATGACCAAATACAAGACTAAATTTGTTATCTGTTGTTTGAAATAGTTTTTGGGAAATATGCTTATTCGTTTTTTCGCCAAGAGTTAAATGAGAAGACCGATACCACTCTCACATCTGTGCGGTAAATATGTAGCGGGAGCCAGAAGCCAGTTAGCTTAGCTTAGCATAAAGACTGGAAACAGGGGGAGACAGTTCCCAGGCAACCTGCTAAGACTCCAGGAAGTTACTGCTCACAGCAAAGAAATAGTCCTGCACATAACCCTGTAACCCCTGTTTTGTACAGATTGAACAAACGACAACAATGTGTTTATTAGTGCTCTTTATAGGTGTTAGTTGGTGTATTTTGTTACCTTTTGAGGAGAGAACTATTCCTTTAAAATGCTCACTGCATCAATAGTTTTGCTCATCTGTCTTAAATGAATTTCTCTTTACTAATCCGTACTGAAGGTGTGGAGCCTGGTCAGCACAACACGGCGCTATCTCCAGAAGGGTTACTCCACTGTCACATTGCGCGATGGAGACTTCTACTTCTGCTACTTCCTCTGGTTTGAAAATGAAACGGTAGGTTACTGGCATGTCATGTTTTAGTATCCAGCAACAAAAAGAAATCAAGTTAGTATCCAGGAATACTGTGAAAGTAAAAAAATAAATAAAACAGCATCATATAATGCGTATGTCTGAACAATCAGGGCTACAAGTTAGAGGCAGGGGACATACCCATCCTACCTGATGACTCTGCCCCCATTGGTATGCTTGCCTGGGACTACTACAGGTAAACAACTGTGCATGACAAAAATAGATGTGATTAATCCAAAAGAGAGTGCAGCTGACTATAGAAAGTAATGTGTCCAGCAGGAAGCTGCTGCGGTACTACAGTAAGAATCACCAGGGTGAGGTGGTGAAGTGCTACGAGCTGCTGACAGTTCACTTGGGGGTCATCCCCACCGAGATCATCCTCCAGCACTGCAGGCAGCTGGCAAGCAAACTGTGGGAGCCTTCGCGCAATCCACTGCTGTAGACACACCCACACACTTGAACTGAGTCACAGTCGCCAACGTACACATTTGTTGTATTGCAAAAAAGAAAAAACATTCTCTCATTATCTCTCTCTATATATAAACTGTGTCCAGTGCCTGTGCTTCATGTTCCCATAATGTTCAGAGTGTATAAGGTTAAGTATCCTATGATAAGTTGACTTAAAGATATTTATTAGAAGCACTTACGTTTATGATTAGCACAATTGTGCACACACCATTGTGCACTATTATGTGTCTTGTATGAAGTATATTGATAATATCACTCCTTAATTTTTGTAGATTGTAATATATTTTTGAATACTCATTTATGACCTGTTTCCTATTTATTAGTAATACTATATATGGTTACGCTGTATATGTTTGTCTTTTTCACTTTTTAAAATTTTCAGCTGATCGATTTTTATAAAGCAGATACTGTCCATTTTTGCCTTTACTACTGCAAGTGTCATAACTTGTATGAATAAAACATGCAACAGTAATTACTGTATGTCTCTTTATATAGATTATTTTTTTGGAGACAATAAATACCAGTAGTCTTCACATTCACTTGTTTAATCAGTCATTGTAAACAGAATTGAACCAGTGACCATTGCATTCATTTTACAAAACCCAGCCAATCACTGAGCGAGTTCCTATGTGTGATGGCACAATTATTCATCCATATGACGATTCCTATACTTATAATCTAGCTGGTGATGTAATAAATTCATTGAATTTAAATGAGGTATTCTTAAATTAGTCTACAATCATGAGTCGTGTCTAACCTTTAGAGTTTCAGTTGCTCACTCCACAGTCAACCCTGGAGACTGGGCATTTTAAAGGTCAGTCCACGCTGTGTAGGATTCTTTCAGTAAGGCACAGTTACGGAGGACCCCGTATGGGTTCACAGTGAGAGGGAGGAGTGTATGTAGAGTTCAGTATATTATCAGTCTCTGCACCACTGCCTCACAGAGCTCCGGTGAGGTCTGTCACAGCTCCTGCAGCCACCAGGTCCCTCAAGAAGAGTTTCTCAGCGCTGACGTCATGCACCACCTGGATGATAATAATGAAATGAGCTATAAATAGATCACTGTAGTCATAACATGAGACTTATGAGCCTTACAAATGTGTACCACTGTTGGTAATGGTAATGGATCTAAACTTACCTGAACCTTCATTGCGCCCATGCGTATTGTCTCATAGTAGTGAAGCCTGGCCTCTGGGTGCTGCATATCGTACCCAAACCCTGCCAGACTCACCTGGTCACACAGCTGCAAAGCCATGACAACCGCACTGGCACCTAGTGTTGGCACCATCTACTTGAGGAGAGAAAATTCTCTTTGATCTATTTCTTCAACCAGTATTAGCACCAACTACTCAGCAGTATTTTGTTCTAGAAGAAGAAATATCCAACATAACAGCAGAAATCACTTATAAAGGGAGCATGTTAGCCTCTTGAACTGACAGTTTTGTTTGCTCATCTTTCACTCCCTTAATTCCTAGGCCTATAGTGAAGTCAATGCATGTTTTTAGCCTGGCATATATTACTATTCAGGACAGGTTAGACTACCCAGACGTGCCATTGCTCTAGGATTCCTTTCTTTCTCCTTGCATGCAGTATTGTATGAAAGGAGAATGCGAGGCTGTATCACAACTTGTCAAAAGGGAATTAAATATAGAATATGCACGTTATGTTAGAACTCACATTTCCCTGTTTCAGAGCATATTGCTGTAGGACTTGTCCTGTCTTGTGAATAATCTCCGGGTGGAGGATCCTGAAGTTCTCTGGTTTCAGGGGAATATCATCCACCACCTCCCTCCAGAACCATAGTTTGGACCAGAAGCTCTATTAAAAACATCGCAGGAGGTGTAGAGCATGTGAGGCAGTGACTGTGATGATGTGATAGTGCCGTTGCTGCATGAGTTGCTGTGACACTCATGGCTTGTGTAATATACCATTTCTGTGTGCAATGGTTCCTGTGATGTAGTCTTACCAGAGGCTTTTTGGTGATGACAGAAGTGAGCCAGTCCAGATCCAGGCTCTTAAAGACCACCAGAGCAACCATGGTGGTCTTTTTGTACTCATTTGCGGAGTGAGGCGCTCCCTCTGGGTAAATCAGACGGATGGTGGTGCGGGAACCAGCATCTCTCTCAAAGTCAGGCACTGGAGCATTATTTAGCCTGGTAACAGAAATGAAAATGCATCTATGAAATTGTGTTTTCTTGTTGCTGTGTATTGTCTTCATGCCTTTTCCCTTAACCGGTCTGTCTGACACTGGCACACATACCTGATAATGATGTCATACTGATCTACATGGGATCCAAGATGGCTCCCATGAAGAACCCCTCCATTGCCCATCACCACACATCGCCTGCAGCTGCCTTCTCTCCTCAGTGATGGAGGCAGACCAGACTGAGGCAGAGAGGCAAGAGCCAGGGCCAGATGCTCTTCACTGCCCTGGAGCCCCAGAGGAGGGGACAAATCCCATCGCACAGGCCTGTCATGTTGCACAAACACAGGGATGTCTAGGAGGCCTGCAGAACAGGACAGGGGCTTGAGGTGGTTCAGACACCAGCGAGGCTGACAGGGACCTGACAGCAGTGAAGCTGACCGATTAAGTAAGACCTGAAGAGAGGGGCAAACATAGAGAGAAGCTTGGTAAGAGTGAAGAAATTATCCAAAATGATTGCCAATATGTGTATCAGTACCAGATCATTGGGATGCTGGTTGTCATCGCTGAGAGTTGCCACCTTATCCAAGGGGAAATATGCAGGAATCAGAATAGCTGAGTAGCATCCGATCAACAGCGCCAGGCTGAAGGCAAGGTTCTCCCTCCTGTACAGCAGAGAAAAAGGACAACAGAACTTGATTTATAGCACTAAGTAACAGCTCCACAAAATAAATACAGTACCTGTAGAGATGTACCTGCTAAGGAAAATTTTCCTGGAGTCAGTCTTTGTGACCACTCGCTGTCGGTGAAAGACAGTCGTTGGTGTTGCAGCCTCCGCAGCCTCAGGCAGCAGTGTATAGCCATCGTCTGGGTCCTCTACACTCAAGTGATTCAGCGTCACCATGGCACCTGTTCTTCCACCTGAAACACACACACATTATTGAACTCACAGTAGTGATTATAATCTAAATCATTCTATGACAAAAGTGGCATGAACTAATATTGCTTCTCTCGATACTAAAGACAAACTTTCTTAATAACATAGTATTTTCAGAGCTTAGAGGACCATGTTACCTATGTCACTACCAAATGTCAACAAACACTGTGTTTTGAAATAGTTTCTACACACTGAATCATCAAGAGTAACACAAATTTGAGTAATATGAACAATGTAACTCACAGCCAGCCTGTTAGAGATGTCAGCTGCCAGTTAACTGCAAGTTCACCGGCTCTCCATGCTTGAGGGGAAAGCAGCTAGATGTGTGCCCTGTGCAGCTAAAATGGCTGCTGCTGCTTCCTACTCCACTGATCTCTTCCCTCAATAACACTGGTTAACCATTAACATGTCACTCAGTCACACTGGCAGGAATGCATGTAAATAAGTAAAGTTAATCTGTCCATCCTACGGTGGGCCTGTATGGAGTCATAGAAGTGCCATAAAAAAGAATAAATGTGGAAATATAAAGACAAATAAATAAAATAATAAATACATGTGGATATATATTTTGCTTTCCCCTTTTGCTATTCCTTGAAGGGCCAAGCTGTCAATCAACTGTAATCAATTCATGCACACATGAATCCTGATTTGGTGGGAGCTTTTTAGCACGGACAGCAGGAAGTAGACACGACGCAGACTTGCGCATGCACAGTGTGAAATTGGTAGCAGTTTGTTTGAATTGGGGAAGGAAACATCACGGCAGAAGTGGAGCAAGAGTTAAAGAGAGGTGTCCAACAAGTTACACTTGCTCAGTATGTGGAGGAACATTTCAAACCAGACTATGTTTTGAGGATGGTGGAAAATGTCATGGAGCGTCTTGGGCAAATGTCTGCGCTGACTAATACAGACACTGACATACATGACATCCGTTGCCACTGGAAACCTTAGTTTCAGCCACAGCCTTTTTTTATATTGACCTTGTGTTACATCAGTACAGAACACACTCGTATACTAAACTGCTCCATTGTGAATAGCTGTTACTGAGGCAAATTCGTGTTTTTTTATTCAATGTGGTGGCGTTTTAGCTACCTGACAATAAACACAACAAGACACAGAATAATTTTTTATGTCTGTTTGTTGCCTGATCACAAATGATATGTCCAGAATCTAAAGTTGACTGCTCCAGGTGAGGCTCAAACTCACAACCTCAGCATCACTCTGCTGGTTACTGTCTTATAAGTACCGCGTGCTGACCAATTGCGCCACTGGAGCCTGTTAAGTTATGTCTGAAACTTTAAATTTCCACTTTCATAGCGCTAGAGTCAAACCAGACTATGTTTTGAGGATGGTGGAAGATGTCATGGAGCGTCTTGGGCAAATGTCTGCGCTAATACAGACACTGACATACATGACATCCGTTGCCACTGTTGCAGATTATGGCATGTAGGAAAAAAAGGTCTCAGCAAATTAGAAATTGACCTCTCTATGCAGATGACCACATAATGGCCGGAACGCTGGTGCACACATTAGGAAGCAAATTCTTTTCATCCTACCCCCAGCATCCAGCCCTTGCATTGCGTCTACTTCCTGTTGTCCGTGCTAAAAAGCTCCTGCCAAAGCAGGATTCATGTGTGCATGAACTGATTACTCAGCTTGGGCAGGAAGGCCCGCCCAATGCCAGTTGATTGACAGCTTGGCCCTTGAAGGAATAGCAAAAGCAATAAGGGAAAGCAAAATCAAAAGGAAAAAGAATTATTTGTCTTTATATATCCACATTTATTTATTCTTTTATTTATTTCTCTTTATATTTCCACATTTATTGTCTTATTCTTTCCCAGATTTATTCTTTTTTATGGCACTTCTATGACTCCATAGCCCTGAAGGTGAAAACACAACATTTCACAGGTTCACTCTGGTTCATCAGGAATTTGAAAAAAATTGTAAATACAAAAAGGTCAGGTACATACTTTTTAAAATAGGTCCTTTATCTGCTGACCAAGTTGATTAGGTGAAGGTTAGTATATTAAAATGATTAGGTATTCTAACATTGTGATGTTCTCCCAGGTCTACTTTAAGAATGTGTGTTTAGTCTGACATACCTATAAAATGGTTTCCTTAATGGAAAAACTACCAAAGCTGAGGAGGGACAGTGATTGTTTGTTGGTGTGCTATAAAACAAATATTTACAAGGTATCACTTGACAGTAATGAAACCTTTATAAATAACATAATCCCCCAAAACAGTGTGTTTATGAGGGCTGTGCTCCTGTGAAAGAGACATGCACACAGCAACAGGAGTGAGTAAAACCAGGAGCTTGTGGAATGAATGTAGCCTCAGCTCATGACCTGGGTACAACATGCCTGGATGTGTGTGTGTGTGTGTGTGTGTGTGTGTGTGTGTGTGTGCACGCATGACAGAGGGGAAAAGAGGTAGAGGGAAAGATAGAGGGAGAGTGTAGGGTTGGCAGGTTGGCAAGTAGACACAAACGTACATGCATGCACACACCAAAGTGCACACACACCTGTTTGTTGGGGTAACACAATGTCCCACCATGAACCCGGCATTCCAGCCAGGACGCCACTGGGCTTGCAACACTTCTGTATAAAGTGACACGCAGTCAGCCGAGACATCCGCCACTTTTCTTTTCTTTTCCTCCAGATTATTAGTTAATGTTAAAATGCTTTAGCTGTTCAAAATTACTTGATTGACGGTTGTTTTTCTTTTTGTATCTTTGTGCACTTTATGCAAACAGAGATGGAAGAGGTTGTGCAGTGGGCAGCCCATGTGATGGACCATAAAACAGGACTAGAAAAGAAAGCTCAGGTAGGTGAGAGAAATACTAACATTCCCAAAGTGACATTTGTGATGATTTTCCATTTATCGCAGTATCTTACATTAAGTATGGCTCCTAGAATGATAATCATTAGACACAATAGGGTTTGTTTTTTTCCCAGCACAGCAGACTGTCTATAATACTTCATGTTACTGTTACCACAATATCACAATTTGAAAAGCCCTGATTCTTGAAACATGTGAATAGGTTTCTTATGTGAAGACATGTGTGTTAATGAGCTGTTACATCCCAGAAAACATGTCAGCATTGAAGTTAAATGCTGAACATGAAGAGAATATGTCTGTCAGCCTACTTCAACATCCATTTGCAGATACACTGAAAAACACATAGACCCACACATGCATTCAATCAAGGAGCTCTACATATAAAATTACTTGCAGATACGTTTTTTTCCATCCTAACCTATTGTGTTTTCCCTGAGTGAAGTTACCAGAGCTTCAGTAAATCCTGTTTTAGTCAAGGGATTTCTTACTTGAAGTTTAATTAACAGAAAAAGCTCCTGTTCATATGTTTTGCCATCCAAATGCATAAATATGATATTTCCATTTGCTCCAGTGAACTTTGTGTATCAAGTGTATAAGTTTTATTTCCTGACGCCATACAAATTGACCTTTACTCCTTATTTCTGAAAACAACAGTCTGCCTTGCCCCAGATTCAGATACGTTTTTATTCCTTTTATGTGAACCAAACAAAATAATAAACTGTCAACAAAAGAGGTCATTATGGTCAAAAATGATTGACATTAACTTCATGTAATATCTAATTAATTTGTCCTGTAGTTCTTTAAATGAAAACTCTATGTCATTGATAAATTATGTAAAAACATATAAACAGCATATGAAATGGAGTTTATTGGCAACATTACTTTTGTTATGGCCAAGCCTACCTTGCACTATGCTGTGAATTTATTTTGACATTAACACTGCCATTCCCAGGAACAACAACCCTTAGCCTACTTGGCACATCTGCTTTACAAGCCAAGAGTACCCCTCTCATCTAGGTTTTCTAATAGTGTTTTCAACATTATTACTGTTACTGTCATTTTCCAGGCAGAGGACAGAGTGAGAAGGATCTCCTCGGACCTACGCTGTGAGATTTTGGACATGAGCGCAGGAGAAAATATCACAGAGCTGTGCAAAAGGAAAAAGAAGATCAAGAAGACAAACTCACTCAGAGTGTCTGTGGAAATCCCTGTGGTGAGCCACAACTTTCAGAAACCTTATCTTCATGTGCACAACAGATACATAAAAACTGAATCTCTGTCTCTCTCCTGTCCCTGTCTGTTTCTATGTGTGTGTGTGTGTATGTGTGTTTCTGTTCTGGACAGATAGGGCCTGAGGATACTACAGAATTCATGAATGCAGCCAGTCAAGGCAAACTGAATGTGATAGACAAGTATCTGGCTGATGGTGGGAGCCCTAATGTCCATGATGGGGTATGCTCTCCCTCTGTGACAGTAAAACAGATACTTTTCAACAAATGATTTCTATTTACAATATTTAAACTTTCCAGTTGAAGAGGACAGCGCTACATCGTGCCTCTCTGGAAGGACACACTGCAGTTGTCCAAATGCTTTTAGAAAAAGGAGCCGACATCAACTTCAAAGATCAAGTAAGATGTGCGGGCACATTGCTTGTTTGTAAAGATGATGATGAGATTGGGTGAGATTATCTTCGCACACTAAAGTGCCAGCCTTTAGTGGCATGAAGTCAACACTATTAATAGGACAGGGCCTTGCTACTGTGTTTCAGCTGGGCTCCAGAGCCATACACTGGGCCTGCAGAGGGGGAAGCCTGGGAATTGTCAAAGCCCTGAAGAGCCACGGGGCTGACCTGAACGTTAGAGATAAGGTGAATGTGCTTTTTATTTGTGCCTGAATTTGCACTGGGACTTATACTTGTGTATATGTGAACATACTGTAGGTCTTACACTGATATACAGTTGATCCTTTATGGGTTTGTATGTGGATTTGTCAATGTCCACATTGCAGTTGTACAGCACTCCTCTGCATGTGGCCACAAGAACAGGTCACAGTGCCATTGTGGATTACCTGCTGTCCAGTGGTGCCAAAATCAACTCCAGGGACAGGGTAGGCAACAGCTCAACAGTGCCTTCCACTTCAGTGTTTCATCCTCTCTATTATTAATTTCTGTCATTAATAAATTTTTTTCTACTCTCAGGAAGGAGACACAGCCCTGCATGATGCCGTGCGTCTCAACAGATACAGGATAGTAAAGCTGCTTATAGTTGCAGGGGCTGACACAAAAATAAAAAATCATGTGAGTTTTTCCACCAGATGTGCATGTCTGGCTTAGTTTGAAGATGATTTTAAAGGAATAGTTTGACATTTTGGGAAAACCGCTTATTCCCTTTTTTTCCTGAGACTTAGATTTGAAGATCAATACCACTCTCATATCTGTACTTTAAATATGATGCTGCAGTCAGCAGCAAATTAGGTTAGCTTAGCATAAAGTCTAGAAACAGGGGGAAACAGCTAAAGCTCAGTAATTAACATGTAATATATCTAATAAATCCACACAAAAAATGGATATGCGCCGGACTATATCTTGGCTGTGCAATAACTTTCTCTCTCTGTTAATTGGTGGCAACTGGTCGCAGCCAAGAAATTGTGCAGCACATAGCAAATTGATGTTTTAAACTTGGGTCTTTTACGAGATATAAGGTATATTATTGCGCTTTTGAGGTGCTGGTAGATTATGTTTATTATTATGTTTGAACAGAGCCCAGCTAGCTGTTTCCCAGTGTTTCCAGTGTTTATGCTAAGATAAACTAACCGGCGTTAGTTAAGGCACATATCACATAATCTCAATGTCTACAGATCAACACCATCCGGGGACCTTTGTTGCATGTCATAACCCTCTCTCTCCCTCTTTGTTTCCTGCTTTTCTCTGCATTGTAAAATAGAGGGAAAATGTCCTTTAAAAAAGAGAGAGAGCTTACTGCTGCCTGCTGGCTGTAGCCTCACATTTAACATACAGATGAGAGTGGTATCGATCTTCTTCATCTAACTGTCGACAAGAAAGCAAATAAGCGTATTTCCCAAAATGTCGAACTTTTCCTTTAAAGGATACTTATTGATTGCATACAGTATAAGAAGCTAACATGCTGTGGCTCATATCTCAAACAAACTGACAGTATGAACTGTGTTACAGGAGGGAGTGACAGCAGTGCAGCAGGTAAAACAATGGCAGTTTGACATCATGGAGACCCTGCAGAGACTGGAGACGCTGAGGGAGGTGGGACTGGTGCTGCCTGAAAACACCTCAAGAGAGAGGAGTGAATAGTGCAAAAGCTGTTCTTCTGCTCATACAGTATATTCTTTATAACATTGCTTTCTATGACTATCTGTCTCAGGTTCAAAATACATTCTGTAATTCCACTGTAGGTCTGTGTACATCCAACCAAATCTGCCTTTCCGAGGCATGGCTGTTAAACCTCTGAGATTAGTCTGAACTCTGACACTAGAAAATGTCAGCTTGGATGCGACGGATTCAAAAACATCTGCTTATCTCAAAAAGGAGACAAAAACATATGGCAAACAAGGCTGAATTTCTCAAACCTTTGGCCAAGCTTTTGCTTTTGATATTCGCTTCCAAAGAGCTTTATGATCTCAGGAGCACTCTCATGGATGTTTCATATCTGATTTGTGATGCCTTTGGAAGTGGAATAATATTAATAGATAGTGCTGTGCAGAAGCTGCGTTTGAATATACATCAGGAGGTCCTTGTTTTATCAAGGCGACAGACAAGGCCAGAGCACACAGGAGCACTGTGTTTGAGACGTCAGCTGACGATAGCAGAGATGGCTGGTATGCCCCCGCTAAAGTCAGGGATTCAAGGGGAGCTCAGTGGACATATTTTCCTTCTATCATCAGTGGCTCAAATGTTCCTGAGGGAGGTTGGTCATTCACACTGGGGATACCAACAGCTTGCTCCCCTGCGTACAATGTAACTGTTTATGTACAGCTAGTCATTAAACATACAGCCATTCATTTTGTGAGCACATTTTGTTCAACAAATACTGTTACAGCTACAGTTGTATTTATCATAATGTGAATGTAAAATGCTGTTTTCTGTTAGATACCGATGTGTTCATTGTAGACAACTCACACAGATAGGCTATCAGCCACACACAATATTTCCTGTTCCGAGCAAGGCGGTGTAAACTGTCAGAGACTTGTGGAGACACATAACATGTACAATACAAGGTTATATACATTACGTGAAAGTGTTATCATTTATTGTCAACCTGACCCTAAAAGAGATTTTACAGCAATTTTGTCAATACAATATAGTTCATGTATCAGAAAGAAAAAAAGCCCCCCCCCCTTAAATCTGTTGGACTCATGTTTTACAGCTTTAGATCTGTCGTTTTCAATTGCATGTGAACTACAAGCAGTATGCTGTTGTGCTTTGCTGTTGCTGAGGGCTGGAGTGGTGTAGAATAAGAAGGGGGATGGGAAAACTGGAGGCTTGTGCTACGTGCTGTGTAGCAGCCAGAAACCAGAGGAACCTGTTTACCCATGAAATGGTTAAACTTCTTCCTACAGCTGCAAATGTCACACATTTCAGCCTTTGTGTTAGAACATCAGAAAAGGCTGCAAAATCATCTAAAAATGAACTACTTTGACATGTTACTGTGTCCAAGTGTAATGCTGTGATACACAATGAAAAACTTTCAACTTTCTTTTTCAACACAAAGCTTTATTAAACACATCTACCGTTTACCACCTATGTGATACATACTCAGACCTATTCCAGGAGAATGAGAGGATACTGTGCAGTAGTTTTCTCTAAGAGCACTCAAAGCAACATTATTTTGTTACTGAAAAAAGGTAACCATGGCAATGATATTTTCCAGGCAGGTGATAGTCTGCACAGGCACGCTTTTAAAGCACCATTTGTTTCCAGTTGGAAATGGAAGTGGCATTCTAGTGAACTGAATTCCACTCAGGCTGGGGTGTATCGGCAAAGAAGGCTTGAGCAGGCGTCGTCTCCAACATAGTGGAAAGCAAAAAATACTATTACATGATCTGAAATACAAGATATTACACACTTTGCACACACAGCAAACACTAAAGTATCATTGTGTGCTTGTAGATAGTGGTACTGATGCATGCACTGATCTGTTTTGCTGTGTCTAATGTTATCTTCAATCTTTCTGATTGTACTTTGCAGCACACAGTCGTACCAAAGGGGATTTTCAAAGCAAGCAACAGTATGGGCTCAGGATATTGAGTATTGATTTTTTCCCCCCTCATAGAATATAACAACAATGAAAATCAGTAACTGCAATAATCCAGGCTCAGGATCAGGAATATTTACAGAATCTAATATCAGTTCCCTGTTTAATCTTCTGTCCTTTTGTTTTTCTTGCGTACAAAAGCCCCAGATAGATTTACCCTTATTGATTTGTCTTTAATGTTGAGCTGTAAGAAATAACACATGTAACTCCTGTTGACTCTTCCAGGCTTCCTTAGCTATATCATTTGATTGTCTTTGGTTGAAGTTCTATGTAGGCAACCCTAGACAAGCCACGTCTACAAATGCTTTGTAAGGCCTATTAACTGTTCAAGTACACTGAATTAATCTGTAATCACAGAATAGCTGTTAGCTGCTATAATGGTTAATACACCTCAAAATACTCAACCACACTGTCTTAAATAACTCAGTAACACCATTTTCTCTTAATTCATTTGAAAGGTCAAAACAAACACAATTAATGGCAATGGATATTTATACACCTCACAGAAAAAACACATACATTAGAATGACATACTCTTGAATATATGTCTGATTTATAAATTATTTCATTCAGCTGCCTCAATTAAGATCTACGTCCCTAATTCAATGCGTTTAATTAGGATTATTTATCAACTTTGAGGATGTCAAGTCATCCAAGTCTTTCAGGTTATACAGGGGGAAACGTGAGAGAATTATCCAGCTGAGTTAAATCTCCTCTCCAATGATTTCCACAGGGAGAGGGAGGTTTATTGGAGAGAGCAGAGCTGCTGGACTTGTGAGTGATGGGAGCAGAAACTCAGCACCGGCTTAGCAACGTGTCTCTCAGAGTGAAGGCAATCTTCAAACAGACCTCAAATTCATTAGGATGACAGACACTTTAGGGCAAATGATGCAGAGGACAGGGCACTGTGTGTCATCTCATTTTCAGATGGACACCTTTGAACTACACTCTTGTACCAAAATGTCTTTAAGGCAAACGTGAATACTCATCCTCTAAAAGGAGAAACACCAGTGACAAAATGCATTCCTTGAAAGAGAAAGTTTGCAGCAGCACTGTTAATTGAGATGAGATTTTAAAGGTGCCCTGTGGAGTGTTTTTGTAAACAAACAAATGTTATGTTTACATTCACTGTGTATATCTTCAGGCCTGATAAATGTGTTGAATACATTTCCTTCTTCATAAAACATTTGTAAAGCCAATTTCTTGAGTGTTTTACATTGTGCATTGTTTAGATCCATGTTTGCTAGCTTGCAGTCTTCTTTACTGGTTTTGTGGGTGCATTGCTACGTTTCATTGACCACCACCAACTGTCCATCAGCAGAATAGCCTGAAGGAATACACCAGTTAAAATGGTATGGACAGTGTTTGACCTAAAAGCAAAATCCCCTGGATGGTCTTGTTCCTATAGTATTTCGATTGATTTGGTTTCTCAACAGCAGCTGACAGAGGACTCTCGAAGATTTCCAAAACAGGTCCAAAGTCTAATCCAGAAGATTTGACAAAGCCAGAGCTGGTAAATCTGGCTCTGTTCGTCATGGGTTGCCAATGCTAGCTAATTGGGATTTGATTAAATAGCTTGAGCTTGCGTGTCACCAGAATCACTGTATGTGTGTGTGGGAGACAGTTAAAGCAGTGCAAGCATCATCATAATCTTTCCTTCACAGAAAGATTTAACTTTTCAGTATGCACACATCCATGCAGATTCATGAAGAGAAGATATTTGCTGCCACTGGTACTTGCACTTGTTCCTGCTAGCTTCTCTATAATATAATAACATTATTTATGTAAATACAAATGACTTTAGATGTGGAAAGCAAATATGGCAGCAATAACAGTACTTTGGTACGTGTAGCATGGAGTTTCCAAATGAGGACAATTGTAAACACTTCTCTTATCCACGACTGATGATTTAATGAGCATCCAGCCCATACTGAGGCAGAGAGTGCTGTTACCTTAGCTCATGTCACAAGATGGTTATTCAACAGCACTCTCTCTATCATGCAATTTGCATGTAATTCTTCTCAGTAATAGCTTTGTTAAATATGGTCACAATTTACCTGCATGTGTGCATGAGGCTCCATAGCGCAACCAGTGGTCAAAAACTCAACAGGGTACCTTTAAGTATCACTCTGTTGTAATGGATTGCAGCATTTTTTAAGGTGAATTTATCTCATTAGTGGCTAAAGTCTTTGACATACAGACTTACTTTACACCTCCTCCTAATGCAGGAGAAGAAAAACCTCTTTAAAGTACCAGAAAAACACTAAGACACTGTTTGTAAGTACAACATTCAGAACAAGGGAAGAAACAGCAGCATTCGGTGTTTACATGACTTGTGAAGTTAAAGGTGTGCTTCATGGTGTTGTGCATTTTAAGTCAGTCATACAGAAAACCATTGTTTGCATGTGCATTCCAAGCCACTGTGAAGACTAAGCAAGGGAGATGCAGAAAAAGAAAAAAAAGAGTGAAAGACACAGAGAGAAGAGCTGGAGGGGAGTATACAAGTACACATCCCTGAGGTCCTGCTGGAAGGTCCTGGAACCCTGACCGTGCCTCCTCCAGGGCCCATGACAGTCAAAGTGCGAGACTGCGAGCGTTGGATGCTGAAGCCTGCGCACGCTGCACCACTCCTGGACACTTCTCTCTCTTCTGCAGCTTGTGGTTTTGAAACAAGCCCTCGTTTCGTGGGACACCATGAGCTCCATCTGGGAAAGTCAATAGCCCTGGAGGCATGGACACAGGACACTATGAACCAATCACAGATATTGTGATCCTGATAGACAAACTGTTCCAGTCGTGTAACAGACTTACCATATCCCTCAACACGTCCATCTTTGAATTCTCCTTCAAACTTCATGCCATCATATCTACTAAAGACTCCAGTGCCTTGAAACTTTCCATGTGCAAATTCTCCTTCGTACCTGATAAGGTGAAAAGAGAGCAGGGTGTCATTTGTAACTTTTGATTGAGGACAAACATTGCTTTCTTGTTGTCTCACTCGTGCTCACACACCTGGATCCATCTGTAAAAAGCAGTACACCAGAGCCATGGAAGAGTCCATTCTCAAACTGGCCAGTGTAGCAGGTTCCATCCTGAAACTTGAGCTGGCCAACACCATGCCTCCGACCTGGAAAGTCACACACCATCAGAGTGAGTAATGGCTCGAACTTCAAACAGATGATGGAAACACAAGAAATCCTGTCAAGGCAAACGGCCTTGACAGGAGATCTTGATTCCATTTGTCGATGCACATTTTATCTATATGGGTGTCATCATACCTCATCTAACCACTTAGCCTCTTATGGATTACTCTGTTGTCATAGTGCGTAACATACTGTAAGAGACGACCAGCTGAGCGTGACATTTGAACTTGCAATGTGGCTCGGGGTTTTATACGTGCTTGGATTTAAGTATCCTCCCCCCTCTCTGTCAGCTAAAGGTTTATTACTGAGTCCCATCTGCCTCCTGAGCGATGGGAATTACAGCACTCTAATCCCGCAGGTTTTTTAGCAGGGATTTCTACTTTAGGATCCAGACTGTGAAAACAGTCAAGGAATGTACTTGCATTCCCCTTCTAGTATCCTATGATCTACTACTGAAGCTTATAATCATGTCAGAGGGCACACATCTACAAGTTTCTGGACAACTGCTACAACTGGCTTACACCCGCAATTGCCACACTGGAAAAGTGGGCGAAGTTGCTCTTGAAGGGCAAAGGAATACACCAGTTAAAATGGTATGGACACTGTTTGACCTAAAAGCAAAATCCCCTGGATGGTCTTGTTCCTATAGTATTTCGATTGATTTGGTTTCTCAACAGCAGCTGACAGAGGACTCTCGAAGATTTCCAAAACAGGTCCAAAGTCTAATGCAGAAGATTTGACAAAGCCAGAGCTGGTAAATCTGGCTCTGTTCGTCATGGGTTGCCAATGCTAGCTAATTGGGATTTGATTAAATAGCTTGAGCTTGCGTGTCACTAGAATCACTATATGTGTGTGTGGGAGACAGTTAAAGCAGTGCAAGCGTCATCATAATCTTTGCCACATGTGAACATTTTGACAAGATATTTCCCCTTCACAGAAAGATTTAACTTTTTAGTATGCACACATCCATGCAGATTCATGAAGAGAAGATATTTGCTGCCACTGGTACTTGCACTTGTTCCTGCTAGCTTCTCCATAATATAATAACATTATTTATGTAAATACAAATGACTTTAGATATGGAAAGCGAATATGGCAGCAATAACAGTAATTTGGTACGTGTAGCTCACAAGATGAAGGCTAATCAACAGCACTCTCTCTTTCATGCAATTTGCATGTAAATCTGTAGTTAAGTTGGTGATGCTTGCACACAAACTTTATTTGAAACTGAGAAGCAGGACTGTCTTGCCTTCTTTCCACTCGCCGTGGTATTCTTCCCCACTGGCATAGGTGAAAGATCCTCTGGTCAGAGTCATGTCACCCCTGTTTTCAACACACAAACACACCCATTGGCAGCAGAGCTCAAGAACACATCTATATTGGTGACCAGCAATATATATTTAAAAGAAAAGCGCTTGAAATGTTTTCAGAGTGAGAGGGGCATCTGTGAGTCTGATCCAGGTCTGAGACTCTGCTCTTTAGCTGACCATGACCGCTGACCTCACTGTGGAGGGAAGCAAGTGGAGAGGAAATTCTCCCTAATGGCAACAAACATACTGCCATTTGGCATTACCTTTAATCTGTTAAATGTGAAAAAAGACAGAGAAAATCATTCATTAGGCTCAGTACTATACAGCCTCACATGACCAGTATTTTATTTCTTTAGTTACAGTACCAAACACCATAAATAAAATCGTTTGAGGATTATTTTTCAGGACATGTAGCTTTCACAATTAAATAGCTAAAGCAGATTATTTCTGTCTTCATATTTTTAAATAGGGTGGAAATTGTTGTCAGATTTGTTGTGAGAAAAACAGCCTTGCTGTAAGAGCATGTCTCTGTGGCCATAGTTGAACTTTATTCGGATGAAAGGATAAAGGCAAGTTACACCACATCCTTTACTTGTAAACCCAATAAGTCTGTGTAATGCCCAGTGTATATGTGGTGGTGATGCTGGTGTAAAGCCAGTTTAAAAGCCCACATGGGCGAAACGCCTTCTGTATAAGAATAGACTGGAAAACGTGACTGTAGCATGACTGCAGATATAAACAAAAGCTTATGGCATGGTGACCATTTCAAAATATAGTTTAGTAGCTCTCTTGCTTTAATACAAATGACAGTGTTGTACTGAATGGCAGTCAGGTGTAGTTTTACCCATGCGGTCGCCATTGAATAAATAATTCATTAGCTCACACCAAGACTGAAACACTCGTTATTGTAAATATCCAACTTAGGCTGTCAATATGTTTCGATCATTGCAGCCTTTACATGCACGTTGCAGAATAGGCTACCGCTTTTAATGACAAGCCTATGTAAATCGACTGTAAACTATAGCAACACGACTATAAGCGAAAAGCGACAACACCTATTAACGCCATCATTTACCTGTACGCTACGTTTGTCGTCTCTGAAGCATGGAAACCGCCGTCCAAGAGCGGATTGGCGTAAATATGAAAACACCGGCTGAGAAACGTATGCCGCATTCAGGTGATCCTCGTAAACTCCTACATCCGAGCAGGCTATAAGTTCGAGTCTTAAAGGGCATTCACGTAGACTTCATGAGCGCTAGCTTGGTTACAAATCTGCGGCAAAAGCGTTTTAGTGACATTTGTTTTATTTTAGCCCACGTGAAAATAGCAAAATGTCTTCCTATAAACATAGGATATAATAAAATTAAAACGGCACGTTCCTTAACTTGCGTCCAGTGGTCTTTGACCCATAAAGACTAAATTTAGCAACTTTTATAGGGACCCATTCCCTCCCGGATACTTTACTGGTGCATAAGGCTGAGCATGCTAGCCTACTGTTTAAATACTGACATCTCAAAAGCTACTATTTATACTGTTCCTGAAAATCCAATTAAGGCATCAGCTGAATCTCGAATTACTTAAAGTAAATCACAGAAACTGATACTCAAACTATTTTATTTACTGCAATATTTACTAACTAATACCCATAATTTTTG
Organism: Maccullochella peelii; assembly: GCA_002120245.1. Lineage (NCBI taxonomy): Eukaryota > Metazoa > Chordata > Actinopteri > Centrarchiformes > Percichthyidae > Maccullochella > Maccullochella peelii. The sequence continues at coordinate 1,141 of LKNJ01000173.1, read as the reverse complement.
ATGGAGTAAAGCCAGGCCAGATTAACCTGCTAGGGAGCCATGGGGCAAAAATGGAGCTGTGGGCCCCTATCAACCCTCTTATTTACAAACTCATTTCATTTGTAAGTAGATTAAAGTTTCGTATCAAAGGTATTAAAAGTGGACACAGGGCCCCTCTACAACCCAGGGCCAGAGTCCAGAGCAGGTATAATGTTTACCATGTTCACCATCTTAGTTTAGCGTGTTAGCATACTAGCCTTTGCTAATTAGCACTTATCACAAAGTACATCTAAGGCTGATGGGAATGTCATTAGTTTTGCAGACATTTGGTCATAAACCAGAGTTTTTGACAAAATACAATTTTGACCTGATGATGGTGCTAGATGAAAAGGTCAGGGGATCTAAGTGATAACAATTGACCCTAAGAAGGGCATGAATGTGTGAGCTAAATTTCACAGCAATCCATTCAATAGTTGTTGAGATATTTAAAAAAAAAAAAGTCAACCTCATGGTGGCATTGGTTAAAAATGCAGAATATTGAGGCCTAACTATTTCTGTTTATTTTAGTCAATTTATCAAGTTACCAGCTGTTTGCCACATAGCAAACCTGGGAGCTTTGGGGCCCCTGAGGGTCTAGGGCCCCAGGGCAGTTGCCCACTTTGACTGGTTGGTAATCCAGCCTTGGGTAAAGCATGGTTACCAACCTTTAAGTGAAAAATACCATAGCCACATTTGTTTTGACTGCAAAATGTATCACTGTTAACCCGTTGAAAATGCCATTGTTGTTGTTTACGTTTAAGGGCTAAATGTAATAGATTATTTATTCATTTGTATATTTGTTTACATACTGATTAAATTAGACTATTTGGTTTGGTTACTCTGTGTGACTGAAACCTGATATAAAATGGGGAAAAGTCAGTCAAATCAATGTCAGTGGTGTAACGCACTGGAAGATGTAGAACATGTCATCATGCATTGTAATAAATATAATTCAGTGAGGGAGACATTAAGAGTTGCAGTACATGAGACAGGACAAGAATGGAGTTTAAAATCAATACTGAGCACAGGACAGGACTTCAGTGAAATCAGAAGGGGGTTGATAGGGTATATAATACAGGCACGTTTAGGAAGTAGGGTGTAATGTTATATGTGTGTATATATA